>MU399554.1:2150662-2544341 GCA_022578875.1 Hypoxylon crocopeplum
AACTACCCCAACAAACTTTCACTATAAACACTGACAAATGTAGTACCTACTCTTCTGGGCCCCTGTCAATCCTGTCACCGCTGTCACATATTTCTTGCCAGCATATCGAAACAACCCATTCCTCATTCAGTATGCCATGAGAGCGTTAGAGTACCACTCAGTAGATGTGACTTTCTTCTACGTACCACAAATAGTACAGAGCCTTCGATTTGATGCTCTTGGTTACGTGGAGCGTTATATCATTGAAACTGCGCAGTTTTCTCAACTATTCGCTCATCAGATCATCTGGAACATGAAAGCAAATTCTTACAAAGATGACGATGCTACTATTGTGAGTTTTGCCACTCTACAGGTCTGATGGTCAATTACTGACACCCTGTTAGCCTGATGCCATCAAGCCTGCCCTGGACAAGGTGATGGAAAAGATGATCAGCAGCTTTTCTGACGAGGATAAAAATTTCTATGAGAGAGAGTTTGTATTCTTTGACGAGGTCACTAGCATTTCTGGCAAGCTTAAACCCCTGATCAAGCGCGACAAGCCAGAGAAGAAGCAAAAGATCGAAGAGGAACTTCGAAAGATCAAGGTTGATGTCGGTGTCTACTTACCCAGTAACCCCGACGGTGTTGTCATTGGTATTGATCGTAAATCTGGGAAGCCACTCCAGTCGCATGCTAAGGCACCGTTCATGGCCACGTTCCGCATTAAGAAAGCGAAAGGTGGCGTCGAGGAAACTGAAGAGGCAGCGCAAGAGATGAGCAAGACGGGTCAGCCGCCGGTTGAGAATACAGTCGAGGTCTGGCAGAGCGCTATCTTCAAGGTTGGTGACGACTGTCGACAGGACGTGTTAGCCTTGCAGATGATTGCAGCGTTCCGCGGTATCTTCCACAATGTCGGACTGGACGTTTACGTGTTTCCGTACCGCGTGACCGCTACCGCCCCTGGCTGCGGTGTCATCGACGTGCTACCTAATTCCATCTCCAGAGATATGCTCGGTCGCGAGGCCGTGAACGGGCTGTACGACTATTTCATCAGCAAATACGGCAATGAGGACTCGCTGCGCTTCCAGCAGGCGCGCAACAATTTCGTCAAGAGCATGGCGGCCTACAGCATCATATCCTTCCTGCTGCAGTTCAAGGACCGTCACAACGGCAACATCATGATCGACGACGCGGGCCACATCCTGCACATCGACTTCGGGTTCTGCTTCGACATCGCGCCGGGCGGGATGAAGTTCGAGCGGGCGCCGTTCAAGCTGACGGGCGAGATGCTGGCGGTGATGGGCGGCAGCACGGACCACCAGGCCTTCAAGTGGTTCGAGGAGCTGTGCGTCAAGGGGTTCCTGGCGTGCCGGCCGCACGCCGAGAAGCTCAGCCAGATCGTGCTGCTCATGATGGAGAGCGGGCTGCCGTGCTTCAAGCCCGAGAGCGTCCGCTACTTCAAGGAGCGCTTCGTGCTCGAGCGCAACGAGCGCGAGGCCGCCGAGTTCGTGAGGGACCTGGTCAAGAAGAGCGCCAGCAGCTATAGTACCATGGTGTATGACCAGTTCCAGCTCATGACTAATGGTATCCCTTATTAAGGAAGGAAGGATATTGGAGGGGGAGGGGGGTTTGTGAGAAGTTGATAGACGTTCTTAAGTGAAGCAATCCCTTGCTTATGGGTAGGCAATGAGTTCACTTTTTCAGTTCGAGTAGTTTGTATGAAATACCTGAGATACATAACTATGTCTACCTACTTTTAATTATCATAAGTACCAGTTGACAATCTATAAGTTTGAGTGTAAATTCTCCGATTATTAGTGAACTGGCCGGCTCCCAAAAGATAGGGAGCTTCAGATAATTATCATCTAAACTTATTCGTTATTTACCTAGGTAAGTACACGATTTACTAAATGGTAGTGAAGCCTTCACGATATATATACGGCATTCAAAACTGCCGTAAGTATAATTATCTAGACTTGCCTAATCAAAGGTGCGGTAAATGAGGTCTGCTCGCAAAGCGACCTAGAATTCTATACTTAGAGTCTACCACTTTGCTATTCGTGGTATAATCGAAGTACGATTAGTCTTGCAGTGCCGCCGTCTATTCTACCTCGGTCGGTAGATTCAACAGCCTTATCTATCGTCAATCGCACGAGATTGGTGGAAGCGGTAAGGCCAGATGAAGTAGGCTGGAGCTACGGCTAAGCTTCTTTTACGTCGCATGTCGACTTACGCCTGAAATGGTTCAATTCAACGGATGGTGGGATGTTCGAGTGCAGCGTTGCTCTGCTTGAATGCTACTCAGTAACATGCACCGGGGCTGGAAACTCGTAGTTGCATTGCTAGTTCCGACTCTTGTGGCCTTATCTCTGCTGTCGCGATCATGGACCCTGTCAATCATTGCTGTGAGAGTGTTGCGCGGAGGTGTATTTTTATATGAGAGTCACAGCGAGATGAATCAGCCGCGGGTTATCTATAGTATGCCAAGCATGGGCTTTTATCTGAGACGGACTTGTCGACGGACAGAACTAGGACTGATGTGTATGTACGTGTGACGGCGGCATGTCAGGTACATCGCCAGAAGATCATTACTGCGACGAGCAGGAGCTGGTTCGGACGACTGGCAAAGATCAAGGGGTGGTCGGTCAGTTTCGTAGTCAGCCAAGGGCAAGACAAGGTGAGAAGCTGAAAAGTGACTCGTCACTACGTCAGCTGTAGAACGTCTTGTCTTGCAAGTTCCAAGCTCCTCGTGGTGTTTCAACAATCCCTTGATCCCCCGGATGGATGACGGGTTGGTTTCGTCGTTCGAGAAACAAAATGATTTCTTTCTGTGACTGGTCGAAAGTTAAGAGGAAGAGACGGGAAGGACGGCAAGGATAAGGTTGGCTTGGCTTAGTTTAGTTTGCATGAATAATGACGGGGTTGTGGATAGGTGAATGTTATCTTACGTAGGGCGGGCCGGGCCCAACTATCACAAGCTTGAAAGCCTTTCTACATATTGCAGACAGCAGGTACGTTGCTAGTGGTATGGTGCCGTATTAGCGATATGCGCTACAAACGGAACGGTCTGGGCGGGGTACATGAAGAGTACCGAGATGGTACCGCTTTGGTGACCTCGTATGCCCCTGCAATTCGGACCGGATTCTTGGCTGCGAACATCCCAAGAGTCGGAATTCGACCTGTTTTGAGACCTACCTGGTTCGTATTGAATAGGTGCATCATGCAGTTGACAATGACGATGTATCGTCTATGGACTCTGCTATTTTACGAGGATGGCAATAAATTCATTCATTCATTCATATCTAGGTCTCTAGAAATTATAGCTGTTACATGTATGTAAATGAGAATACTGAGAGTTAATAAGATTGAAGCGTTACGATGCCAAGGCAGACATGTATATGAGATTAAGTGAGAGCTTATCTGTGGGTTACTCGGTCGTCCCGTCATGCAACCTGCTTCAAAGTCCGGGTTTATCTGATAAGGTCGAGTTGAGTTTTGTTGCAGAGTCTCACTCTCATTTCTTTACATCAGCACGTGTGGGTGGAATTTGGTTGGACCAGTGGATTGGATTGGAGGAAGTTCCAGTGGGCTGTTAGCTGTATTAGCACCTGAAAAGGCTACCTAGGTACTTAAAATATACTTTGCAGCTACTTTATGTCTCGGTAGTGCTGATTACGACGATAACCGACTGGTTTTACTGGGTCTTCAGTGCAAGCGGCCCCCATCTTCCCAAGCCAAAAACAGATTTCAGCTCCAGTACCAGCACTTGACATCCAGATCTTCGCCTTCTTCTATGGACCATAGCCCACGGCCCATGTTGTCCCAGAGACATTGCACAATCTGTCTTAAGTAGATCTTCTGTCATCCAACAGCCCCAAAACAACACTAAGACGTCCTTTCGTTTACCAAATCGACAGCCGAATACCTAAAGTTACTCAATCGCTCGTTTTTCGATACTGTTTTCCTATTCTCTTCCTTCGCTATCGTACCGTACCCTTCCGTGCCATACCCCTTTTTAACCTAATACGCCATTTTTACAGCTTTGAGCTTTTTGATTTAGAGACCGGAACGCGTAATCGAAACAAAGCTTGGAGCCATCCGTCACCACGCCACACACCTTAGTTTATACGGTCGTCGTCAGCAACTTAGGTAGCGAGAGTGAGGTATACCGAGGAGATGCTACGATATTAGATTTATAGATTGCTCGAGATTACTTTCGCATCAATTGCGCATTTCGTCTTATCCCCTTTTCAGTTGATTTCGAAGCTTGCTCAACTCCATCGCCATGGGGAAGAAATGTAAGCATTCCACCTTAGCTATAAAGAGGCCTATCTAGCAACACTGCTAACGAGAGCCGCCGTAAATCAGGGCGATGGGGTGTCATTCTAGATGCCGGCTCCTCGGGAACGCGTCTACATATTTATCGATGGTTAGATCCTGCGAAAGCATTTAGAGATGCATCGACCCAAGAATTACACAGCCTTCCAACTATTGTTACCAAGGACAAATGGACCAAGAAGATACGACCGGGTATTTCAACCTTCGGTGATCACCCAGAAGACGTCGGATTAGATCATCTACAGCAGTTGGTCGAGCAAGCACTCGATGTCATTCCCGACGACAAGCACGCCGACACGCCGATATTCTTGATGGCCACTGCTGGCATGCGACTACTACCTCCTACCCAGCAACGAGCTGTCATAACAGAGACCTGCTCATATTTCCGCTCGAATACACGGTTTTCCCTTCCCGATTGCGATACACATATCCAAGTTATCCCCGGCGAGACGGAAGGTCTATATGGCTGGATAGCAGCCAACTACCTCCTAGGAGGGTTCGACAACCCGGACGGACACGCTCATGGTAAGGACCATCATACATATGGCTTTCTTGACATGGGTGGCGCGTCAGCCCAGATCGCCTTTGCGCCGAATGCCACCGTAGCTGAAGAGCATGGAAATGACCTCAAGTTATTACGAATGCGGAGCTTAAACGGCGCGCCCAAGGAGTACAAGGTCTTCACGTCGACGTGGCTTGGGTTTGGAGTTAATCAAGCTCGCCAGCGCTACATCAAGGCCCTGGTCGACGAGTTTCTGCTCGACGGGGAGCATGAAGTGCCTGACCCTTGTCTACCAAGAGGATTACGGACCAACGAAAAAGGTGAACTCGTCAAGGGAAGTACCAAAGACCTTCAATTAGTTGGCACAGGCGAATTCGACGAATGTTTACGAAGGACAAAGCCGCTACTCGGAAAGGACCTGCCATGCGACGACAAGCCCTGCTTATTCAACGGGCAGCACGTTCCGCCTATAGATTTCGACGTAAATCACTTTGTGGGAGTTTCTGAGTATTGGCATACTACCCATGGCGTGTTCGCGAATAAAGACGACGATACGGCGTACGACTTTAACACGTACCAAAAGAAGGTGGTAGAGTTCTGTAGTCAACACTGGGAAGAAATTGAGACGAATGTTGAGGCACGAAAGAAAGATCACGGAAAAGAAGCGCAAGAAGCCTGTTTCAAGGCATCTTGGTTGATCAGCGTGCTGCACGAAGGCATTGGCATACCGAGATATGGCATCGATCATACCCCGACCCCAGGAATCAACGTCACAAAGGGAATTGGTGAGGCTGCTAAAGAAAAGGGTTTCCTGAACCCTTTTCAAGCTGCTGACGAGATTGACAACATCGAGATTAGCTGGACACTTGGGAAGATGGTGCTTTATGCGGCTGGCCAAATACCGCCTAAGGACAACTACCGCCTACCTGTTGGATTTGGAAGCAACGTGAAAGGCGTCCCTCTAGATTTCCAGTATGCTGGGTCGAGTTTTAACGCGAGCTCGGCAATCGACGATGAAGATGACTGGAGTGACACGGCCGAAGATTTGATAGACCATGCGAAATCGAAGTCGACATCTGGATTCTTTTTCTTCGTGCTAATATTCCTATTCCTGGCTTTCTTGCTTCGGAAAAGAGACCGGCGAATGCGGCTTTACGGCAAGGTCAACAAGATACTACGCCGGCGCCGGCGCCCAGGCAGTCCCAGAAAGGTTGGCTTGGGACTCTCAGCTATCACGCAGAAACTATTCGGTCGCAGTTCCCATAACTACGAGAGAGTATTAGAAGAAGGCGATGCCAACCAATTCGAACTAGGTGATGCCTCGTCGGACGAAGGAGACAATTCTGATAGCAGTGCAGGAGGGTCGAGAGTTGGCCGATCATCGGGTCTGGCTACACCAAAACTGAACGTGGGATCTTTCGACGATCTGAAGAAGAATGCACATCCAGGGAACGCGCTTGACCGAAGCGGACTAGTAGTCCGAACGGAAAGTCGCGAGAGACTCTTCCCGCAAATGCTCACCGCAGGCAGGAGGAGTCGGGCGGCCAGCCCTACGAGAATCAAGAGCCCATTGATGGGCCCTCTGACGGAGGACTGATAAAAGTTGTGTATTCTATTCTAGTTCGGCTGAACAATCACCTCGCATTGTTCAGTCAACATATTACTCCTAGGGGTACAGGTTCGGAGTTTCAAGGATAAGGCATATCCACGGCTAAGGAGTTCAGGCAATTAAGGAGTATGACTTGTTTACTACGAGATGGACCTCCGCCTATACAGGCGACTTGAGGCAAAAGTAAATTGGGCTAGGGACAGATCCAACCTTCCAAGTCGGCACGCTTGTTGCATATAGGAGTTAGCTGTTACTCAGCCAAGGACCACTCTGACCATACCGTGGTCGAAATATATGATATATTTAAACCTTCGGGTCTTCATCTGTAATTTGAGAAGACTTCGGTCGTAGATTCCATGCATGTGTCACATCTTGAAATCCTTCTAGACGCCTTTTGATGCCTTGTAGATGATTCAACCCCAGGTTGAACAGCCTAACCATCCCCCATTTTTGATACCGCACCTATTCCACGCCCTTTGATGTGATCACCACGACTAATGACTATCGAATAAAGCACTATCAGAGGTACCCAGGCATAGACTGCCATAGTTGGGTCCTCCGGTCTATTTTGCAACGCCTCGCCCACCCCTTCATCCCTCTCCCGTAAAGCAAGTTCGTTGAATACTCGCACGTCCAGTTCAGCGAACGTCAATCCAGGTCCCTTTCAAGGAACGTCGGGTCATTCCGGACCTTATTCTCGAACTTGCGCCACCAGTCCTGGAAGGCCCTGAGCGGCACGACCTCGACGCCCTCGGCGCCTACCTTGCCGCTGAACCCGGCCAGGAAGTTGAACGCGTTCCGGATTATGCGCTGCGCCAGCACCTGCGTCGACGGCTGTCCCCCTCCCTCTCCCCCTTCTCGTCCTGCAATAGTAATAGCGGTACTGGTGGTGCTTGGGGGACTTGAGTGCAGTTGCTGGATCCGCTCCGCTACCGACGACGCATCCTCTACGCTGATCCCGATTATGACGCCCTGGGCGGAGGAGGACGACGAGGACGACGAGGGGGACGGAGGCGAGAGCTTGAACACGGCGCTTTCTTTGCCCGGCCCTACGCCCCCCAGGAACCGGAAGTTGGGCGCCTCACGCCCCGAGGCGAGGCCCGCCGGGTTCAGCGCCACGTAGATGGCCGCGGCCGTGTTGTCGGGCAGCGCGACGCCCGGCAGCAGGAACACGGCCAGGTGCGCGAACGGCTTCGGACTCGGGTTGGACGGGCTGGGCACCGCGTGCGGGATCGCGTATAGGAAGGATGTTGCGCTGGGTTGCGAGGACGGCGCGGTTATTAGGGGTTGGCCTGCCGGGACGAGGCCGAAGAGCGGTTGATTTTGTTGCGCCATTGGTTCCGAGTAAGGGATTGCTGAACGATTGTGTAGGTAATTCCACGGCGCCAATTGGAGGAGCAATTGAGTCGGTAGGTAGGTAACTGTGACCCTACATGCGAGGGCTCAAAGTTAGACCTGTGGCCGTGCTCTGCTTAATGTAGGTCGGTATTTAAGACATGAAGACAAAGAAAAGAGTTAATCGCGGAAGCTTCGACAACGACCTATCGGATTCGACGTCATCGCGTAGAGGGGCAGCAGCAGACGGAGCTTGCCCTGTAACCTTGCCGTATTCGGTAGCTGTCAGGTAGAAAAGCGGAAAGCGCCCTAATGCGGCCCTGGAGGCTCAAGTGTGTAACCTCAACTGCTATATGGAGCCTTCCTTGTAAGTGGTAGGAAACAACGAGTGGTTTTTACTTGGATCTAATTTGGATCTAATTATATTCAGACTCAAACCTGGACATGTCAAGATGCTTCAACCGTAGTCTCAGACTCAAAACAACAAACGAATCTATTGTTAAGGATTTTGGACATCAATCGTTAATACTTGAATTTCTTACGAGGCGGGTGAACAGTACAACGGTTTTTAGAGATCCCGCGCTCTTATCAAGCGGCCGGTCCTCAAAGCGACCACATACTTTCTATAGAGCTTACACCTCGGCCGCAGCCGTATCAAACATACACCAAACGCTAAGGCGGTTGAGAGGTACATCTACCAACATGTCGGGTCTCATGAGCAATCTCGACATTATGAAGGCGGCGGATGCGTAAGTTCACCTTCTCCAATACATGAGATTTTCATATCAGCGCTAATATCACTCGATATACAGCTTTCCTTACCCAGATAAGGAGCCAGAGACGTACCAAGCTACCATGGGAAATCTGTTCGAGCTCATCTGGAAGGACGGCCAGCTCCTAGGTTACATGCTGGAAGCCGTTGTTAAGAAGTTGGATAACACGCCCGACGACATCCGGCGTTTCGTCAATATAAACTGGGAAAAGCGCACAGTGCACGCCTTCGAGCTACCGACGGAACCGGAAAGAACTGCGCTCGTAGGACGCTTAATGCAGCACTGGCGAGAGACGGGCACCTTTGACATATTAAAAGGCTGGCGGGATGAGCTGTGGCCCGTCTACGGCAGCGACGACGAGATCCTGTACAGCGTTGAGCGCAGTGGCACGGGCCTGTTGGGCGTCATGCGGTACGGCGTGCACATGACGGGCTACGTTCGGGACCAGAGGGCCCCCCACGGCATTAAAATCTGGGTAGCGCGGCGAGCTGCTAACAAGTCTACATATCCTAATATGCTGGATAACACTGTTGCCGGCGGTCTTATGACCGGCGAGAATCACCTCGAGTGTATAATCCGTGAAGCGGAAGAGGAGGCGAGTATTCCCGAGTCGCTCATGCGCAGTTCGGTTGCCCCCGCCCCCATGGTCACGTACATCTATATCACAGACGAGCGAGCCGGTGGTGAAGCTGGTCAGATATACCCCGAGACCCAGTGGGTCTTCGATATTGAATTACCAACTGACTTCCAGCCTTGGCCCGAAGACGGCGAGGTGGCGAACTTTGAACTACAGACGGTAGACCAGGTGCAGAAGGAGCTTGCCGAGGGTCAGTTCAAGCCTAACTGCGCGCTCATCCTCGTCGACTTCTTCATCCGCCGCAATATCATATCGCCGGAGAACGAGCCCAACTACAGCGAGATCAAGCAGCGGCTGCATCGAAAGCTTCCCTTCCCGGGTCCCCACCAAGTACAGGCCTCAACTACCTTATAGCCCCCTCCATCACTTTCTTCTGCCTCAAAATAACTTTGCCAATTCAGATGATGTTGGCTATTACTTGTCTGTAGAATAGCAAACCCTCTCATAAAAACGGGCGGCGACTCGCGTCCATGCTGTAGCGAAAACATGCAATATGATTTTTCCTCTCTACGCCTTCGCCTGCGCCTTCTGGCCTCTTTTCCCTATCCATTCGTGACCTGTGGTAGACTCGTCGACCAAGGGTGTTAACCCATATGTGGCAATGACCAAATCATTTCTTGACGAGCAGGTAGGTGTAGTCGACTCGCAACGGGGTCAGCTTCTTATACGGACCCTCGAGCATCATCAACAACCCGCCGAACGAGATGTACGCGCGACTAATCTATTGTATTAGCACTCTCTCCAAATCTCGTAGAAGAGTAGAAGAAAGGACAAAGGACAATGGGAAAGTAGACAGAAAGTAGGTAGGTAGGTATGCAGGTAAAAACGCACATAGTCTGGCCGTCAGCGCCGTCCTCGAACTTGTAGATCTTGCCGTGGCAGACGTAGTCGTACATGTCGGCGAGGGTGGACTCGCCGCGCACGTCGCGCCAGCCCTTGTCCTCGTCCTCGTCCTTGGCGCCGTCGAGCGACAGCGACGTGGCCAGCACCACCTCGAGGTTGCTGCCCACCCGCACCGGGAACAGCTCCGTGTTGACGTCTAGTTGCAGCTGCGTCTGGTTGTCCGTCGACGTCCCCCCGATCCGCGCCACCCGGTCGTACTTGGATTGGTCGTATGTCGTGACTGTGAAGGTGTCCTCGAAGAGCTGCGCGTCGCCTACTGTTGCGTTGGCCATTGTCACGGTATGGTTGAGGCCTTGGATCTATGACGGCTTTGTTGTCTTCTGAGGCCGGGTTTAGGATTTCGGTTCTTGGGTTGTGTGATTAGTTAGATTGGGGGGAGTGACGAGGTAGATAGTTGGAGTTATAGTTTGTTCGGATTTGTGCCAAAGGTTGGGATTCTCTGTGTTGTTTTCTTTTGCGACTGTAAGCTCTGCGCGATGGATGTAGAAAGGTTAAGGTCAGTACGTCGCAGTTTTTGTATGCATCTAAGACTTATTTCAGCATGGTGGTATGGTATTATTACATTGTCCACAAAATTCTGCAGTTAGTGCGGGGTGTTTGCTGAAAGCGGTGAAGCCTTGTAGTTACAGGGGCCTTTGCGGCTCTGCTGTACTGTAGCGCCGCTAAAAAGACGGGCTGCCATGCACTAAGGAATTTTAGGCAGGTACATACTCCGTACGGGCCTTACCGTTCACTGTAGCTGCGCTAGAAGAATTATTCTCTACGGGATTGGAAATATCTAATAAGAGTTGCAGGTGTTTAGTTTCTCATAATTTCAACTCAAGCATAGGTCAATCATCTACATAGATGCCTTCCAATCTTCTATGTTTATGACCCCAATGCCAGGGCCATGTCCTTCAGGAAGAGAAACGCTGTGATTAGCAGCTCAACCTCGTCTCAGTCGACGCCGTCGAGGACTGAGAATGCGCCTGTCCCTGGTGTTCGACCATCACCACTAGATGGTCGGCCGACAACTTCTACGGGAACCGCATCTCTAGACAGTCTACTTGCTGGTCATGCGGGCCTCCCCCTAGGCACTTCACTTCTCATCGGGGAGCATGGCACTACCGACTTTGCTGGAGTGCTCCTTCGTTACTATGCCGCCGAGGGAATGGTAAACGGGCACCAGATTCATGTCCTTGGTTTGCATGAGGCATGGCGTCACGAACTTCCAGGCCTTTCAACCGATGACAAGAAATCGTCTAGCAAGTCAGAGGCTCCCTCGGACGATAAGATGAAGATAGCTTGGAGATATGAAAGCCTAGCATCTGGTAGTACTTCGAGAGACAGGAATGCAATTCAACGACAACCCAGTTTGACAACAGGAACTGCGTCTATTTTCTGCCATTCGTTCGACCTCACCAAACGGCTTAGTCCAACAGACGTCAAGGGCCAAATTGGTTTTCATCCCTCGATGAGCATACCGAACTTATCTAAAACACGGGATGCATTGTCACCCTTCAAGAAGTTTGTCAAAGACGTTGCTTATAAGCTTGCGAATTCGCCGCCCTCGTGGATCCATCGAGTTATAGTACCAGGCCTCTTGACACCAACTGGCTACTCTGGCTCGTCTGCAAGACCTGAAGAGGTCTTACAGTTCCTACATGCACTCAGAGCATTGCTAAGGCAGTACCCAACCAGACTCACTGTCATAATAACCCTGCCGCTCTCGCTTTATCCTCGGAATACTGGACTTACGCGGTGGATGGAGTTATTATGCGATGGTGTCTTCGAACTCATCCCTCTCCAATCCAGCTCGATCCACGCTCCGCCTCCGTCCTCGAAGTCAGATTCAAAACCTGACGAGCAGACACAAGGCCTCGTAAAGGTTCACAGCTTGCCAATCTTCCACGAGAAAGGTGGAGGTTCCTCAGAGAGCAATTCTGCTCACGGGGATCTCTCGTTCAGTCTGAGCCGGTCAAAGGGTTTGGTAATAAAACCATTTTACCTGCCTCCTGTTGGTGAAGACAAGGAAGAGAAAAAGAAAGAATCTAGCAAGGAAAGCATGGAATTCTAAGCATTGCGCCTATTTAATCTATACGTTATATGAAAGTGTTGGTTGGGTTGTCATCGTACGGTGCGATTTTGCTATAGACCGTACTTTATACTGTGTCTGACCCCACAACGCAGTCCCCAAACTTTTCAATTTCTCCGACAAAAAGTTGATTCCTCCAACCTTCAGCAACACCAGCAAGTAAGTCACCCTACGCCTTTCCTTTACTCCTCCTTCGAAATGATTATAAAATTTAATAATCTGTCAATCCACTGAAATAAAAAAATGTTGATACATTCCTATCTGGAAATATATGATCGTCCAATCCTATTCTACATCCTTTTTCATGAGCGTTAGCAAGTATTGAGACTGACTCACCAAAAGACAGTTGACTGGTACCCTCTCGCGGAGATGCCTTCCTCTACTATAAGCCGGCCTCCCGTGAGGATATCCAAGGTCGCGGGCAGGTATCTGCTCTTCGATATAGACGACGTGATGTACCTGCGTAGGAAATACAATATCTGCTCCGTGTTTGTCGGCACCATTCCTCAGAACCCGCAGCAGAATATTTTTATGGGCCTGCCTATCGAGCTGATGCCCGAGGAGGCCCAGGTCCTTGTCGACAAGAAAGCAGCCTTCGTAGTAGACGACGGAGCGTTTCACCCTATGCGGCTGGCTGCTCTCGACGAATCCGCGCGCCGACGCTACTTACAGGCCATCAAGGCTGATGGCAAGAAGGCACAGTTGGCGGTGATCGAGAGCAAGCAGAGCTTCAAGCCAAAAATAAAGAAGGGAAAGGCAAAGTCAAAATCCACACAGGGTGAGGTATTAGACGAGGCAAATACTCCAGAGCAGGGTTTTGAAGGGGACGACGGTCCTGACGCTAGTCTATTCAGCCCATCACTACCGCCGTCAAGTGGCGTCTCGTCACCCAGTCCCCTCAAGCAGACCCAAAAACCAGAAGATGTCCCAGGCTACGCGATAACACCCACAACAAGCAACCTCCTCTCCCTTTCCTCCCCCTCATTCCCTGAACAGACTACCACCGTGGATGTCCCGCCGTCGTACCCACTGTACGCGCACCTGCAGGACCGCGGCTACTACATGATGCCCGGCCTTCGCTTCGGCTGCGACTACAACGTCTACCCCGGCGACCCCCTGCGCTTCCACAGCCACTTCCAGGCCGCCAGCTACGCCTGGGACCAGGAAATCGCCATGCTAGACCTCGTGGCTGGCGGGCGGCTCGGGACGGGCGTGAAGAAGGGGTATTTGATTGGGGGCGCTGTAGAGCCCGATTCTGACGGGAAAACTACACGATACGGGGATGGAGAAGAAAAGGGGGAGGGGAGTGTCGCGGAGAAGGGTGTTGACGCGAACCCTAATGCACCGCCGGCAAGGGCTTTCTGTATAGAATGGGCGGCCATGTAGAAGAAAACATTACAAACGCATGTGCTTAGTAGTAAATACCTAATCATTTTACTGCCACATCCCTGGGCTTAGCAGCGGGATGCTAGATGAAATAAATACATAGAATCACAAATTTCTTAGAGCAAGAAATGTGCCGGGGCATCCATCCTCTTTTAGCACGCCAACGTAAGAGTTAATTAATTTGAACAATTGTGAATTGTGATTATATTTGCATCGTGGCCATAAGCCCCCTAATCAACCGGAACTCCGAACGTCAAAACACAGTCAACGGGTTTCTACCTTCACACCGTCCTCATTTGCTGCTGATACTGCTATCACGGCGTCCCTCATCTATTCATATTCATCACTCACTATCGATCCCTAGTCCTGCAGCTTCGAATGTAATAAATACGTAGTAAGTAAGTAGGTAGGTAGGGGTAGATAGGTAGGGGTAGATAGGTAGGGGTAGATAGGTAGGGGTAGATAGGTAGGGGTAGATAGGTAGGGGTAGATAGGTAGGGGTAGATAGGTAGGTAGGGGTAGGTAGGTAGATTGGTTGGTTGGTTGGGAATAGGGGATGAAATAAATGCAACTTCCGAAAATCTCAAGTCTCGAGTCCACAGCACCGGGATGCTCCTCAAACGCCAGTCCCAATGAGTAAGTAGTAAGTGGGTAGGTAGTAAGTCATATCGCAGTGCGTAATCTTCGCAAGCCATGCCGATTGATTGATCAATAGCAACTAACGGACAATGGACGCGAGCTCGAAGGGGGAAAACAAAGGCTTTGCATGTAAAAGGCAGCAACGTGTGTACATGGAGCAAGTATGTAGTCGAAAAGCAAGAGGGGCAAACATGCGTCAGGGCACGTAAATGCGGCTAAAACTGACCACCTCCCTACGGCAGCAGACGCACTTGTCGAAGTTATTCATGGCGAGCGTGACACGACACTCGTCGCACAGGCTGAGGCAGCGGCAGGGCCAGACGATGATCTTGCGGGGCGCGGAGTGGCACACGACGCACTGGGGGCCGCCCTGGCCGTCCTCGTTGTTATTGTCGTCGGAGATCTCCTTCTCTCGCGCGGCCTCGGTCCGCCGCGTGATGATCAGATCTTCGAGGAGCTCGGCCTCCTCCTCGTCGGTGAGCTTGCGGCTGCTGGACTGGCCTGGGAGGAACAGGCGTCCGCGCTGGTTCTGCTGCATGCGCGCGTACTGGGAGCGCGTCACGACGCGCTCGCTGGTTAGGTGGGCGGCCAGCGCATGCGCTTCACGACGCTCCTCCGGGCTCGTAGGGTGAAGGAGCCTAGCAAGGTCGTCCATAGCTAGGGGTTGGTCGAAAGGAGTTGTCTCGCGGGAAATCGACATCTGCCGAGATGCCTGGGTGGGCGTTCTCTGGCCGTCTTCCATATCGTCCTCGTCCACCCATTGAGCATGTTCATCCTCGGTGTCCCCAATGACGCTCTCCATCACGCTTGTTGTATCCCATTCATCGTCCCTTTCGTTCGGCTCCCATTCGCCACTCGTATCAACTGAGCCCCACAGATCGCCATGCTTCCAAGAAGAATACAATCGCAAGTCTATTTCCTCATCTGGAAGATTGGCAGTTTCGGGAGCCCGCCTCAGACGTCGTCGTACTTCAGCTTCCACATCAGCAGTCTCGTCGTTATAGAGCCTATTACTCCTTCCGCCTCGGCTGAGTAGTACGGTACGTCTGTCACCAGCGGACTGCTTCTCGTCTTTCTCGCCCCGCTTTGGGAAGCGAGAGAGCCAGAGTAGGAAACGAGGCTGGACCCTGATGCCGAGCCGTGGAAGAATCTTTAACAACATCAACGCACACCATCGTAGGAGAAGCTTGTTGATATTCATGACGAATTCCAGGGCCAGCAACCACCGCGAACTACGCTCGGTAGCACCAACTCCATCCCGAGTCCGCTTGTCTCCAATACGGGCTTTGGGTATCTTTTGTGCTGCTCGTTCTCGCGCGTATCCGCTGGATGCCCCGATCTGCCCGTCTTTAATCGGTACCAATCCTATAGTACCCACGGAGTCGTAACGTGAAACGCCAAGTCCTGCCCATTGGGTGCGTAGAGAGTCGAGCTCTCTAAGTCTGTCTTCCTCGAGCCATGTTCGATTTTTCAAGTTAACACCACTGTCTTCGTTAAGATAGACGGCCTCACTCGCCATCGTGATAACGCCAAAGCCTGTCCTCAGAAGTGCCGTGTAAAAGTCCATCTCACGCGAGATGCGAATTTCAGAGAGTGAAATATTAGCTTGCATGTTCTCATGCGCGTGTGCTAGCCGTTCCCGGAAGGACAAGGCTCGCCCGGTAGCGTTCCACTGCTCCGGAGGCTCCAACGCAGACAATATTAAAGCAACAGCATATATGGCGAAGCAAACAAGCGTGCCAGCAAATACCATGACGTGGGGGATGAAACCTATGATACAGACTGTGGGAAACCTGAAAATACCCATATTTGATGGGCTGTCGATAGAAAAGTCCAATACTTCTATCACAATGCTTCCCATGAAACACATTGCCCAGAAGCCCGTACTAATCAGTCGATACTTACTTTGCAGGTTGAAGACTCCTAGCACATGGCTCGTAATGTGGCTCATAGCCGAGAGGAATGCCACTAGGAGGACTTCAGGAGGAGTGTTGACCCGTTTCATGATCATGGATCTAGAGATGGCGATGCTAGCGCCGGAAGCCTGCTGGAAGGTCACGTTGGAAGTAGTACCACTGGAAAACAGTCCCCAGCCGAGCTGATTGCTAATGGCAGCGTCGGCTTCGGCGAATGCTAGGGAGTGCTCGAAAAGCGTCATGCCTGTTTCGACAGCTACCGGCCGTCCTTGTACCGCACAAGAAATCGTCTCTAAGAAATGACTTAGACAGAGCGTTCCAAACAGGGGCCATAGCAGCGACAAGGAACCTCGTAGCTCGTTCGAAAAGTCGTGATTGCTTGGGGGAATCATGTTGACAGCGCGGCAGCTGTCATAATCGGAGGCACCTAGGAGCAAAATGGTGCTAAAACCATGCAGATATCGCGAGGGTTCTGCGAACATAAGATCTGATGTTTTGCTGGCGTTGCCCCAGCGCAACTCGGCAAAATCGGCTGAGGTTTGGCATTGGATAGATTGCAAGAGCCGCTGAGCTTGAAAGGCAAAGAGGATGATGGGTAAAAATCGAAGGAAGAGTCGTATGGGCCATGTTAGGAACAGTCGTCTTCGTGAGGCCGCAAAGATGTGTGTGCGGTTGAGGAGAATGGCCTATGGCAACGTTGAACATTAGTAACCTCTCTCTATTCCCAACGGCGCAAATAGGCCAGACAATAGACATACCATAGCAACACAGCAAAGTGCCCATTTGCTCGTAGCATAGCTAAAGACACTCCCTAAACCCTTGGCGCCGTCTGTAGTGAACTTGGAGATCAAGACGGCCGGGTCCTGGTCCTCGTTCTCCAACACGTTCGCAGCATCGGCGGCGGCCTCGGAAACCTGAGCGAGCATTTCGGATGTGGTGGTAGAGAGGAAATAGTCGGAGGCGGTCGGATCAGCTATGACTCGCTGTCCAAAGCCGTCGACAGCATCGGGGAAGGATATGATGCCAAGTTTGGTAAGCATCCTCGGCCCGGCCAGGATCAAGTCCTCGAGCGACGGGGCGTATCTCGTAACGTTGTTGACAGAATACTTGAGATGCTGCACCGTCCAAGATGTGAAATTATGCCACACGCTGGAATTGTCAAAGGCCGTAGGTGCTGGTGCTGCGGCTGCACCCGGCGATGCCATGGCTATCGATGAGTATTGTATCGTACCTAATCGATGAAGGTCGGCCAATGGCTCCGAGCCAGCCGGGATGGGAGATGAGCACTTCCAATCAGATATGTACGATCAAGTTAGATGCAGGAACTCCGAAACACTCAAATTGGGGTATACATGTCCATAACGAGCTATGAACTTCCCGTCATGCGAGCAAGTGAAATGCCAATATCATGACTTGCTATTTACAGATTATGAATTGGAATTAGGATGATGATTACCCACTTCAGGTACCCGCCATCGTTTGGTATTGTACCTTCCGTCCGCTAGGTCCCAAGCTTGTGGATCCTGAATTACGTAATACACGCACCAGTATATTAGCTTTACTTTCAAGTAGATTAGCTTTATACAAAACCCAAGCTTTACAACAACCACTAGGGAATCACAAGCTGCCAAGTTAGGGAACTTTACGGGCTGACGCTGACGGGTAGACGCATGGTCCAAGTGCAGGTGCCCACCGATAAACACCGATACCTTACCGCTAGCTCGAATTCAGGGTCCACTGATGTTCATAAACTCATATCGTAAACTTCAATGTTGTCGACATATTTATTTTATGTTCGATACTTCTAGAGGCTAATTCGCAAATAGCTACGGCGCGTCCACGTTTTTTACACGAAAATCGCGAACTCTTTGTCCGCGCCCAGTTTGCCACCGAACGCAACCGCATAGGTGAGAGTTGAACCTCGGCTACTCATGATATCCAGGTCCAACTGCAATCCATCAACCTCGTAGCCTCATTATAGAGCTAGCAGATATGTTTCACCAACATTTTTGGTCCTTGCCCTTTGATATCAATCCGTGCTCTTTCATACGGGCGGCCATGAGTAGTTTGATAAATCTCAAGCAGTGACATCGAGCTCGGTGCATTCTCGTCCAGCATACACGTGCTATGAGAACTGATGTCCGCGAGACTTATTCATATTCAGGGACTCATAGTTTCAGCTTGATCTCTGCCTGGTCAAGCATCAGTATGTTAGAGAACTACCTCTTAGGTACCTCTTATGTCTCGAGATAGCTGTTCAAGTCCATGTCCACTGTTGAATATGCTTTGCGACACAGTTGACTGAGCTCAAGATGGATTTTGTCCTTGAGGAACTGTTTCCTGTAGAGCCTGCACAAGGACGCGGTTTGCATTCCGACATGCTACAAGGCTCTTCTCAACCATCTGGTTATAAAGCATAGCATCCGCGTTAGGTAGCTGACCTTTGAACCAGATATTGGTTACTTCGTCTCTCGTTGGTAGATATGCAACACAACACGCCGCATGTATCTTGTGGTAGGAGCCAACGTCCGGATCGAGTACTATTAATGGTTGGTTCTTTGCGTCTTTAGCCACCATGGCCGCAACGCCTCCTGCAACAGTGTCGACACAGTCGATGCCGGCGTCCGCAATGGCAGCCGAAGCGACAGTGATACACCCACTCAGAACGTTCATCATATCCCAACTTTCGTCTCTATCGTAGTCAGGAGAGTCGCGATTCTGATCCCCTTCGATTATAGTGACAATAATGTCAACGCCGCTCTTGGGCCATCGGTCCGCAATAATTGCCCCACGGAGTGCTGCTTCTAGATGCACTCCCAAATCCCTCTCGTTCGAATCGCGTAGATAGCCTCGTCTTTGTCTCGTCGCGAAGGGCGCATATTTGACATGAGTTGAGAGAATGATATGAGGAGAGAAAGGTGCTGATCGTGGAAGGGCTCGAGGACCGTGGACAGTACAAGTGAGCTTCAGGCTTGTGCCTGAAGGACGATCTGTATTCGGGTCCTCAACTTCCAGATATGCAGATCCAGAAGCCGAAGGAGTGACTCCAGTTTGTAGAACTATATCCGATTCTTGTTAGTCACCGAACATCTCTACAAAGACAAGACCAAATCTTACAGATCTTTCGAATCGCATTGTCGCTAGAACGCGCTGTCACTCTCTTCGTTGGAGGTGTATCATAGACTGGAGGAGCCGTTGCCCCAACGGGGCCATTTATGCGCCTCCTATCAGCCATGGTTGTTAAGTTTTTCGACACTGCTAAGCGTTTGCTTGCCTAGAAGATGCCAGAGTTGTGAGCTTGTTGAAGCTTGACATTTGAACATTGAAAATTAAATTCCAGGTTGCCCCACCACGACTGCGTTACGGCCCCACTAATTACTGCAGCTTAGCTCGAGCACAGACCACATCGGCACTAAATGCCCCGTCTTCCGAAGAATTTTGTCCACCTCAATCTCGAAATCGAAATTTCTTCTTTCTCACAACCTTGACAACAATAATTTTCTACCACTCGACATTCACCAATGTGAGCAGCAACGAGCAACACATTCTAACCCTTTGTCTACCCTAAAGTTTTCTTGAAGACATTTAGGGAGTCTAATATATGTTTTGATGCTTAGCTAATTGAGACTTGACATGCCTGGGTTCGATGCTCCAAAGTTCGAATACCAATTCATCACCCAAGCCTTCTGGTATGATATTTCCCCTCTACTTTTCCTGAGTCGTCTCGATTACCCTTATACGAGCTACTGCTACTGATGAATTTTATACCACTGTTCTTCGCGATCACCTGAGCGGCTTTGAACAACATGCACTACCATCTGAAGCATGAATCAGCTATTGCTATTGTCATTACTTTGCCTGGTTCTTCGGCTAATTGACCATATAGGAAGCACCCAATATTACTTATCCATACCTAATAGCAATTGCAGCCGGACATGTTTCGTTTAGGTGAGTAGGTTGCTTTCTGTACCGTCATTCCTGTCCATGATGAAAACTTTTTTATCAGTTCTGCTTCTGAAGCACTGTGAAGATACCCATATACCAAAAAACTTTTTCTGATCATACATTCTACCTGTCTTATATCTCGAGTCCTCTGGGTCAGTCAGCGATAGCTAACGTATTCAAAGTGCATAGTAATCCTTCAGTCCCTGATACGCCTAATAACCAGAGACTCCGTTAAACGTAAGTTACGATATTATTCCTTCAAACAACTCTCTTATCATGATGAAAACAGTTTATCCATTCAACTATTTCACAGCGAATCGAGCCACCCTCCCACACCATAGCTACCCTCGGGTATGTGATGATTGGTTGTGGAGTTGTCTTTTGGCAGCCTTGGCTTATGCTCGGGGTTGTCAGAGGTGTCATGTTGGCTTCCGTGTCTTCGATCTTCGTGCCTCGTCTTGAGGTATGGAGCTCGAAGGCCGATTCGCGTGAATGAGTAAACCGGTTTGTCTGAACATTCGTGTATATATCTCGATGCAGATTTAAAGCCCATGTTTACACTTTACTAACTAATCATGGCAGTGGACTTCCGATTAGCAAAGCAGACTTTGCGGTCACTTAGTAGAGGCCTCTTTGGTAAGTGTCGTACACATAGGCTATCATGCTCGCTTCTCAGAAAGGTAGGAAATATATTTTCTGCATGTCTAAACGAGGAAACGTTTCGTTTATCATATTGGCCAGCTCATCTAGGCTCTTCTCTATATATACTTGTCTGTAGATAAATTACAATAATTCTCCCTTGTATCTAAAGTCTTATGACTTCCTGTGCATAACAAGAGCGCTAGCTTGGTGGTTAGGGAAGACCAGAGTGTCGGCTACCACGACGTTTTCTCTCCTACCCGCAACGAACACGACTACCTCGGCAATGTCATCGGGCGTCAGGGGGTCGCAGCCACTTGATAAAACATTAGTACAAATAATCGTTCGGGCCAACATAATCACTCACGCATAGACTGCATCTGCCTTGGCCTTGTCACCGTAGAACCGAACAACAGAGAATTCCTAGAACACTCCTGTCAGTTTCGAAATGCCGTAGGTGCCTAGGTAGGTTAGGCTAAGAGCAAACTCACCGTCTCAACCTGACCAGGGTCAATCTCGAGAACTCGGACGCGAGAGGCGACGAGTTCCTTGCGCAAAGAATCGGTGAAGCTGCGGACGGCGGCCTTGGTGGCGCAGTAGATGCCGCCGCCGGGGTAGGGCTCGCGGCCGGCAATACTGCCGACGTTGATGATGTCGCCGCGGCCGCCGTCGGGCCGCTTGAGGAATACGGACAGTACAGCCTGCGTCATGTTGATCAGGCCCGTCACGTTGGTCGCGAACATCAGGTTCATGTCGGCCTCGGCGATCTCGGGGGCGCGTGCTACGCCCTTGACTAGGCCGCTGTTTTCATTTTATATGAGCAAGCAACTCGACTTAAATACGTTATCTTATTTACATGTAGGACTAGGTAATGAACCATAGTATAGCAGGAGGTGGAGGGTCTAACCCAATGCCCACAAGAACGATAATGAAGAATGAGAAGATAGAAACTCACGCATTATTCACCAGCACATCGATATCGCGAAACTCCTCAGGCAGGTTTCCGACAAAGGCGCGGATCTCATCGGGGTTGCTGACGTCGAGCTTGACGGGCAGAACACGGACGCCGTCGCCGACCTCCTTGGCGATGTCGTCGGCGACCTGGCGTAAGGCGTCGACGCGGCGCGCCGTGAGCACCAGCTTGAGGTTTTTAGGCGACGTCCTCGCAAACTCGAAGGCCGTGCTGCGTCCGATCCCTGACGATGCCCCCGTGATCACGATCGTCTTGCCCTCCAGGCGTTTTGCCACGGCTGAGGACATGGCTCTTGTTCTTATTTGGTCGAGGGTGTGGGTATTGGTGTTGAAGATGCTGAACCCGGTTGCGGGAGTGAGGCCTCGGGGACGCAATGAGAGGTACCGGAACGTGGAGAGAGCCGTTCGCAGGATGGGCATAGGGGGATAAGTGATATGTTCTAGGGGTGCGAGGTAGAGAAGGAAGTTAGATGACTATAGAAGTCTTTAAGTCGCAATGATGTGCTCAACCCCGCCGTAGCTATCATAAGCTGCCCCGCCGCCAGCTCCCGGTATCGTAGCGGTTCGGCTCAAGCCGCTATGTATTAGCCAAATCTTTGTTATCAAGAATTATTTACTCTCACTTTCGAGTTATTAACTTGTAATGTATCAGAGTGAAATATTCTAGTTTATTAGAGCATGTCCTTTTACTCGATTCCCTTTTAGATAACTATAGGTTAACGGCGTAAGGTTACCTAAATAATAAGACATGTGCTCTATGTCTAAGCTTCTTAGGATGCGTTCAAAATATCGATACCACCTTATATACCTATGTACATAGGTAGTAGGTGTTTAATAACTCAAATTTTACAGTGGTACGTCAAGCAAGAAAGTGTTAATGGCGTACACACAGTAAAGAACTTGATAATCAAATAAAAATGAAAGGGCCTAGTAAGATGCAAAAAAAGGCCCCGCCGAGGATTGAACTCAGGTCTCAGGAATCAAAATCCTGCGTGCTAACCACTACACTACGCGGCCGTTGATTTTCGAGATGATTATTACTACTTATGTATTATACCCCACATTACATAATGGTCTACGTCCCCTAGTGTCGCTTTAGTCTCTGATATGGAGTTCTCTCCTATTTCTATTTTCTACTCATTATTTACCTACGTTATCCCACATTCTCCGGAGAGTGAACATTTGTGGCACGGCACTACAGAGCGGCACAGTTGTGAATGTTAAGTGTTGCCCGAGAATCATCCCGAGATATTCGTAATGGGGACGGTGCAGAACCACATTAGTTTTGCAACTTACACGAACAACGAAAAGGACTGAGGCTATTCAATGTCTATTGGTAGGAGAGAAACTTAGCGTTACAATATGTGTCTCAGTCTGACGTCCTAACTCTCACTCTCAATAAGACTATAGCAGTCAACCAGAGACGTTCATCAAAGCACATGGTGCGGTTGTAAAGAAAGGCCGAGCATCCAGAGACGGCTACTTCGAGTTCCGAATCTAGCAAGGAGGTCTTATCACGAGAGCAAGATTTCGCAAAGGAAAACATACACCTAAGCATTTAGAGATTCACACTCGTTAGAGCTGAATTTCATAAAGATGCCGACGAACGGTTATGTCACTGTAAGTAGGGCTGATGTGGCCCGTCAGCACAGGGTCGTTCTGTAGTGCTACGAGCTCAAGCTGAACACGGGGGATACGTAAGGCTTCTCTTCAATACAACCAACCAAACTTACGGATCTTTTTCAACAATAAACCCCGAGATTCCGAACTAATGCGTACGGAACGGCTCCCGCAAACGCATGGGCATATCGTAAGCAAGATACTTGAAAATATGAGAACTGAGTGATCGCTTTGTGCCGCATAACCGTGTTGCTTATATCCGTTATAGTTGCAGATGCGTGGCTCGCCTAGTTCAATCTGGCAATTATATCCGTTGACGTCCCAGGATCATATTCGGTGTCGTTCGGAATGGCTGAGGTCGAGACTCCGTGGTATAGCAACTTGACAAGGCATTCTGCACCGGCATAGGTTCGGGGTTCCCCGTGATAGCAGGAAAAGCCTCACCTGCTGACCCATTGCATTCTTCACCGCTGAACTCTCTACAGGAGGGTTTGACTACTTTGCATTGTATTGTCAACGGCGCTGGATGTTGCTAGGATGGCGATGATTAATGATCATGTCTTGCGGTAACACCCTGGGAGAGGCGCTCCAAGTGCTGAGCTCAGAGAGTAAGGTGTCACGCTTCCGAGACATGGGCGTCACCTAGGAAGCCTGCAGTAGGGGTGCTTAATGATGCCTACGATGATGAGGGTGGTATGTGTCCGGCATAGAGAGTCCGAACGGTGTCGAAGGGGCTTGAGTATAAAGGAGTTGAAACTTCTCTTCTCTAAACAACATATGAACTACACTCATACGACAACAAACAATCCTGGGCGAGCTTAGATCTTCTCTCCATCGTACAGTTATAATAGGACCAACATCTTGATTCAAAACAGCCATCCTCTAGTAAGATGAAGTACTCTCAGACCCTCGCGAGCGCTGGGCTCTTCCAGCTCGCCCTCGGCCTTCCGGCACCACAGTGAGTATCACTCGGAGTCTCTTTCACAGAGAACAGCATTGACACTATACCTAGGATGACCTACGACGAGGCCACAGGGGTTGTTGGCGGCGTAGACCCGCCGATTCCCACATACACTGGCGCCCCTATCGGTAACTTGCGTGGCTCCCCGAACCTACAAGGCGGCATCGCATCACGCCCACCTGTATCTGGGGGTGACTCGGCCGTCGTTCCGGATCCTGAGCTAGTAAACGGCCAGGAGGCCGACGCGGATCTCGGTCTGTACCTAGACTTCAACAGCGCCACATATCCCAACGGCCCACAGCCTATCCGAGGCAGTTTGGGCGGCACTGACCCTGGCCCTCGTACCTACGAGTATGAGAAGCTGAATCCAGACATCTACGCTCCGCCTTCGACTGACGTGGGCACCGTTCCTCAAGCCATGTGGCCTCTGGGCCTGAGCCACAACTTGTTCGGCGTAGGCGAGGAGTCTGGCTGGGCTAGGCAGCAGAATCAGGACGTCCTGCCCGTAGCTACGGCAATGGCTGGCGTTGATATGCGACTTTCTCCGAACGCGTACCGAGAGCTGCATTGGCACACCTCTGGCGAGTGGGCACTTGTCCTGAAGGGATCAGTTCGCGTGGCCGCTATCGACACGGACGGCGCCTCTTTCATTGACGATGTGACTGCGGGAGATGTGTGGTTCTTCCCCGAGGGCGTCCCCCACAGCTTGCAGGCCCTGCACGAAGGCGCCGAGTTCCTGTTGATCTTCAACAGCGGTACCTTCTCCGAGACGGACACCTTCCTCGCCACCGAGATGCTCTTGCGCACGCCCATCTCTGTCTGGGCTAAGGATCTCCAGACTGATGTCAGCTCGTTTGACTATATCCCCGACGCGGAGAAATATGTGAGTCTCTTTACACGCTTAAAAAGTTGACCGTATGTAGAAACTAACCAGCAATGATAGATCTTTAACGGCACTCCCGCGCCAGCCAACATCTCGGAGCAAAATATTACTTCCTCAGCAGGCGCTCTCTGGGGACCGACGGGCTACACGCACCACTGGTCGCAGCAGGAGTTCCACAACACAACAGGCGGATCGGTCAAGATCCTAGACCCACTGACCTTCCCGGTCGCGGACACGTTCTCGGCGGCACTCGTAGTACTAGAGCCGGGCGCGATGCGCGAGGTGCACTGGCACACGGAGAGCGACGAGTGGTCGTACTTCCTGCAGGGGTCGGCGCGCATAACCATCTACCAGGCGCCGGCGGCGTCGCAGACCTTCGACTTCACGGCCGGCGACGTCGGATACATCCAGAAGTCGGCCGGCCACTACGTCGAGAACACGGGCACCGAGGACGTCATCTTCCTCGAAGTCCTGCAGGCCCGCAAGTTCTCCGACATCAGCGCCTCCCAGTGGCTCGCCCTCATGCCGCGGCAGGTCGTCAAGGATACCCTTAACCTGACCGATGAGGTGCTTGATGCACTTCCCCGGGATAAGACGCTTATCAAGCCTGGTAACCCTAATATGACTGCTATTGCTGGTGGTGGGCAGAACTTTTAGAGGCCTAGAATTGCTTGTCAGAAGTTGGCAATGAGTGGCTGGGTTAATTAGATGGTCGATAATTGGGTAGTGGGACAGGGAGCCGGTCAACTGTTATATAGACGTTGGAATTTACATAGTATTTTGTTGGCATCATTTGCTTCTAATGGTCAATGTGTCTACCTAGGCTCTTCAAATCCCGTGATAAATCCTCGTGAAATGATTTTGCTATCATCAAGAGTACTACCCTTCTCGCCCAATCTGATCACAATTTGATGACACAATCAGTCTTCGCATCTAAACGTAGGGAGGGTTGCGCAAAAAAAAAAGCCCCCCCCCAACATTTGATCCGAGATTGGGAGCTACGAGCCCCCGCGCGTGACAGTGCCTTTACCTCAACCCTGAATCTTGCCAAACCACCCAGCCAGCGTCGCAAATTTGACGGCGAGAGTGCCAATCGGATAAGTGGCCAAGTTCCAGAGTTCAGCATCCCAAGAGCTCGTATCAAACACAGCACCCCACCCACGAGGGTCGTTCTCTGCGATGGTCGAAAAGAGACCAGCCCAGTGTGTGAAATCGGCCAACATCAAAATTCCGATGTGCAGCTGCAGGAGGCGCTTGTTGGGCGGCGACGCAAGCAAGATGATGAGACCGTAGAGCATCATGTTGAATAGGTAGCCAGTGCTCATTGCGGGGATGAACAAGGAGGGAATAGGCAGAGCTTTGGATGTAGTAGACGAAAGCTCGAAGATGGGGAGACGTGTGGCATAATTCATGATCATGCCATACGTTCTGTATGGGTTAGACAGAGGGACTAGGAAATATGTGGTGAGTAAGAGGCTTACATCATGACCGGTTCAAGGTAGAGGAAGAAGATTCGAGGAAAAGTCGGTAGTAGGGACGCTGTCGTTGCCATGTTGTTCTGATCTTCAAATAAATTCACCTAAATTCGGAAGAATATGCGTTGCGTGTTGTTTGATTATATGTTCAATATGTTGATTGATGGTGATATGAAAATCTGTAAGGGAAGCAGGTTACTCGGTGATTTGAGGTTAGAATTAAGATAGTCTAGGTGATATGGGAGTTGGAGAAAGCTCCCATTGGAACCATGGGAAAATGGGGTGCTCTTATATGTCTAAGGGTGTGGTCGTCACCAATAAGATCTTAGAAGCTGCCAACAGTGACAACGGCAATGCAAGGGTATAATTCTCTTATGGTATCACGTTGCGGACTGGTGTCTTGTCCGAGCTCCACTATCACGATCCAGTCGCGCGCTCAGGTGACTCAATAGCCCTAGTTCGTAAGGATTTCGGAGGTCTTGGCTGTCCGAGGTGATCCGTGCCAGTGGACCAGTCCTTCACTTTTCCTCTTCGAGATAATGCAGCTAGGCTTATCAGAACTTTTGAACCTGAGCATGCATATTTTAAGTCCTGATGGTGGGCTCTCGGTTCATCTTCTTATTGAAGGCTATCGGGGGATCGATACAGCACTGCATACATGTAGTAATAGACCATTCGATGTACCGTAGTCGATACGTCCTGAAGGAAGCGCCCTAACGTCCCGTTGATTTTAATTTCTCACCAGAGGCAATCTCTGATATCAGTCTTGACTCGCTTGACTGAGAATAGCATAAGGGTTAATAGAAGGCGATCTCTTAGCGCCTGTTTGACGTATTTCGCGAGAAAGCTGCTCATGGTCTCGCTTCCGTCTCTTTGTAGATCCCGTGGTGTCTAAGGAAAGGTCTACCGCTTTGATCCTAGGGATTCCAAGCATATCTGTGATTAATGAGAGTCCATTAGTGTTGCCAAAGTCGGATAGGAGGCCAAACATGCGTTCGACTATAGGCCATTCTTCAATAAGAGGAAGCGATGCGAGATAGTCGCGTAATTGCTGTGCTGCTGGTGGAAGACTTTCGCCTAGGAAGAGAACGACGTCTAAGATTTGCTTCTCTATTCGAAGCGAGTACAAGCAAGCCTGGACCTGGCCTGTGAAGTGTATTAAATCCCACGAGTACTCCTCTGCATCCTCAGACTGACTCATTATTTTATTGACCAGCGCGGCTGATAGAGATGGACGTTGTTCTGATACGGAGCGTTCGATATCTTGATAGACTGCAAATGCCAACCACTGCATATCCAAAGATGGTAGGCCCTTTGACAGCTTCTCTAGTACTGTTATCAATTGACGACAATCACTGATCGTCTCGTCTATATCAGGGATCTCGACTTGCCTCCCCGTAAGTGATGTTGATGAGTCTAATGTACGGTACTCGATGATCGTACTAGACTTTTGACGCATCGAATCATGAAGAACGCTGTACGCAATTTGCCGGATGTTGGTGCTCGCCGTCCACACACTTCGCTTGTCGCGATTTTCAACCACGATTGGTAGAAAGATTGAGAGTGTCTCTGGGCCTCGTGATGTCTTCGCGGATAACGTTGAAGAATCTGCTTCCTTCTCTAAAAGTAGAGCCTGGATGACGACCTCGGATACTCTAGGGTCCATGCTGGATAGTATGCCATGCACTGGGTGATCACTTGGCACATATTCCTTCAACTCGAGCTCCTTCATGAAGGTTTGGTATTCCGAAGAGTTCAGCGTATCTTCATGGCTGTCTCGAGCCTTTTGTAAGGCTGTGTTAAATTTCATCCTGCCTCTCTGGTTTTCAAAGGCAACGCGGGGAAGGCCACCGATATTTGTCAAGCCTAATCGATCATTGATATCATGAAGTGAGAGTTTGCATGCCATTACACCGAGCTCCTTACAGGTAGGGTCAGCCGGGACGACGTCCCAGAAGAATGATACACATCCGTTAGGGCCAAGGTCTTGTATAAGCAAGTCGGAATCGCTTGTGAGTAAAGTGCCGCCATTCTCTCGGATGTCTTGGGCGCAGTACATATCAGCCTCGCCGGGGACGACAATGACTAAAGGTCCCCAGTCTTCGCTGTGCTTCAAAGCCTCAAGAACGGCCGGAACCAGAAAAGGGGCTTTAGGCAACGTATCGGTGGATGACCGACTAACTAGCCGTGTCAGAGTCAGATCAGCCTTTAGATTGTCGAAGGCCCCTTCTGGCATTCTGGTCGACCCAAAAGGCTGAGATGACACCAAAGACTTCATATGCTGTGACTGGTTAAGGAGTCGGTCCCGCCTCACATCCCATTTGACGGGAGGAAGGTATCCATCAAAGTAGATCTTCCTTCTAATTATTAAAGGTCAGCTTCTAAAGTCCTTGACCGAATCAAGAAGATATCTTACACATTTACATTGTGGTTCTTCAGCTCATTAAGCCAACCTATGACCATTTGACTCAGGAGTGAGTAGGCTGGGTGGCAGACGAATCCACTTCCAGACGGTCGTTGCTTCATGCAGGCCTCAGAGATACGGTGAACGAGAGCTGGGCCATCAATGACGACGCTGTCACCGCTCAGTGGTGCAAATACCCCATAGCGCTGCACGGCCTGGCCAAACCCCCGAATTCCCATGACGACTTGGGCGCGTATTGGGTTGGCCTCTTTAAGATGATACTCTTCTTCAATGTGGTGTTCTGGACCAGCCGAACTTCTTCGTTCTCATATCACGGCATAGTCTGTCGACACAAGGCTCGGCAAATGAACTTCAGAGCCTTCAATATTCCGTGTAAGTGACACAGCATATGTATATAATTACATAAGATGAGACCTACTGACCTTGGGAGAGGGGACACTGCAGCAAGCTGAGGTACATCTATAGGTACATGTAGTCAGCAGGAATGTTGAACTGAGAAAACCATTGCGCCAATTAGGGCTTGACAATGTCAATTGAAGAGAAGTATTGGTACGCAAACCCTAGTAAAACTTACCTTAGCGCATACCACCTGCGGCGCCTCCCGAGTAAAGAGCGAATCACTGAATACTAGGATCCTAGGTACAAGTACAGTTACCGCCCACCGGAACAATGTGTCAAGGGCAAGCAACATCGAACCTTGGAAGCTCGGATGTTCCAGTAGATGGGTAGGTGGGACCTGACCTGACCTTGCTTATCGGGGGCATGCCCGCGACCCACATAAAATCATAACCTTTCTTCTTCCACCAAAACTTTTCTTCCCTTTTTCATCCATTGACACTATGCGAGGGACGCTGGTATTCTCGGGCACGTCGTGCCCAGCTCTCACGGGCAAGATATGTGAGAATCTGGGCATGGCTCCGGCTGAGGCCGACCTATCTCAATTTTCAAATGTGTGTTGTCCTACGTCCTGCCTCGCTACTCAATGGCCTGAGAAAGCCTGCAGGCATGGGCAACGTCGTGATGGCAGACTTGACCACTGACTTTTCATCACAATCTACAGGGCGAAACGAGCGTACGAATACTGACTAGTGTGCGAGACAAGGATGTCTTCGTCGTGCAATCTGGAAGCCCTACCATCAATGATACTATCATGGAACTGCTTATCATGATCTCTGCCTGCAAAGGCGGCTCTGCAAACAAGATCACTGGTGAGTTCTTGGAAGCTTGAAGTGAAGATATCCTTGGACCATAGCTAGTCGTGGTCGAAGAGTATCTACTTGCTAACTGCTGCATCCCTCGTACAGCCGTCCTTCCGTACTTCCCCTACAGCCGGCAATCCAAGAAGAAATCCCACCGAGGGGCTATCACCGCTCGAATGCTGGCAAATCTGCTTCATGTGGCTGGAGTTAAGCATGTCATTACCGTCGACCTTCATGCCTCTCAGATGCAAGGGTTTTTCAAGTGCCCCGTCGATAATCTGCATGCCGAACCCCTTATTGCACGCTGGATTCGCTTGAATATCCCCAATTGGAAGGAGGCCGTTGTCGTGTCCAAGAACGCCGGTGGAACTAAAAGAGTAACTTCGTTGGCCGATGCTCTAAAGCTCAACTTCGGGCTAGTTACTACAGACCGGAAGCGTGCCCCCAATATGTCTGCGAGCATGATTATGAATCATCTTGACGGATGGGACAATCCTCCGGGCTACGTCAATGGCATTCGTCATTCGAGAGGCATATCGGAAGACAGAGACTCGGATGGGAACGGCTCGGCAAGGTCATCACACGTTGTGGGTGAACCCCAAGGCTCTCCTAGACGCGCTACCGCGCCGCCGCTACGGACTAACAGTCTCACGCGGTCGCCGTATACGCGAGCGTACACCCCCTCTCAACCCTCTCCTATCGAGGAGTTGAAGGACGAGGAAGAGAAAACTGACGACGCGGTGTATAACGATGAACGTGCGCGAGAAGTTACCCAGGGAAGGCTCGTTCAAGGTCACGTTGTGGCAGACGACTTCCAGTCCCCGGCGCATTCAGACGGAGCGGATGGGAGTCAATCCTATCAGGGCAATGACGACGATCCTATGACTATGTCTCATGCTTCATCCTTCTTCGCACCCGAGCCTCATGCCCTCGGTGGCTCGGGTGATGTCGAAGTGTCCTCGGATGAAGAGGAAGAGAAGCTTCGGGATCCCAAAGTCGAGCACATGATCACATTGGTTGGCAACGTTAAGGACCGCCCAGTCTTGATTGTGGACGACATGATTGACAAAGCAGGCTCCTGGATTGCCGCAGCTGAAACAGTTGTCAAGAGAGGCAAGGCGAAGAAGGTGTACTGTATGGCCACACACGGTGTTTTTGGAGCAGACTGCCTCGAACAGTTGCAGGCCTGCGATTGTATCGACCAGATCATCGTAACCAACAGCTTCCCAATACCCGACAGGAGAGCCAAAAACGCGAGTAAGTTGGTCATCCTAGACCTCTCCTATCTGCTGTCCGAAGCCATTCGAAGAAATCACTACGGCGAATCCATCTCGCCCTTGTTTCAACATATGGCGGATTAAACGACCTAGATTGTTACGATTAGTATGAACTAGTCTGTTGTGACTTACAGTATTGTACACTTGAAAAAATTTGACAGGTGAGGTTGCGGGTATTTGGTATGGCGTCTGGAAGGAGGCGGGATATGGCTTTATGGCTTTTCGGAATTATGGTCAGCGTTATGGGATTACACCAGATACCACCACACCAAGAATGACACGATAGGTATGTCTTTGAATTGGAGTCGTATACACTTACAATTTTTGTGCCCTCATTTGTTCCCCTTTCACATTCCCCAACGGTGCCATCCTCGGATGGCCAGGGCTTTCAAGTCCCTCTAGGACAAGCTTCTGAACGGAACGTTGGTAGATCAAACCGTTCTTCGGGACACTACGTTGCTAGAAGGCCAGCCACTCTGGTATTTACTGCCACGTCCATTTCTATGGACAGTGGGTGATTGGCAAGAGAAACCTTCGAACAATCCAGATCCTAATTAGGTACTTAACATGATTACCATCGCAGGACCAGCTGCGCATATGTCAACACCTGCTACCAGTCCATTATAGCTACTCGAGAGGTCATACGAGCGAAGAACTGCTAATAATTGCTAGAAGCATCATAGGATTGTCCATGACCACAGCATTCATTATGTCCACTTGTGTTTTCACTAGATTCAACAGACTTGTGACTCATCATCGTCGCATAAGTAGAGCGTCTTTAATAGACGTAGGGTCGCCGTATACCTTACACTGACGAGACGAGCATCCCGGCTGCTAGATTATAATTCTTTGGTCATATTATATGCATGTTAGGTTTGTATTCCGACCAAGTACTAGGTAGATTCCGTTCAGCATATGGTCTTCGACGAACCGGGCGTACTCGTTCATCATCTCATTGACACGTATGTTTCCGGGTCAGTATCTCCCCAAATGCTTTTGCACCAACATTCTATATATCTGTATTTCTACCTCTTTCTAGCACAGCATCTGGAAATACGCCTTAGCAAGTCGTCTGCTATTCATCACGTATATAGCAATGCATCCAACGAGTATATAGCCAGCTGCGTCGGCTAGAACGTTGTGCAGAAAGGGAATACACTATCACAAGTACGGCGGCTCAGAGGACGTGGGAATGACGCCGTATTCTCCTTATCAAATGAAATATAAGCAATATACTACTAGAGCTAAAGTGTGTAGGCGGGTAGGTAAGAGTGCATGGTGAACATACACAGGCTTACCTTAAACTTACCCGATCCAACTGATTGTCTACGTACCAAATGGAGGTGTTGGATGAAGGTTCTCCAGCTTGCGTCCTTACGCCTATGGTTTGATGTGAAGGCTCTGACGACTCTTACGCATACCTCGCCAAAGGCGGCACGGCACCGTCATCAACACACATCTATCACAATATTCTCTTGATGGATTTTATAATTCTTGATTCATCTAACTTCTCCTGGAAGCCTCCCAGAGAACTCTCTACTTCCAATAGCTTCCGCTTGGTGGTCTCTATCAAAGGCCCGGGCACCTAAAAAAGACTCTGATACCCTCCCAAATATCTGGTTATCTCCTTTTCGGAGGTCTTCCCGTCCTGTTCTCCTTCGTATTGTGGTCTTTGATTGCACTTGTCGTCTTTATCTTCCCAGTACCCGTCAGGTAGTTAGTTGCCTTGCATAGCGCAGCCGACGCTCGCTCATGCATCCGTTGTTCTCGGGTCTGTGCCTTTTCCACTTCTGGCCGTAGCGGAATGACAGGTGGCAGCCATAGTGTAAAACATGGTGCAGATGGTAACGATCAACGTTAGGGCGACTGACAGCTTTGCCTGCGGCTCAGAACAGCTTACCCGGGGTTGGCGCTCGACTGCCCATTGCTATATTTACCAATATTATCTAATCAGTAATCCAGGTCGCTAACGAGGAAGATATTTACTTAGTGACTTACACAGAACCAGTGGCTGCCACAAAGTCAACCTAGTAAGTATTAAGGCACTTGCTTTGAAGTAGTGGATTTTGCCCTTGTAGCTGTTCCGCGGTTAGATGCTTGATTAAATTACAGTACGAGTAAAGGAAAACACAGCAGAGCTAAGGCTGCTCTTAGGAGGAGGGTTACGGTATATATATTAAGAGACATAGCCTCATGAGTTCTGAAAGCCGTCAAGGGAGTGATGAGGGTGGTGCTATGTTATATTAAGGGTTATAATCGTTATATCGTCATTTTGTACCTCGGGTTGGATTTTATTCAAATACCAAACCACTTATAAATGTTATCTATACTATCCTGTAGATGGATAGGGAATTGCTGAGGCCTAGGAGCTATTTAATAAAATCATGGTAACGAGCAGTGTCATGACGGAGTTGAGTCTTAAATATCAAGAGACGTGCTATTTGCCCTGTTTCCAACTAAGATGGGCGATCCCAACCTATTTCGTAGCAACTGGATGTTAAAGTGCTTTAAGACTTCTGAAAACTCCAAACTGTGTAATAAGGAGCTATTTTCCTTAATCTATTGCTATTTACCTGTGATGCTTTTCATAGAATACGTAGAGTTGTGGCGTTTTACGTTGCCGCCCTGAACGTGCAAACTCCTAGAGCAACGAGCTGGACAATTTTGCTCCCATCCTGTAACCTAATTACTAGACTCTGTTTAATAACTATGACTCTACAATGAAACAACCATAGCTGAAATCTTCCGGTCACTGGGGCATACTGTTTTCAAGATAAGAAAGGGCCGCTTAAAGGGACGATTTGGTATGACGAAGCACAACTACGGTCCGTAAAATTGTACGAGATTTCAGGATTTATTCACACTTAGGTGGACCATTTACGGACAGTGCTGAATCTATAATTATGCCGAATCTCTTAGTCTGTCATTTGAATTTGAAAGTATTTACAATGAAGGGAAGATGTGTGAAGAAACCATACATGCATGACACTGAAAGTCATAACCGGACACCGCGCATGTAGGTGATCATTAATGCATCGAAGCTTGCCTATTCTGCTAGACAAGAAGTAGCAAGAAAGTTCACCCGTGCCCTTCTTCCATTATCACGTATCCCTTGGGCGTCATTACTCGTACAATCCTTGCCAACGTGATTATAATTACAGACTCAAACACACCGAGTTGTACAAGTGCCTAGGAGGTAGTCAGTCCCTCGCCGAATCCGTCAGAAGCGCGGTCCATGTATCTCCTCCAACAGGTCCGCGAACTGCTGTTTCTCTACCTTTTCGTTCTCCACCTTGATGTCTTCTAGTAGGTCCTCCACAGCGTGGCCAGTCTTGCCAGCTTGCCTGATGATCCGCCAGGCTCGGCGGAACTCATCTCGGATAGACACGATGCCATTGTGCGTCACGGTTCGAGCGACATTGTGCTCAAGCTCGAATGGATCCTCGATGGCAAAGAGGAAGCGGTGACGCACCTCTTTGAATTCTTTGGCCTTCGTGGGTTGCCCGCCTGGTGTTACGGGGGCCCTGTCTGGTGACAAGAGTTGCTCAGGCTGTGCCTGGACTGTGGCTTGCTGTCCGATAAAGCCGTTCGTAGGTGACTTCAAGCCGTTGTTAACCTCAGCTTCGGCTGGGTTAGGAGGAGCACCGCCCTCCAATTGCATAACCGTCTTCGCTCCTGTCCAACCTTTCTCTTGTTTTGAGAGTAACCCTCCGATAGTGCGTAAGCTCAAGACGTCTCGGCCCCAGTCGAAACCGCGCTTATGAGTGCTGCTCATCACGCTGTTCTGCGCATAGTATTCAAAGAAGCCTCGTAATAGGGAACCAATTAGCTCCTGGTTCTGATTCAGATGGCCTTGACTGGCTAGTCTCTGAATCTCTTGCTCATCTCTCCAGAAGCGAACGTTGCGGCCTTTGCAAGTGGTGAGGCCCTCGAGAGCCTCCGCTGGAAGGTTCGGATCGGGAGGTGCGAGCTGCTGGAGATTGGGGCATACGAATGGTTCCGCAATGTTGACGAGGTAGTGTAATACCATGAGAACATAGCCATAGCTACTCAGGGTCCCGCGATACGGCGTGTTGATACCTCGAGCCTTGGCCCAATGTTTCACAAAGAGAACCATGGGTCTGACACGGGGGTCGGTGTAGGAATAGCAGCGCAGAAGTAGGGTATTCTGGAGGGCTAGGTGTGCTGAGAAATTTATATCGCATTGGACACCAATTCCATGCTTAGGAAACTCGAGGTTGTCGTGATAACGGTCCCTTGGTTGGTTCGGGGAGAGTTTTGATGGATTAGGGAGTTCCTTGACCCTCTCGATCAATGCAACGGTGTTTTCAGTGAGTGGGATGACGAAATCGACCGCGTCGACAGTGCGCCCACTAGTGCGTGGTACTCGCTGCACAAAGTTCTCCTGGAGGACTTTCATGTAACCTCTGACGATTGGAAGCTCCCCTTCATGGTAAAGGTTTTTCTCGATCGCCCTTTCATAGTCTGCGACAAGATGAACAGCCTTGTGCTTCCTAGTAATTATCCCTAGAGTCAGCACCCTAATGGAAGCCGCAAAACCTTGGACCTCGTCTCGCACATTCTTATCACGAATGCCTGAGATGTAGTGCTGGATAACCCGAGGGAGAAAAGCTGCGTCTGAGTGCGATTGGGTGCTAGTGAGATCAGTCATGATCTTGGCAACCCTTGCATAGTACTGCGACGGCGATTCGTATTGATCCTGCTTCAGTTGCACGAGTTGGACTAACGGGATCTGGCGGAGTCGTTCAAGAGCTGAGTGAAGTTCCCGGTTGAATGAGAGTGGATCTGTGCCAAATGCCCTTCGATTCCGGAGACGCTTCCAAGCTCGGACGGTGTTCTCAGAACTCTGCCTGAGCTTTGAGTTACTTTCCATCGACGCTTGGGCTTCCCAGAGGGCTACAAGTGGATCGCCTTCGACTATCGTGAAAACACCCGAGAGAGATCGGAGGTTAGGCGGGCTAGGCACGACACTGGTACGGACGCACGGATATGATAGTATTTGTCTTCTCAAGTTTTCGTCGTAGAGTCCATCAATGAAGGCACCAGAGACGTCATCGAGAATCTTGTAATCCGTGGGCCTGAAGTCTGCCGCGTTCGAGATGGTGATATCACGACCATTTAATCGACGTAGAAGTCGCTTAGCATTGCCATAATAGGCTACTAAAGATTGGGTCTCTGATTGTTTCAACGAAGCAAGCTGTTCCTCATACGTTCTACCTACGAGACCGTTCTGCTGTTGAGAATCTCTGCGTTGATTACCTGGCGGCAAATGCCCGACCTCGGTGATAGTGGTGGTAGTAACACTTTCTGGAGTGTCTGGATCATCTATGGCATCGTCTATCGCTTCGTGGCCGTCATCCGTTAATCCATTCTCCCATTTGGCTCGCGCCTCCAGCAAGCCCAAGCGGAGTTTCTCATCGGGCTTCTCGCAGAGCTTGATGATCGGTACCCGCGTACGTGTGAGGAGACGGGCCCCGAAGCCGTGTTCAAGTAATGCTTTCTCAACCAACCGTGGAATGGGAGAATCTGACGAGTCTGGAGATGCCCACGACATGGGGGAAAGAAGGCCAAGATCCATGTCGGCCGCTTTTGTCGCAAATCCTGACGAAAGACTTCCAAAACATTTGAGTTGGACGGAGTTAGGCTGAAATCCTAGGTGTCTGTTGACTTGAACTTCGTGGCGGCCGATGACGTCGCGACAAATTGCTTCTACGTGAACACGAAAATTCTCTTTCTCGACAATCTCGCCAGGCCCAATTTCGGCGCCTGCGATAACCAAATGACAGAGCCTGTCAAGTAGCCCAGCTTGATTCGCGAGTTCCTCTGGGGTAAAGACAACCTGTCGTTGTCCGCCGGGATTGTACAGCGAAGGCTGTGAAGCTCGATGACCGCGAGGCGGGAAAGCATCAGCCGGTACCACGTTGACACCCTTTACGAATGCATCAGGAGTGCGCGGCGGCTGATGGTTTGGAGGAGGTATGGAGGCTTGGTCAAGTCTACCTGGCTGACGTCGCTGGTGAGAGAAGGGAGGATTGGCCATTGCGGAAGATCCATCTTGAAATCCGCCACGGTATGCGCCAGGATGTGAGCGAAAGGCGTCCTGCTCATTATTACGCCATGTGGATTGCTGCTTCCCGTACTGGTGCGGGTTCATGTAATACCTTGCATCGTTGGGTGCAGAAGCTCTCGCATCAATAGGTATAGACAGCTGAGGCTGCATTTGGCGACGCTGAGCTTGATTCAGACGTTTCTTGCCAGTCTTAGAAGGGGTTTGCGCCGGAGCTGATGGCCGCTCGGTCTTCTGCCATTCTTGCCTAGCCGTAGATTGATCCTCCAGAGGTCTGCTCTCGACCTGCGTGGGAAAAGCTGGGGATTGGAGAGGATGAGCGGTTGCCTGGCCAGTATTGCTGAGGATGAGGTTGCGTAGGTGGTCCTCAAACTGACCATCATTAACCTGGGAGGTCTGCATAGTGTGACGTTATGCTATGGAGGTGACCTAGGACTGACTTGGGGGTGTGAGAAATAAGGAGTAGTAGAAGGTGGTGAAACTAGAAACTAGTCTAGACAATTCTCTGAAGCGCGACTTATGTGCTGGTGATAGTTGTGGCGGTTGTGAGTCGAAATTCCATAACCGTAATCATAGTTCCCTCGGAGATGCTATTCAACTCGACAAAAGGTCCATATTCCGAGAGGTGTGGTAGAAATGTAAGACGTAGTTGAGACTAATTCGTCTGTGGCTGCACTCCCATGAGTTCGTTGAGGCTGTCTTTGATGGATGCCAGAAGAAACGTATTATGATGTATCTTTTAGAGTCATCAAAACAGCGCGTTAATCGTCCAGCATGAACTCGATACGAGTAAATCGTCAATCGTACGATCTTGTAAGGCGATACCGGGTAGAATGACTTAGGTCGACACGCGGCAGAGGGACGGGGCTGCGTGAAGGAGATGTTTCACAAGAAAGAGGATAGAAAATGATAGACGAGGTTGAGACATGACAATGTAAAATTGAGAGAGAGCCTCACGATGTTGAAGTTGCAACTAGAGTCGACAAGCATTCAATAGCATTTCCGGAGGAACGAATTGATTGGCTGTAATTGGGAAGGAATGGGAAGTATTGGATCTCACCAGAGCTTTTATTCAAGTGAGATGCGCAACAACTTGGATCGGAGAAAGAGTACTTCTAGAGGCCCGAGTATGTAGTACCAATCCACTTTGTGCACTGTATTTCTCAGTGCTACTCCCCACTAACAGTACTTAGCTAGTTGAAGATGCAAGTGCCTCAGTGACGTTATAGGTACCATGGATCCAACCCCACTTGGTCCCACCTCTAATCCTTTCTTGGCAAGCGGCTCTTTTGCTCTTGCTTTCAATGGATGTTCTTTGTTCAAAATTACCCGTCATTCATAATGAAAGGTACGTACCGATTAGTACAGTTCATGCATGTATTTTGTACTTTGTACTGAAGACAAGGCAGAACAAACAAGAGACCCGCATCCGAGCTTTGACCCATCTGCACACCTACACCTTCGACTTCCATCATTCCAGCCTATCCATTCTTCATCTATCTTCCATCTACCTGTATCTTTTCTTTTCGCACCACAGGTCCCCATTTCCAACGTCAGTTTCAGTTTGCAAAACTGAGTAGAGAATCGCGTACCTTACTACAATCATATTCTTTCCTTTCAAATCGCCTTTTTCTAATCAACGCGGGCGCGATCTACGTCTCCAGAAAATACCCCGATCCCGACCTCATTTCGCCCTCGCCCTCATCCTCGCGTCACGACTCGAGTTGCCATCCCTCCATTCCTACGCTTGCATCTAACTCGCCGATGTACCGATGAACGTTCGTGAAGTATAGCACCGTAGGCTGGCCGGGTTGGAGACCTGTCAAGACTTCGCGCCTTGAGGTTCGTTCGTCACACATCACCAACCTCTACTTTGCCACCATGAGCTCGAGCGCATCTCCCTCTGGTGGCGCCAACGGCCTGAGGCCAACCCCTCCCTCGGGCGCGCCGCCCTTGCGAAGACCGCGTAAAGCGGTAAATCCTCTCGTCCCCAGGAAGAAACCGACACAACGACCGCCGCCTTCCGCTCTATCTAAGGGTAATCCTGCTTCTCGACCTGGTGGCCGACCACAGCAACGCCCAGCACAAGCTAAGAAGGGCCCAGCGAACTTCGAGGCACAGCGCCATCAGAATGGTGGGTGGTCTATGCCTATGCCACCTGGTGCCCGGGACTTTCCTCTATATGTTACACCGAAGTCCTTGAAGGAAGGCCTACGCTTCCACGTCATGCGATTTGCTCCACCTGGTTCTAGACTCGCGAAGCCCGGCGATACCGGTGTTGATCCTACTAACCAGGACGACTTCACTCGTCCCGTCACGCTGCATCGACGTGACCCGCGACAACCGGCGCCCGGCCGCGAGGTGAAAGAGGAGCCTCCTATGGAGGAGGACCCTACCGATAATGCGGAAGCCGAGAGAATTGCCCAGATAAAGGCAGAGAGAGAAGCCCAGCGTGCGGCCGATAATGCCCAGAAAGCTCCTGTTGTCAAGGACGCGAATCCGAAGGGAAAGCAGCAAAAGGAGCCGAAGAAGCACGGCCTCCAGATTCACTACGCGCCGCGCACGGCAGAGCAGAAGAAGCAGTCGGAAATTCGATACGAAGAAGCCCTGCCGTGGCACTTGGAGGATGCCGATGGGAAGAACGTCTGGGTTGGCCAGTACGAAGCGCCTTTGTCTGACTGCAAAGTTGCGCTGAAGATCCACAATGGCGGATTTCGCATGATACCCTTGGAGAAATGGTACAAATTTAGTGTGAGGCGCGGAGCATTCCAAGCCATGTCTGTCGAGGAGGCGGAGAGGGCCATGAACAAGAAGGTCGCACTCGGCCGCTGGGCGGTAAGAGACACCCAGCGTCAAGAAGCTGAAAAGGCCATGGCTGAATCACGAGCTATCGTCAATGGCCGCACAGCGGTCAAGCAGGAGAGCGGCACCTTTAAGCAGGCGTCACGACATGAAAAGGTAGATCACGACGACATCGACATGTCTGGAGACGAGTTCCAGGATGACGACGAGACTGCTGGTTACGAGCCTGACAGAGATGAAGATACCAGGCAAGCTAACAGCAGAATCCGCCGAGATCGACTTAATGCGAATCTTTTCGGTGACGCTGATGAAGTTAAGGTTGAGAAGGAAGAGGCCGACGAGATGAAGGAGGAGCTTGATCGTAAACTCCTCGGCAAAAATCTCAAGAAGGCTCTCAAGCGCCGTGATAAGCAGTTCCAATACGACAGCGACTCTTCCGGGAACAAGGACCCCTTTTTATCCTCGGAGGTAAGAGTCATTAGCCTCCAGTTCAGTGATCTAAACTAACAAGCATGCCAGGACGAATCCGAGTCCGATTCTGATAATGACAAGGAGGATCAGGATAAGAAGGCGGATAAGGACAAGGACAAGGACGCAGGGACCGCATCCAAGGGATCGAACACTCCCCAGGGGAAGAAGACGGGCGCCGATGCAGCAAAGAAGGGCAAGTCTCTCAAACGAGCCGGGTCTCCATTGGTTTCGGACTCTAGTGGCACCGAGTCTACCCGGAAGAGGAAGAAGACTGCCCACGGTAGCCGTGGCACTACCCCCCTACCTCGGCGCGGCAAAGGTGGTGCTGGTTCCACTAGTGACGGCGAAGGCACCGCTGGAGAGATGTCGGACGGCGCGGGAGGCAAGAGGAAGCGTCTCAACGCGTCGGTTAAGGGCGGTCGAGGTAGTAAGAGAGGAACACCCGCAGGATCACGGGCTGCTAGTCCCGCCCCTCCTCAAGGTGCTGCCAATAGGGGTAGTCCGACCGCCGCTCGAGCTAATTCGCCTGACGCTCCCGCTCGGAGCCCGACACAGGAGAACTCTGACCCTATCACCCCCCAGGAGATCATCGATGCCCTCCCCCCTCTTCCGCAAGGTATCACTATTGGTGTACTTCTCAAGAGGTTCCAAGACCGCCTGGACAGGCCTGGTTGCATGAGCAGGAAGGACTGGCTCAAGTTGGTGAAGGAGAATGCCAACTTCAACACCACCGAGAAGTTGCTACGTCGCAAGTCTTAGGCGGCCTACCTCGCTAGGTTGCCATCCGGCTTAAGGAATTCATCCGGGGTAACTACCTTTTTGCGGACACCCTCACATTTCTCGGCAAATATCGATTCATTTCTTCACGATCCCCGTTCTACCCCTAGACCTTTCTTCGACGAGGTATAAAGACTGCCCAAGACATGCAGAGACCTGGAATGCGTTTGTTGCGTTGCGTTTGACCTGGCAAAGTGCCTAGGGGTGGTGGCACATTACTGAAGAATATGACTTCTACGTTGCACGTCTTGCGTCCAGAGTTAAGGTCATTCTGGAAAGGGCAGAGTGTATGGGGAAGTAGCTGCGCATCATAATTCGTGGTTTCTGAACGACGACTGGCGGCGTCTACGAAAAATGGACCATAGGTCACTCAGTCTATAGACGATATACAATTTGCAAAATGGCTTCTAAGACACTTAAGTTTTTTCGTGCATGCCTATTTAATTAACCATGATCGTGATCCGGTTGGTTGTCTGATCTGTATAATAATCGTAGACTTGTGTGTGATATGCAATATACATGCCCACCACTACTCGTCCATCTGCCACGAGTACTCTAACCCCTTATTCCTTTCCCGTCTGTTAATAGCCTTGAACCTCTCCGCCTCAAACCCATTCCCCCTATCAACCCCGTCCCACCGGTACCCCGGCCGGATCCCGTACCGATTCGGCGTCCACGCGCCCTGGTATATCGGCTTGCCTTTTAATTTCCTCCTCCCTCCTCCATCTCCCCCCCCTTTGCCACCTCCTCCCTCTCCAGCTCGCGGCTCGACAAACCGCGCCATAGTATCGCCCCAGCGCACCTGCCCGCGCATCTCGCGGTTCAAATCCACATCATCCGCATGCCGCGCCACGGTCATGACCTTCGCATCATCGAGCAGCTCCCGGCGGCGGCGCGCGGCCTCGACCTGGACCTCGCCGCGCAGGGCCTCCTTCTTGGCGGCCTCTTTGGCGGCGGCCTCCTGCGCCTCGCGCCGCAGCTCCGCCCGCTTCATGCTCACGTCCACGCGCCGCCCCGTCGCGTCGCGGTAGATGGTCTCGGCCTCCTTGTGGCCCCGGCCGTGCGAGCGCTCGTACTCGGCGCGCTCGGCGGCGCGCCGCGCTTCTAGCTGCGCGGACACGGCCGAGGCCGTTTGTAGGCCCGCGTGCGTGCCGTCGGACATCATGACTGCGGGTGCTTCGTCCGAGTCGGAGGCGTTGCCTGCGGCTGCGGTCTCGGCGGCGGCGGAGGCGAGGATTAGGTCTGCTTGGCGGGTTTCTTCGTCTTGGGCTTGTGATTGTGATTGTGTCTGATCTGTAGCGGTAGGTGTGGTGGTAGATGAACCCCCGACGACTTTCCAGGCGGATTTCTTGGTCTTGCGGAAGTCGGCGCTGGTCCCTGCCACGACAGCAGCAGCATCCTCGTCGTCATCGGAGCCTTTGTTCGTGCGCGTCCAGCCCGACTCGTTGTCGTCCGCAATTATAAGGCCCGCATCGTTCTTCTGCTTTCGCTTGCGCTTCTTGGAGGGCTTGGCGTCGGCTACAAGGTAGTGCGTTGCAAGGTAGCTGGATAGGTCTGACGGCATGGTGGCGGGAAAGGGGGAAGGCTGGAAAGGCTGGAAGAGTTGTTTATATGTGGGTGTATTTATTAGGGTATTATAGAGGTATAGTGTCGCTTTTATAAGGACTGGAGTAGTAAGATAGGGGGACGTTTAGAAATTATATTTGTTTGGATGACGATGTTTGTTGAAGCTTTGGAACTTTTGGCTTCCCGATAAGAGATAATGGATATCGTAATAAACAAATCCCCGTTAAAATGATTTCTAGTTTAGCGTTTTACTGGTGATTTGCTTCAAGATGATGATACCAATTATTCTTTTCTCATGGCAAATGGTTACAAATGGCGTCTTCTGTAGGTAGCTTCTGGGATCGGATACACAATGACACGAAACCTAGTAGGTATGTCCTGATGTCTAAGCATTGCTAACGTTATGTGCCTACTGGCAGCGCCATGAACGTTCAAAGGAGGTAGCTCTGATCTGCTCTCATATGGGTAAGAGCATCAATTAAATCTGTCTGTCTAATGGATGTTATGAGCATTTAGATATAACATTCACAGTTCGTCCAATTTTATCAGACAAGACGACGAATGATCCGGATTTACATTTTTTCATTATTAAGGACCTAAAGTACATTATCCGATTCTCTCACTGCTCTCTCACTGCACCCATTGGGTTGATCCTCGCAGCATCGACAGACTCGTCATCCAATCCAGTCCTCGAGTACTGCGGCTCGCGTGCACCGCCCTCCAGCGGTTGGATCTTGGCCTTGCCGATGTTCTCGGTCGTGCCCACTACGCCTTGGTTATCGGCATGCGGTGCAGTGTGCTGGTGTTGGCCTGATACCACGGGACGACAATGTCAGTTACCAACGAAATACATGTTTCAATGTTGCGTGGAAGGCAGCTATACTCACCCTTACCGCCGAGAGGATCGATTCGTGTTTGGTCAATGGTACGGTTTGAGCCCGCTGAGCCGCGGTCTTGCCCGTCGTACGAGGTGTTGTGCTTAACTTCGGACTCGAGAGGCTCGATCTTGGTTCCGGAGATTTGTGCAGTGTTCCCAGTCCTACGAAGCGTCAGCCCAGTTCCTTGGATAAGGGCTAGGAACTCCGGAGATATTAATTGGTTAAAATAAGCCGGCTCGGAAAGCACTTACGAAGGCATCGTGATATGTCTAATTCTTCATCTGATGTGGCGTTGTTATCAATGCACTATTCCTGATTCTCAGAAGAATTCTAGTATATTTAAATCCTATCGGCGGGATGGGGAGCTTGCTTTTGTAGCTTTCCATCGAGATCTCATCGTCGCTGGCGGCCACAGAGCACTGCATGTTTGTGTCATAAATAGGGGGCCATGACGAATTTGTGACTATCGATCACATTCCATCAACGGTCAATTGCATCACTTACCCCCTCCTCACAACAACGATGTCTAAGCTATCATGTTCAATTTGCACGTATGCCCAGAGTTTACGAAGGGTTATTGTATCGCATTTTATTTTTCATAGTCTCGTCCTGAATAGGAAAGAAAAGGCAAGCGCGTACGCTGCTCTGTACGTATCCCGATACGGCTCTGGGGCTCTATGGCTTAAGCTCCAAGGCTCTAAGTACCTAATGATAAAGCGTCTGCGGGACGGTTCCTCGGCGCGCGAATAACGAGCTGCCGTTAGTTATAAGAGCGTGGCAATTATCGCGAGATTTAGATCTTGATGTTTTGGCGTTTCTTAGATGGAAATGCTAAGTGTTAAGAAAATGGCTGTGATATACGCTTAAGCATTAACAATTCGAAGCGTACGGATGATTTGTAGAATGAACGTGTATGAGCAGCATATCAAGCAAGCGAGGACGAGAAGCGTGATCCCGAGAGCAAGAGAGATGACTCCTTGAAGGAGAGTTCTGCAGACAGAGCTAAAACGCTCTCGTGAAGAGTCACGGCCGTCACAGCCACATATGTTGAAGACAACGCTGATGAACGAGAGCCAGAGAGTCGCCTCCGAGAAGACGAGGTAGGCAAAGAATTAGTATACGACGATCGAGTCGGACGCTATGGCGTACTCGATGGAATACGGTCGCAGTTCGCGAACATGCCAAAGTAAGAGTACCTACCGGCTTGGTAGCCGACGAGGATGAAGTACTTCCGACACCGAGAAACTCGACCACCTGATAGCCAAGTCTACCACTCAGTAGACACGCCTCCGATCACTAATCATCCGTAGTTGCATCGTTCATCCCCTGAAGCCATGGGAGCCGGGGCTCTTAAGAGGAGAAGAGAGGGATAACGCTGTTTAAATTACTCAAAGTTGGCACCCTTCATTCGGGAAGCGACTTTATATTCGACGAGCCTAAAATAAGAGAGAACACTTTACTAAATGTAATGAAGGTAAATGACGGTATACTTTAGACATTTATTTGTACCTATACCTATCTAGGAGGTAAGTATTATTCCACATTTAGGAGCCAACGGGACCCAAAACTCGGGTAGACCCAGATCTATATAGATCTATATCTTACTCTCGCAGCAGCTTAATAATACGTTCGTGGCCCTTCCTAGCGGCATATGATAACGCGGTCTGTTTATGAAAATCCAATAAGTTGGCATCGAACTTGCCTAAGTTAAGCAGTAGCTTAACAACACCTTCGTGGCCATTATTAACGGCATATGATAACGGCGTCTTACCTAATTCATCCTTCCAGACGACATCGACCTTGCCTGTATCAAGCAGCAGCTTAACAACACCTTCGTGGCCATTCTTAGCGGCATATAATAACGGTGTACGCCTTCTTTGAGGCATGATTTCAAGCAAATAACTGACTTGCGAAGAACTATTTTGCGGTGTGGATTGTTGCATCAAAAGGGCTAGAATTGCGTTCCGGTTGCCGTGGGCACAGGCCGCGTAGATTGGGAAATAATGGCGCTCTCCTGGGATGTCCATGTGTGGCACTCGTTTCAGTTCACCCTTGATAAGCCTCGGCAAGTCTTTCTCTGCGAGGATATATAAGAGACTCGCACTTGGTGTGTGTCGCCGTACTTCGAATTTCTGGAATAGATTATCGAGGTATATCCAATATTTAAGGGGAAACTCCTCGAGGAAGACCTCCTGCTTGATTGTATCGCTCTCCGCAGCATCTGCATGGTAAAGCACATGATGAACTGTGTATTCAAGAAAGGGGAATTTTTCGGATACCGATCGACGCAGAGCTGATGCTTCTGGAGAAGAAGCTTTGGGAAGTGATCTGTCAAGAGGTACATGCGTTGAGATATCAATCTCTTGAGATGCACCTTTCGGAAGAGGCCGAGTCATCGGCTGCAGAAGACTTGCGAGGGTGTTGCTTTTAACGCAATTGATCTCAGCTAGGCAACGGTCCTTTAGGACTTCATGACTGCGGACAACGAATCGATCAACGAGGTCTGGCCAGAGTCTCCAGTTTCCATCCTTGACAAGAAAGAAGTCCCGGACTGATTCGTGGATGAATTGAACGGTCAGCTTTTCGTCTTTGCTCTTAGTCTTGGATACCTCCGCCAGACCCTTAGAGGAGCTGTGGACGAACCGACGCATGACCTCGACGGAGACCTCGCCTGAGACCCAGTATCTGTTAGTTTCTAGAGAACTGGGACTGCGAATTGCAAAGAAGTATTCCTCTAGCCGCAAGGGTCGTTTAGCGAAGAGAATCCACTGGACGCAAAGCCTAAGCTCCTGTATATCCACACGATCCCTCGTCAAGATCAGGTCGAACAAGTTGTCTAATCCGGGAGGTATTTGATCAAGGCATTTCTAGAATTCGTCGACTCGACCCTTTGCGCATGCCTTATTGAGAATTGGGATAACTAGAGCAACCCAGAGGAAGACTCCTGCAGATTTATCTAGTATCTGAGATCTTAGACCGTCTGCCTGCCGTGAATTGGCGAGTTTCAACTTGGACTTAATATATCGGGCGATGTCAGTGCTATGCTCCTTCTCATCCTCCAGGACGATCTGTATGCCCCATCGAATGATGATTGTCGGATAATGGCGGCTTGAAAAGCAGATGTGTAAACGGACGTTGGCCTCAACAGCGCGCTCTCCAATGTCTTCGAAGAATGAGATCATGTCTACCACATCGTCATCGTTACACTCATCAAGTGCGTCAATAAAGACTTGCAGCGTGCGGCGTCCAAGGCTCTCGACAGCTTTGGCGAAGATCTCCTTAAGGACCTCCAGTTGCCAGCCGTCCCTCTGAAGAATGCGTCGAGCGTTACAGTCGAATTCGTCTAGAACTCTTTGGAGGTCCTTAGCTTTCTCGAAGAGCTGACACAGCAGAGATCGATAAAGACCAGCCGTTGACTGCTCAAGCTGGTCACCCCGTGCGTTGAAGAAGAATGATACCACAAGTGTATTCGGATCCGACTTGGCCGCCTTCTTCGCCTCGGAATCGAGGAACTTCATCAAGGTCGATTTTCCGGCTCCAGGTTTCCCCTTGATCCAAATAAATCCATGATGATCACGGCATTCCTCGGCAGTCATCCAGGCTTTGTATTGCCCCTTCTCGAGGAACCACTGGCACGTCTTGTTGTGGGCCGCCTTCAATGTCAAGAGTCGTGCATCGATGTCTTCGAAGTATAATAGATCTAGTAGCTCTTTCCGCATCTCAGCTTTCTCATCGAGAATTCGTTCGCTGACGGTTGAATGCTCAGAGATCTTTACCTCGAGCCTCTTGAAAGCGTTATCTACCCCCTCGCCATAAATAGGCGACAAATAGACGTTGAATATGCCCAGTAAGGAATAAGCCCTATCCTCCCCACGTTTCGTCTCACGCCCGCCTGACCATAACATCCGTTCACGAACAGTAAAGTCCGATAGAACATGTCCTCGTAGCGCACCGATCGCAATCCCCGTGATGTCATGAAGAAGTTGCTCGAGCGAATTTTTGTTTCCGAGCCGCTGTCCTTCTACTGAGAAGAATTCCACCGATGATGGCGCAATGAGTTCTTGGAGCGTCCAGCCACGGGTGAACCATCTGCTTTTTCGAAAATCTAGCTTCCACGTTGATCGGAGCAAGTCGGCGTTATAATCATGGTGACCTTTCGAAACATCCGAGAGATATACGTAGCACCGCGCTGCCTTCTGATACCACTTAAACATAGAATTGATCGCCTCGGAAAGCTCGGCACTGCTTGACTTGTCAATACAACAAGTGTCCACCCAGAAGTACTGAAGACCATCTGAAATGGCTTGCTGTTTGCAGAACTCGATCTTTTGATACCCAGCCTTGTCTTTTCCGGTACCCCCCATAACATCTTTGAAGGTGATCTCTTGACTATCATCCCCCCAAGTATGCGACAAGATCGCATAAGGGGGAATGTCGTTTATGAAGTCCTTGGTCAAGCTTAGCTCGCTATCTTCCTGGAGCATGAGTAGACGCATTATGGGACGAGCATTGAGTGCCGTGTCCACAGACAATTGCGAGGTAGTGTGTATCTCAACTGTAGAATAAAGCCGAGAAAACGGCATTGCGTAGAAACTGAAGAGCCTCTTTCGGGATATTTCAACTAGGCGGGGTTCGTGGCGGTGCCAATGTTTCTGCCTTGAGTGGCTGAGGTAGACAATACTACAGAGGCTTAGGCCAGATGACCTCCTTCTACCCGTGCTCCGTCCCATTATTGATAGTAGTTGTTCCTCTTTCTAGCTAATAGTTGGTGTTTTATAATAATTTAACCAAATTAGTAATTCAATTAAAATAAAGATATATTTAATTAAAAATGTTATTTACGACGGTTAAATTTGTTTAATTTATATATAAAAGAAATTTTAAATTTATTAATTCGATATTATAAACGTTTTAATTTTATTGGTTTTAAATTTTAACGTTTTAATTTATTATAATATTTTTTATTCGTAACTTTTATTTATTTCTTTATATTTTCGATATTTTTAATTTCTTTTTATTAGATTATTTTACGTTTTTTTATAATAAATATCTTTTTTAATTATAAAGGTATATTTTTAGTTATTTTATAATTTTTACGTTTTCGTTTAATTAATTAAGTTTTATTTAAGTTTTTTTTAATTTAAATTATTTTAACGATATTAGAAATATTAACGTTAATTAATTTATTAATGTTTTTAATTATATTTTAAATAATTATAATATTTTTTTAAATAGTATTTTTGATTTTTTTAATTATTTTATATAATTAACGATATATAATAAATATATCGGTTAAAAAAGAAAATAAAATATTAATAAAAAAATAATCGATTAAGGTATTTATATTTTAATTATTAATAATATCTTAAAAAAATTATATAAATAAATATTAGTTTTTTTAAAAGTTAATTTAATAATATTATTTTTAAATATTTATATTTATATATTTTTAATAACGTTAAAAAATTTAAATTTTATAATATTAATAATATTATTACGAATAAAATAATTAAAAGTTTTATTATAATAATATTTATATAATTAAAATATAATAACGTTTAATAATTAAAATAAATAAATTAAATTAAATAATATATTAAAAAAATATTATTATTATTATAATATTTAATAAATTATAAAGTATAATATAAGTTATAATTATTTAATATTAATAATTTTTTATTATCGATTTTAATTTTATTTAAATGTTTATTAAAATAACTTATTTATTTTAAAATAATTTCGTTATTTATATAATTATTAATAATTAATTAAATAATAATAATAAAATATAATTTTTTTTATTTATATTATCGAACGAAATAAATTTAATTATTTAATATTAGAAATACGAATATATATTAGTTTATTATAAAAATAATTTCGATTATAATATAAAATTTATAGTTTTTAAAAACGTTTAAATAATTAAATCGGTTTTTTTATTATAATTAATTAGTTTTTATTAATTTTTATATAAAATCCCGTTTTATTTATATTTTATATATTATTAAATAAAATATTCGTTAATTTTATAAATATTTTTAATAATTTTATAATTAACGTTTAATATAAATTATTATTATTTAAAGTATTTATATCGTTTTATAAAACGGTTAATTTAATTAAATCCGATTTAAAGTTTATTATTAATATAAAAAAATAAAATCCATTTAATTAATAAATAATTTATAACGTTCGTTACGAATTTAATTCGTAAAAAATTTTTTATATAATTTAATTTATTAATATATTAATAAATAATAACTTTTTCGACTTTCGTAAATTTAATTTATGATATTTAAATGTTTTTTATTATTATTATTATTTTTAACGCGTATGCGAAATTATTAATAAGAAATTTTGAAAATTTATGCGATTATAATTAATTTAACGCGTAAATTTTCTTATATATATTTATATACGTTATTTAAAAAAGATATTATTTTTTTTAATTAAATTAATTTAAAAATGAATTTTTACGAATTATTTTAATAATTAAGGTCTTTGTTTTAGTTAAATTACTGATTTGGTTAAATTATTGTAAAGCATTAGCTATTGGCTAAGGGGAGGGACGATTACCATCAATAGTGGGGCGGAGCACGGGTAGCGGTCCTATGGAGAGACGGCTGTCTAGACAGCTAAAAGGGGAGGTGGCGCAGTGTTTTATTCAGGTTCCTCGAGTCTATACCTACCCATACATCTCTGTTACTATATTGTTGTTCAAGTAAGGCTGCTTGTCCTCTAAAAACAATTCACGTGGGTAATCTCTAGGTTCGGTGTACTCTCCAGCGACGACGATATTCTTCCCTGCCCAGATACCCGGACGTGAAGCCCAAACATCATGCAAGGCTGGGAGCGCGAGAGTCCGGAAGTATACGTTAGAGAGGCCAGAGGTCATGACATCCTCCACAGTTTCTAGTTGGGCGAAGATCACGAGGTGAACCTCGCGAGGCAAAGACAGGGCATTAGCTGCTGAAGAACCACTCGGATCAAATACTTGGCTAGTATTCGAGGCAAAGGAAAACCAACGCTGATGTGATTGGACTGGCTCGGCAATAAGACGGACGAGTTCCTGGGGTTGGCCATTGAATACCTGTAATGCTCCAAGCCTGCTGCCATATATCAGGCGCTTCCATATTAGTGAAGAGGCGAGGTAGAAGAACTGGTTCATTATGAACTAAGTGTAGAGTTCTTGCACGATGAAACAGTGAATTGGAGGGCTGATATCTCAATGTGAATTGGTACCTAGTGATCTCGAATGTTGAGTTGGAGATGGGAGAAATTAGAATTTCCTACTTAGAAGCGTTGCGCAAGAATCAACAGAATGTGAAGATGGAAGAGCTGGTGCACTTACAAGGTTAAGAACATGCTAGTCTATGCCTGGCAACTGCTTGGTGAGGTTATTGTCACATCTAACGCCTTACGTAACGAAAAGCACGGACCACAACATGAGCACACAATCCAAGAATTATCCATTTTCCAAATCCTCGTCACCGCCATTTTCCATATCCCGTCTTCCCCTCTACACAACCACAACTTATGGCACTCCAATTTCAAACGAACACATTTTACGAGGTTTACGGGTAAAGGTCGTGTAGGAGGTATGTATTGGGGTTGAATAATATTTCATGCAACGTACTGCGCTAGACGTACGAAAGAAATAGCCCGATGCGCCATACCAGACATCGATTCCCCCCGAACGTCCTCGTCCTTGGTAATGCCGCACGTCCGTCCATTCGCCCAATCTACAAGAAGAAAAGATGTGCCGAGCCGTCCTCCTTCGACCACCCCGTCCCGATGGTAGAAGTTGGGCTCAACACCGCCCACCAGAGGTCCAGGTAGGGTATGCATGATACAACAATCCGCTGCCGTCTAAAATGCATGCTTGGGCGACAATGGTTCGATATTAGAAGTCTAATGTCAGCCTTCTCGATATGCCGAACCACAGCTGCCCGCGAAAAAGAAAAAGAAATCATCTCAGTCGTATCAGTGGTGAATCCGGATTCCTCCTGCACAACACAAGGTGCAACGTTGCACCGTTCCTGACTCCGGGGAGACGAGAGAATGCAAAGGAAAGAGTAGAGGAGTCAACAAGCTAAGCCAGCGAGAGAGCGTATACGATCAAGACGCAGTGAAGCCGACCGCGCGCTCCCCAAGTGAGCCGGAACATTCATTACACCAGCTCGAAGCCGTCGTCCTCGATGGTATCAGGCTCTTCAGTCGCTGGTGTGTGATTCTTGCGGCGGAGATTCTGTCGAGCCTTTCGACCCTTCAGGGCGTCACCATTGTTGTCCAGGACCTCATACTCCTTCTCCACGAGCTTCTCAGTCTCCTTTGGGTTGGTCTTGATGAAAACATCCAGCGTCAGCGGCTTCCCTGGGCTCTCGGTTCTGTCGAAGCTGTATAGGATATTATCCGAGATACTGAAACTTCGCCGGCTCTGTGGCGATGGCATGATGTCATGGAGGGATCGTGAGATGTTGGACGGATCTTGCATCTCCGCCAATGTTTCTATCTTGGCACGCGAATAGCTCCCTGGGAGGTCGTGTCGTACTTGGCCACTTCCTCGCGGCTTCACGATGTTCTGGGTCGTGAAGCGATTGTGACTAATTTATTAGCACTTTTCTAGGAACGCATCGATGTGCAATCGGCTATGACTCACTGGAAGTGTCGTTCAGGTCGAACCCTTTCGGTCGGACTCTCGTTCCCTGTTAAGACTACATCGTCCCATATGTTATATGAACGTCCAGTCAAGGGTCGAGTTCCTCGCGACCACTTCTCGGCGTGCTCCTTGAAACGCTTCGAGTCCTGAGCCGAGCTTCGGAGGTCTCGGGATTGCTCAAAAGCCATGATGACAGAGGGTCTGATCGTGCGGAGGCAGTTGAAAGTACGATCTAATAGATTACAACGTCTATTTCCGTTAGACGTAAGCTGCCGTTCAAGGTGGGCTTATATCTTCGAGGGTTTATTTATTGTTCGGGGTGTCTCTTCAAAGGTGAAGCTCGCAGACGGAGGGACGATAAGAACCGAAGATGGGTTATAGATTATAAGGTGATAGCGATGATGCAAGGACTATTATGTGAGTTCGCGGAAGATGGAAAGAAAACGAATGGCTGATTCTAGGTTGGGTGGAAGACAAATGTCAGGTATGTTAGGAGGATAGATGACTTGGTGCTTTCTAGAAAGCAAGCGATTGGGAAGGTGGTCGAGTCACACGGCGGATTGATGACGATTAGGTAAGATAACGGTAGGTCTTGTGTTTTGCCTGGTTTGTGGTTTCGCTGTTTGCGAGTTCGGAAACTGCTTTGTTTCTGTCTGACGGTATTGTGATGAAAGGAACAAGGGGACCTGGAGGTAAGCAGGTGGGAAGCCGTCAAGTGATTGTGGGAGAGGGTGGCTTTGTTTGAGTTTCCGTTGGGTCAGAGGCGCGGATAGGCGTGAGTGAGCAAGACAAAGACCGGGTGACTCAGATCGGATAGGATAAGGGGCAACGGTCTAAACGGATTGTGCTGCGCGGTAAATGATGCGATGCGAAGTTGCGATTGCGGCTTGGCTGTTATCGATAACGCTACAGACGGATTGCTGCTTCAGCTTGATGGAGACGATGACGCAAGTGTTCCCTTCCAACGGAAACCTAAACAAGTATACCTTGTAGGTACTTATGCAGATACAAATCGATTCAATACAATAGTTGTTGTTGTTGAGCTTGTGTGGTTGGTTGGTCAGTTGGTTATTTGTTGAGAGGGCAAGAGGGAAGAAGATTAGATCTCTCAGTAGCACGAGGAGGGACACCGGAGCACGTTAATAAGGAAAAGGAGAGAGGAGAGGTCGGATACTCATCAATCCCCTTATCGTCAAGTGGCTTGTCTACTAGTCTGGCGCGTGGTGTGTGTGTGTCTATGTGTGTGCGTGTGCAATTACACCAAGTTACAGCTACCTGACTATCTGTTTCTGCCACCATATGCGCCGTTTCCGCTCCATCTGTTGGCTGCTCCAAGATAAAGCTGAGGGTACGTCAATCAATACCTGGCTGGCTCGATTCATGGGGTTGGGTGGGCGTGTGACGATGACAGGCATGGGGAAGGGCTAGGCTAGACAGACACCGAAATTCCTGCTACTCCGATTGCCTATCAGCGGAAGCGATTATTATTACAGTACTTTCCTATTATTAGATGGCTTGGGTGCGGGAGCTGGTGACCTCTTTCTCGGCGTTTTCCTAGGAAGTAGAAGTAGATCTAGATGTAGGACTTGACTTTGGCTTGGTCAATGGAAGTATCTATCCATCCATCCCTTCCTCCATTTGTGCCTGCGTTGGTTCATCTTCTGCGAGTTCATTGGTAGTTGCCTGTTTCCTTGTATGACGAAATCAGGCGGCTACTTGTCCCAAAGTTGACATGTTCCAGGGGTTTCTGTTCCTATACCGGGTTGTACCTTCTACGTCTAGAGCTCGGCCTTGCTTTACCTTCAGCTCGTGCTACCTGTTCTACCATATCATTTGCTAACTTATCCCGTGTATGACGGTGCTTGATCTAGAACTTCCCTCCAGTCGATGAACCCGAGAGGCATCACGTTTCAAGTCTAAGAGAGTCTTCTTGGCTTCTATTACTAATGAAATAGGTATCCCACTCTTCGGTCTTGGGGGTTGTCTGTTACCGGCGAATGCGCGAAGACCTATCATGCAGAATGCAACATGTCTTACTTTCGTACCTTAAAGGAGATCGGCAAATCGAAGCGCGCTACCCTTGGACCATTGCGAATTAGTTGGCCCCTCCTCCACACGGCCGAACCTGCATGCATTGCGATAAGACGACATGATCAAATCAGAAACCCCATGTGCCTGTCTGTGTGGGCGATAGGGGGAATTAGGAGATATGAGTCGCGCCTCTGTCTGTCGCGCATACTATGTGTATACTCGGCATGTCCGTTTTCAGACGAAGCCGCAGCTTGCCTGAGTTACAAAATTGCCGAGCCGATATTCACGTTGGTGTTTGAGCCCTGTCTAGGTTATTTGAGCTTTGTTACCCAGGACTTTATAACCGACAGCCTGGTATCTTGTGATATAGCTCATCACATCCGACTACCCCGCCTGGTGTTGTAGTTGTATAGATGCTTCTAGCACTCTACATTCTTAATAATCACTAATATGTTCGACAGATAACATCCAGCAAAGAGAAGCCTCGGGTTGGAAAGAGATGATGAGTGGGGTCTCGTCTACGCCGATGCTGTTAGTGCTCGGACAGCTGCCACTGGTCTTGGCTATAAGTTGGGGGGATGAGGGGCAGTGCCATCGATAGCGCTTAGCGATAAGCCCCCAAGGCGCTCCCTATCATTTCAGCTAGCACCAGCTAGGTAGGTACGAGTATCAGTAAATATCTGGTTAATGATTCGTTGAATGAGGGGATGACATAATCTAACCCAAAGCATCTCGTGAACGAGGTGTGTTGACCTCATCGTCAAGATCCTCCGCCTTTGACCAAGGCTCATCCGACCATCCAGGGTGAACGTGTTAGCACTAAGGATGGTTATATGGAGGTACGTAATGTATCTACGAAACAACGGGCTGAGCCTGGCGTGTCCGAAGAACCGGATAAGCCCCTCGCCTGTCAACTTGAATCGTGCAGCGTCAGCTCCTTCGTTTCAAACCCGCGAATACAGCAGGTCTCGTTATTATTACAATTAAATACGTCATAGTCGGTCCTCCTGCTTGGCCGCGTGGTATTATTGAATCAATGACTATTGCTTTGTCGAATACTTCTCGAGTCTTCAAAGAGTTATGCGTAACAAACAGGATTATCCCAGATCAATCAAAAATAGAAGACCCTCTTCTAATTTAAAGAAGTTCATATTTGGAGACATTAAAAAGCCAAGGAACGAGCGTGGATCGAACACGCGACCTTCGGATCTGCAATCCGCTGCTCTACCACTGAGCTACCGTTCCGGGTTCGTTATTTCGACTAATTTTAGAAGTATATAAGCCCGTGTTTCCACATTCGCTTATAATCCGGCGGAATTAGAGACCATTCAGCCTCATTTAGAAACACTAGACAGACAATGGAAAGGGTAACGCACCACTCGATACTATAACTGCATTCCAATTGATTAGCCAGCGCGAAATGTCTCGAATAACTACCTAAGACTATTCCTAGGTCTGAAGTTTTGAGAAAATAGCAAGCAAAGAAACGACTCGTTGGGGAGAACGCAATGTTACGGCCCCACTGCGGCCCGCAGCCCGCGCTTCGAAGTTCGAGTTCTACTAAGTAGCTCCTCGAAAGAACATGGCCTCGGTAGCTGATGTCCGCCGTGGCTGACAATCTAACACCCCCGTAGTTACATTAGATGCGCATAGACTGGGGAATTGTGCCCTCTAATAAGAGGCTTGGGTACATCATAAAATGCAAGCGCAAATGCACACGAGATCGCTCTAAGATTCAACCCTTTGTTTGGAGTTTAATCACCAAATTATGGGGAATAAATCATTCTTTACGTTATCTGTTATGCTTAATCTTTCTTCATTCGATAGCTCCGTTGCCGGATCTAGCATTACTTCTTATTCTCGAAACTAAGAGGATGTCCGGTTCGAGATATTGAATTAGAATAACCCCGTATCTTTATATATAACGAAAATTACACGATTATTATTAACCCTGATCGAATAATTGAATGTACTATAGTTATCTCTTATGAAATATACACTATTTCTCTATATTTATAATTATACGTCTTAATAAGTAACTAAACCAAGCATCCTCAAGTTTAGTAAATCTATTATAGCTCGCCGGGCTCGGTTCTATAAGCCAAAGCTATAGTTAGATAACTTGAAACAGTGTTAATTTTATAGAAAGGACAATATGGACTACATATAATACCTTACTGAAAACGTATCTAGTGGTATATCGTACATGCCCTTCGCCTTGGGTCTTAGAAAGGTAGACCGACATGACGCGAAGGTTCTCGCTTCATTTTACGTAGCCCTGAGCCCTCGGGTATAGATTTCAATTCTCCAACCAGGAAGCTCTAATGACGCCCCAAAATACCCCCATAGATTTACTGTAACCCTTAAGATTGAAAAAGAACCCACTCTAGGTGATAAGACACAGGGAGCGTTACGAGTCCGCTCTAAATAACCGAATCTAGAGCCTGCCGCTTTTCGCCATTGCAGTTCTCGCTACAAATGTAAAGAGGCTAGACAACCTAACGCTTAGACTTATATACATATGGGTGTTCGTCTTCGGTCAGGAGTATGATTGGCTATATCTCCTAATCTAAGCCTTGGTATGGTTTGTTAGTAAAGCTGTTATTCCCAGCTTATTTTTATTAGCCGCAGAGAAGTATATTAGGTAAAATAGGTAAAATATTAGTTTATAAGAGCTAGGAGACTGCCACACGGTATGATAGCTCTAGATAATCTCTTGGCACCTACCAGTAAGCTTGGTAACCCGTTAAGTTGTACGTAGACGCTACAGCAAGAAATTTAGACTGGCATCACTGAATCCGATCAAAGTTGGATAGACGAATGGCAGATACGTCCAATCAGAAACATTGGCTAAAGAGATGTAAGGAGTTCGGGTTGCAGTAATAAGCGAGATATAGACCGAAGGGTCCTTAGGCTAAGGGAAAAGGGGAGTATCGGATTTATAGGCCGATACTTACCCTCGTCATTTTGGCATTATCTAGGTAGGCCATGTTGCTAGATGATACATTTCCTTAGCATGCGTAATCCCGAGTACCTCTCCACCCTTCACTCTTACATCTATCACTAACAAGCAAGCATGTAGGCTAACATAGCTTAAAAAACCCCTTACGAAAACCTACATGGTTCATAGCAGCTTCCTCGTTCATTGTACCTTAACACAATTATTCACAGGCTAAGGCTGCGTAGCCCTTTTGTAACCCGACCATATTCCTATCATCCTACCTAGTAAGGCATAGTCTCTGCTATCACATCACGCCATACGAGTTCCAGTCTGTTAACTCAGTACCTGCTTCTCTATCATTCTAAGTATGAAAGCCTCTCAGATAGCCTAAGACCTGAAGTGATCTAGGCATACTCCATATCATGACTTCACAATGAGCCCCGTTAAGGCATAACACCTATTTTCCTTTATTTGGTCGCCCACCGTCGAAGACCTCATCATCAGCAATCCTTCTTGTGCTCTGGTGGGAAAGCGTTGTGGTTTCTCGTTACACGAATTTGAGGAGATCGACCCCTGCATCAACGCAACGTCTTGGCGCGGATAGTGACGGTTGGCCTGGCTCAACTCGGTAGGTGAGATCTTCTCCAGCCCTATTCCGTCTATTAAGCCGTGAAATTCGCAGTGACATCGTCCCATTGAGCTAGAAATGACAGATACCCGACGTTCCTATCAGAACCACTTTGTGGGGCAAACCTCGTGTTGTGAATGGCGCCCCACGGGGACGACGAGGATTCTAGGCCCGGTGTAGTAGACCGCGAACGAGGTCACGATGCTGTATAAATGCCATCTTAGCTGCGTGGCCTGGGAGAAGGGAAATTGGAGGTATCATCTCAAGCCGCGATTGAGGTGTCAAGATGCGTTTCTTGAGTCTCGCTCTGGCACTTCCCTTCACCGGGGGTGTTGCGGCTCTGAACCGTCAAGCCGACAACACCACAAATTCGACACCTATTGCTAAGAGCTACATCATCGAATATGCTCCTGTGAGTTAAAGCTCTACATGCATATACCTCATTTCTGTACGCCAGGCTAACTGTCTCTCTCAAGGGCACAGCGCATAAGCGAGATGGTCTCGCCTCTAAGGAGGGCATTACGATTGTCAAGTCTTTCGATAGCCCTGTCTTTTCTGGCGCTAGCATCGAGACAGACTCCTACAGTATCGACAATCTTCAAGCTATGCCTGACGTGCTTCGCGTCTGGCCCAACGAAAGAGTCTATCTAGGACCCGTCGAGCCACAAGTCATTGAGGGTCTTCCAACTATTCTTAACTACACCTCCCACAACATCACAGGGGTCAGCAAACTTCATGCCTCCGGTATTTTCGGCAAAGGTGCAAAAGTTGGAGTTGTTGATACCGGCACATGGTCAGTACTATCTACTTCGAGCAGACGAGGTGAACGTTTGAACACGAGTTCAAAATGTCCACCTTTCATCCCAGTATTCACTCAATCAGTTACTAACCTTTCTATCAAGGTATAATCACACAGCTGTATGTATAAAAGCTCGACCTACTTCAGTTGAATTTCCTTCGCATACTGATAGACAGTCAGCTTGGCGGTGGCTTTGGCCCCGGCTTCAAAGTAGCGGGCGGTTACGACTTAGTTGGTAACGGATGTGAGGGCCATAATAAAAATTCCAAGGTCAAATATTGACGGCAAAATTCTAGATTGGCCTAATGAGGACAAGACGCCCGACGATGATCCACTTGATCTAACTGGCCATGGAACACATGTCGCTGGGATTATCGCGGCCAAAGCAGACACGTAAGTGTTTCCTTTCCATCCTCGTACTAGGGATACACTCATTACTAGGAACCAGGCTTACTCTCTCTACAGATGGACGGGAGTTGCACCCGAAGCTACTTTATACTCGTATAAAGTATTCTCTCGATCTGTAAGTTAGGAGAATGAGTGATACTACTAATTATGGCTCAACAGGGGTGGCTTACGGGTAATATCAGGATTCTACCGACACTGCAACGCTCATTGATGCATTCCTACGGGCCTACGACGACGAAGTACGTTAATTGTGGTGATATGTCCCCTGAAAACTCTTCCTAACGGCATTGTAGGTTGACATCGTAACTGCAAGTATTGGCTCACCTGGTGGTTGGTCTACTGGCGCTTGGGCTGAAGTAGCATCTCGCCTTGTCGACGAAGGTATCCTTGTTACGATATCAGCTGGAAACTCCGGAGATCAAGGTCCTGTATATGGAAGCACCGGGTCATCTGGTACCAATGTCATTGCGGTTGCCTCTGTTGAGGGGCAAGTATTCCCTGAATTCCCCTTTGGAGCCAACTTTACGCTTGGCGGGGTCACTAATACTACCACTCTTGGCTACCTCCCTTCGACGTACTATTTCCCGTCTGAAGTTGCGGGATGGCCCATCGTGCCGCTAGCTTTGAACACCTCTGATCCCGCGGAAGCATGCCAGCCTTATCCTGAAGGTACACAGAATCTCACGGGCAAGATACCGCTCGTCAGGCGCGGAACTTGCACGTTCACCACAAAGCAAGGACATCTGGCTGCTCTAGGAGCGGAGTACATGCTGTTTTATAACAACGAGAGCCCATTGATTCAACCGGGAAGTACCGACGAAAGCACTCTCATCGCACTCGTCGTCGCAGACATTGGAGAAGCCATCATTGACTTCGTCAAGAAGAACGGTACGGTGACTGCCGACTTTTCCGTCAACCCGGAGTCTCCAATTGCGTACGCAAGTCGCGATGCTAACAAACCCGATACTTTCACGCAATGGGGTCCATCCTACGACCTAGATCTCAAGCCGGACATAGCCGCACCCGGTGGCAACATCTTCAGCACATACCTGGATGGTGACTATGCAATTATGAGCGGGACGTCAATGTCTGCGCCGTACGTCGCCGGTATAGCGGCTCTGTACATTGGCGCCTTCGGCGGTCGTAGCGTGCACGGGAAGGGGTTTGCGCAGACTCTGCGCAAGAGGATCATCGCCAGCGGAACAACACTGCCGTGGTTCGATGGCACCGATACGGACTACGGATTCCCCGCCAGCGTTGCGCAGGTGGGAATCGGCCTTGTCAACGGGTTTAAGGTCGTGAACTACAGCACTGGTATCGACTACGAGAAGTTCAACTTGAACGACACGGCCAATTTCAAGGAGTCTCACCCCGTCACCGTCACGAACGGCGGCGACGGCGACGTCAGCTACAGCTTTTCCGTGGAGAGTGCTGGTGGCGCTGAGATCCTCGGTTGGCTCCAGTCCGAAGGCGGATACTCGAAGAGGGTGAAGAAGTTTGATGAGCTAGTCCCTATAGATCTCCATGTTGATGTTAACCTCCCTGAGGACTTCACGCTTAAAGCCGGCGAAAGCAAGACTGTTTTGTGAGTACACCTAACTCTAGACCTTAGAAATATCTTAGCTAATAGAGCATCCAATTAGGGTTAACTTTGTGAACCCCGAAGGCTCGGGTTGGAACTCATCTGGATTCCCCCTATACAGTGGGAAAGTTATTCTTTCTTCTAGTGCTGGAGAGCAGCTTTCATTCCCATACTTGGGTAAGTAGCATTTACTAACATATTAAGAGCTGCCCTACTAACTGGTTCTTTCAGGACTTGCAGCCGACTTGAAAGAGGAATTAAGTTCGGTCTATTATCCTGGATATCCGTTCTCGAGGTCGTCTGTTTATTTCCAGGACATTAAAGACAAGCCATAGTATGTTTTCATCACCACGAACAAGACCTACGATACTGACTGGTATAGCTACACCTTCAATCTCAGTCTACAATCTCAGGACTTCCCCAAGATCTTCACTCAACTCATCTGGGGTATCAAGCAGATCCGCTGGGATGTAAGCCACATTCTCACCTACATAATTACCTATTAATCATAAACTTCTGTCCTAACTGCATGTTAGATCTTCGAGGCCGGTTGGAACGAGAGCCTATGGTCTTACCCGCCTGTCGAAGGTGAGAAGGGTTATATCGGGCCTGCCGCATCCTGGGACGGTTCTTCGGGTTACTTTGACTCGCGGTACTATGACCCTAATGATACTTTCACCTATCCTCGCACCGAAAACCTGCGAGGGGGGTGGGATCATTGGTGGTTCGGCAAGCTGGGAAATGGCAGCCAGATCGCGAATGGTAACTACACGTAAGTGGATATACCCCCTATCATCATCATCATCATCATCATCATCATCATCATCATCATCACCATCATCATTACAAATTGACCACGTTACTAATAACTCTCAATAGATGGCGTTTCGCCGCTCTGAGACCGCTCGGAGACCCGACTGTCTCAGAAGATTGGGATATTTACAGCACCCCTCAGATCTCCGTCCTCGGTCACTATTAGACGACCAAAGCACTGGGATACGGTGGCCTTGGGCTCAAACCCTAAGTCACTTCTTCCATTCGATCGGCTATACCGCGCGTTGTCAGGACTTTTTCCGAGTATTGGATTAGATCGATCTTCTTTTTCAACTCGCCCACATCGGGAATACAGTCATGCTGTTATTTTCAAACTGACTCAAAGACTCATAGAGAACAAGCAAATTTAAATCTAAGCTCTAGACAACGTTCCGCCTTTTAGAAGTATGGTAGGAGTACTTAGAATTATGATAGACGTCAAAATATCAAGCTTATCTTATTTGAAATATGTTAAGATCGTCACAGGTGGTTAGGTATAGCACATAGACTGCGTAGAGGCTCTAGCCGGTAGGGGGCTGCTACAATGAACGAAAACTTCGAGTTTGCTCAGCTCAAGTCTTTTCTATTCAGCTTTGAGTCGTCGATACGTACATTATTAAATTAATGGTAGGCTGTACCTACCTAGTCTTAAGGTCGTTTTAAAGAGCACATATGTTCTCTTTCATATCAGCTACCTTTTTGACACTTAGAGGTGGACATAATTCTAACTCAAATCTCAGTCTACCCCCTAATATTCCGTTGGTAGAAAAAGAAAGGAAAATATCCAAACCAATCAGCGCCGTATTCGTCGTCCTGCGCAAGGACTTCGACCACCACACCGACCGCAAGGGGGGCACATGGCGCTTCCCATCGGCATCTTCAAGTCCGCCGCCGCCGCCAACAAAGCCGCCGAGGCGCACTGCGAAACGCAGGGCCTCCGGCACCCCGACTACTGCGATGACGAGCCCGAGCACGAGGAGAAGGACGGCTTGTACAGGGGTCGGTGTCTCAAGGGCGAGGACGAGAGAGGCCATTTCGAGGTCTGGGTTAAGATGATGAAGATTGGTGATGCTGAGAAGCCTAAGGGCTCGGCGCCGACGACGAGGAAGAGGAGGAGCGGCTAAGGAAGGGTGGAAAGGGAGTCTAAGGCGGCGAAGGCTGGGAATGTGAGCGGTGGTGCTGTTGTGATTGAGTGATTCTTGATTTCAGTGATGGATAATAGAATGGTGTAGAAGAGGTAGAAGGTCTCATCTCATCGTAGCATTTGGATTGTCTGAGTCTTACTGAACTTATATCAGCAGGCCTGTATATTAACTGACACACGCACTACATGCTCAATGAAGTAACTGGGTGATCTATATTTTATTTTTCACATGCTTTTAAATTAGAGGTAAACAACCAGGACAGAAAAGTGTCAACAGGTTTGTCTTCGCAGGCAAATCCCAGCCAACTCACGACCCTTCCCCGACAGGTAACACCGAATATAGCGAGTGACATTCTAATCTTACGTCTATGAGTTACACCGACTTGTATGAACTCAGCACCTTTTATGAATAATCGAGCTCATGGAAACGCCGTTGAATGAACTTCAAGAAGACACTTTCTTCGGCCGTGGCCCCAGACCATTTCGATTGCGAAAGAAGAGCACGCCGTTATATTCCCCTTTAGCTTCGGCGGCGGACTCAACCCACTGGCACATCCGGGCATTTTTCCAGAGGCTCTTGATGAAGCCGAGCGAGCCTTCGGAAGTATCCGATCGATAGTGGCGGCCCATGATCGGCTTGATGGCGTTGGTGGCCTTGTCGGCGTTGTAGAACGGTATCGTCGAGACGTAGTGGTGCAGGACGTGGGTCTCGATGATGCCGTGGAAGAAGTGCCGCCCAATGAAGCCGAAGTCTCGGTCTATGGTCGCCGCGGCGCCTCTCACAAAACTCCAGGCTTCTGCGGTGTAATGCGGAAGGGAAGGATCTGTGTGCTGGAGGAAGGTGATAGCGACTGTTTCTTTCTATTAGTATACGCCCATAGGTTGAGATCATATTGTAGGTTCTTGTATTTACTCACCAAGCCAGTTGTTTACCCACAAGTACGGCACGAAGTACCATCTCCACAGGTTGGACCATCCATAGTGGGATCCAACGTAATAGAGGATTGTTGCAGTGACGAAAATTCCAATGTCACTTAAGAGGATGAGTTTGGCATCCTTGGCTTCGAATATGGGGCTTCGTGGGTCAACATGGCTGACGCCTCCAAAGAAGCCATTCTTCTTTCCCTTGCCTCTCCCTTCCGGTTGCCTCTCGTGATAATTATGGCCGGTGTCGTTGGTCAGGAGATAAACAGGCCAGCCGAACAACAACCTTGCAAAAATAAAGTAGGCTGAATAGAGCGGCGTGTCCTGAACGACCTCATGCAGTTCTTCAGTGTCGATGCCGAATCTACGACAGTGCTCCTCTCGGGTCCGTGGCACAAAGACCATGTCCCGCTCCATATGAGCGGTTGCCTTGTGGTGTTTTCCATGTGAGATTTTCCACGAAAAATACGGCACTAGAAGTGAAGAGTGCAGGACGAGGCCAAGAGAATCGTTGAAAACCTTCGACGGAGAGAAGGCTTGGTGGCCGCATTCGTGGGCCAAAACCCAGATTCCTGTTGCAAATAGCCCAGTCAAGAATCCATATACGGACCAGAATAGCCAGGTCACAGAAGGAAATTTAGCGGCCCCCAAGTTGCATAGGTAAAAGGTAGCTAGGATGAGAGCAATATCCCTTGCAACGTAGGATAGCCCGCGGAGGGCACTTCTCTCGAAGCATTCTTTAGGAATTGCCTTGCGGATGTCATTGATGGTGTAGTCGGGAATATCAAACTTGTTGCCGTATCCGTCAACGAGCCCCTCGAATTGCCGAGTCTCACTTGATGTAGATATTTTTCGTCTTGAGGGGTGAGACACATGCTCCTTCTCCGCTGGATTAGGAAGTCCACCCGGGGACTCGGCCATGACCGTGATTGAGGCTGAAAGTGAATCCCCCAGTGCCATCGCCAAGGGGAGATCTTTGGGCGATACGGGTGGAGACATGATTGTGCTTCGTTCTGGGGATATCCTTTTGCTATAGCAGCTGAGGCTTCTCGACAATTGAAGTTCCTTTATAAGTGGAAGATAGAAAAGAGAGTCCCATTTTGAAGCGTTAATTTGAGGGGGCGAAGTGCCGATGAATTTCCATACATGTGAAAATACCCGATACCCTTTGGAGCCCTCAGGCCACATTTGGCCCCCATTCTGAGCATTTTCTCTTCATATCAACCCACAGGGGTATACATTCCTATAAAATCTAGACGAGGCTGGGAGGATTGTGATACATTAGCGCTGACTTAATTGGACATATGATGTTCAGCTCAATGCAATTATTGACAAGATCAACAGGGCTAGACATGGGGAAAACCAGCCAGAAAGCGTTGTTCGGTATGGCACACTGCATGGATCTGTGTGATTGGTCATTTTTGTGCCACAATGCAACCTGCCTATCTCATGCTCCTCGACAAGGATCTGATTGGAAAGAGTCGACGACTATACATACTTCTACTGCATAGAATACTCTGTTCTTTTTTCTTTCCATTGTGACACGAACAAGGATACTTGCAGGCTCTACCAGGTTCGAAAGGCTTGATTGGGATCCCCGTGATCACGTTCTAATGAGGTGAGGTTTCTAAAATGAGGCTCAAGAGGCTTGATGCCAGCACACCGTCGTGTTGGGTATGTCGAAGTCCTTGAATGGAAATGGCACACTATCTCGGTTCTCTGAATATATCTCGCTACCATTCCCTTTTTAGTATTATACATGGTGTGTAATGCATAATGTGGCGTGGTATGATCTGAAGCCGTATTAGTTCATAGCTCTACCAATATGGCTGTCTCATTGCAGTTCTCTCCCCGCAACACGCCTATACCGGCGTAGGACTTGGAACCTGCAACAATGTAAGCGACATGCACAGGCCTGCTGCTATCTTTGGTGTGTTAGTTATGCCCTAGCCAGTCTTGGGTTTGTATCCGGGGTCAGGCAGGGGCTTGAATTCTCGCTGTTGTTATTAATTCGTGACCATCGCTTTGTATGTAGATGTCAAGTGCATCATTCTCTTGTAAGCCTTACACGTATTCTGCTTGCAAATATTCAAGAACCACCAAATGGCAGAAGGCGGCAGTAACCCAGTCCGTCAGGCACTACGAACCATTGGCCTTCGAGTTGGAAGTCGTTGTTCCTTCGTGTTGAGTTCTATAGTCTCGTTCTCGTTATTAGGGTTGGCGGCTGCCGACGAAGTAAACGGAACCTCCACATCGGACTCTACAGCCGATGAAGCCACTACCTCAGATGTCGAATCGATCACGTCGCTCTTCAACTTCAACGCTTGGAAGGAACGAGGTTCTGCCATCCGTACTGGAGGTAGGGAACAGTGTTTCGAGAACTTGTCGGTTGTATTGGGTAACGTAGGCCCAATATACGCGGCAGAGAACAGCGCGTCGTCGGGTGCTTTGACTCTTTTACCAACGGCTGGCGCTCTCATCGGGACGCCTGCTAAAGAGCTATGGATGTTATATAAGATGGTCCCTTTCGCCGGTGTACTCTCGATGATGTTATCACTTGGAGGCAACATTGTTCCCGATAGCTCAGTCGATTACGAACGTGATGGGTTCACATACGGCGGAATAATTGGATCTAACGACCCGGCACCTGGTGATGGAATTGATATGCCCGTTGGTCAGATGGACGCAATTACCTTCGCTAGAGAGGTCAAGAGACGTGCTACCAGAGATATCGGTAGCAGAAAACGAAGCATAGCGGCTATTGGAGTTTTCTGTCAGCTGTTTTGGATCGGAATCATCGTCTTCGCTTGTTGGTTCACGGAGGCGGGCGCTGTCTTGGTATGGTGGTGTCAGGTAAGTTTCCTACAATACCTACATCAGCGTTGATGTAAGATGACTGACGCATATTAGGGTTGGGGCTGGATGTTGGCCTGGTACTTGATTGTAGCCTTGTCTTCGCTACTTGAGAATTTCGCGCTTGTTCCCTTTACCAAGCAATGGACCATTCGCGTGTCCACCGCACCAAGTTCGATATCGATCAGCGAAGATGCCCCTACCATCTTTGCTACACGGGATTACGAACGTTCAGATACCAATTGCGAGGACGGGATTATGCAAATACCAGACCGAGACAACGCCTCTCCGGGGCTGTTGCAGAGTGGGACCGAGATCAAATTCGTGGGCCGAGTAGACACTTCTCAGACAAAGGTGGCCGCCGTTGAAGATATAAGAAACTATTCCACAACCCCCAATCGCGGGCCAGGAAGGTTTTTGTCTAATCTGGAGAAGCACGGGTTTAACACCATCGGCCAAGTCTCCATCGATCGGGCTTGGGCAGCAAGCCGTCAGTCTATCTTGGTAATTATTTCGCAGGCTGGAGTGACGCATTCACATGCAGCTTTGCGTGTGGTCTCCAAGGCCATCTCTGTTGGCGTCTTCGCCGCGGGAACGGCTACCTTCGCTTCCGCTAGTTTGATCACAATGTCCGTCGCACTCACTACGCTATGCCTCGTCCTTGGGGCCGGTGTATTTGGACGCGTTGCATCTATGTGGATGGTCTCGGAAATGATGAAGGAGCGTCCTGTCATACACCGTGTCGTTCGAAAAGAGGAAGAGGCCGATGACTTCATGTACGAAATCCTCAATACCGAAGGCTTAATGTTTGAGCTTCTTGGACATGTATTCATCAACCGCAAATGCGTTAAGAGGTATAACCGTTGGTTTAACTGGGCGAATATCTTTGGTATCCTCGTGTCGCCATTCAATCTGAAGAAGCTAATGTTCCAGGGCTGATGAGTACTTTTCCTTTGATCGAGAATACTGCGCATCTAAGGAGAACTCATACCTGGTACCTTATTAGTCGGGATGATAGGTGCATAGCAAGGATGGAAACCTCTCCTCTTTGTTATTAATTCATTAGTTAGATGCCATCTCTTATTAATGTTACCAAGTTACGCTTAGGTCCATTTGACATAACCAATATCTACTTCCTAAAAGACTATCAATCAAACCACCTACCTCAATGAATATTGAGAGTTTGAAGTCCTTTTGGGAGGCCTAGATGCTGTATATTCGAGGGGAGGTTGTGTCACGTTGTGTCGCGCAGATATATCTCTGGACGTAATGACAGGCACCCTGTTTGGCGTATCCTTCGTGGGTATGCTCTAGAGATCGCGTGGCACTTTGCTACAGCATTGCGGTGTGGTAAGTAGCCGACATTTTGGCGCGGCGTTGGAAAGCTCGCGGTAGGCGGAATGACTGCGAAGTGACACTTTGAAACCCAAACATAAGGGCTAACCCCTAATGTAGGAGCGAAGGCCGAAGGGCTCTTGCAATTAGAGAGTGTCGCCTATAAGAGCCAAGCGGTTGCAATGAGTTTCCTCTTTCACAGCTTTCTTTAGGCTGGTTGTTCCGGGCTCCAGCTTCTGAGCACAAATGTATCCTCGCCGTAAAATAGAAGTATGATCGACTACCTCTGCGGTTGAAACGGTGCATACGTCTTCTCCCAGGTCTCATTGCAAACCCGTCGCATTAACCTTCGTGGTGCCTGGCGACCAGTCATCAGTTCAAAGGCCTCCATAGCCATTTCGCCCACGACCTCTAAGCCGTCGACAATAACCCATGACGTGTTACCCTCTTCGCGCATCTTACGCACCTGGACGACAAGAGGCGTTATCAAGGGTTCGTATGCTAACTGTGAAATAGATTGTCAGATGATACACACTTTAGCAAAGCAGGTGAAAAAGATCTCCGTACCTCAATAACTACGCCGCCAGTAGGACTTCTCAACCACTGCGAAGGCATTCTAAAGTCCACCGGGGGGTTATCATCTGTGCCGGATGCCGGAATACAAGATAAAATCATCGTTGGCTGCTGGTAGCCTTCTGGCCATGGATCGCTGGCTGAGTCGATCACACGACAAACGGGCCCTTCATTTTGGCGGCCGAGAAGCCTCTGCTCTAGGGCATACATGTTGAAATGCGCCGCCACATCGTCTGCTTTCCCCCTTGTCCTGTTAGAAAGGAAGATCATGCGACAGCCTAGTTTGATCAGAGCATAGATGGCGGCGCGAGCCATGCCTCCTGCTCCGATTACTAGAGCAGTTGTCCGGGATGGCTGGACAGAATTCCTGGGACTGATGGCTCGACGCAAGCAAGTTACGATAGAGCTCCAATCCGTATTATCACCGTAGAACTTGGTGGCGGCACCTGCTCTATTTCTAGCATTGGCATGGTCCAAGATCGAGTCCGTGTCTCCCCGCAACGGCAGAAGGGTGTTGACTGCCCCGATCGCGATAGCGTGGGAGCTGAGGTGGTTAAGACGCGGCATGATGGCGACTTTGAAAGGTGCTGCTAGGGACGCGCCACCAAAGCCAGGCTCACGTCGGATCCGGTCAACTTCTTCAAATGAAGTACAACGCCTGGCATCGAATGTGTGTGGCATCATATAGTGCTCGTATGCTGCTCGGTGCATCGATGGCGAAGCCGAATAGTAGACATTTGACCCCAACGTGTAAAAGTTGAGTGGCTGTAGCCGCCCCTTTCGGAAAACGTCGCGCAATGTGCCTCTTGCTGTGCTTACGCCAACCATTTGCTCTCGTGCGGACTTCTCAAGGGAATCATGTCCAACGGGATTCATGGTTTCACCCTGAAAGGGGAGTACCACGCCAAACACCGAAAAGTCGTAAGCGATGATACAGGGCTTTGGCTCAGGCAATGCCTTGATCCTATCGATGAAAATTTGTCGAAGTTCATCAGACCTGTCCACGGCGCAAAACCGGGCGATGCGAACAATTTGGCAGCCGAGCTGCTGAGCGAGCAGGTAACGCTCAACGTATATACCATCTGTCCATTGTGGTGCGCCGAATCCTTTGATGATGTAATTGCCGATGATCTTGGTCCTGCCTCGCATAGCAAGTACATGGGAGATCAGTCCAGTGCTCCTCTCGAGGTCGAGACTCAGATATTCAACACCAAGACGAAGACCGTGAAGTATCAACTCAAGATCCATGGCGTCTCTTTCTTCCAGGGGCCTCTTGCGTTCCTCTCGCGGGTTCTCTTCCACGCTGTAGATAATCGGAAGATCCAATTTCCGTCGGATTAGAGCTACCTGAGTCGCGATGAGATCGAGTATGTCGCTTGGCCAAATATCAATTATGAGCTCCACCGCTTCGCCAGGCGCTTCTAATATAGCCAGATCAACATCTAAGTTGATGAGCGTCGAGAGCCGCAGGCAGAAGACGTACGTGTGATTTCGGTACTCTGGAGGGATTGCCTTCATGGAGAAAGGGTTTGCTACCCAAGAGCGTGTCAGGCCATGTCCAAGGATGTGGTCAAGAAAGTTTTTGAAGTCTTGTTTCGCTCCCACGAGCTTGGCAGAGCTCGTCAACGCAGAACGAAGCTGGGAATCCTCTGTCGCCTGGCCTTCGCCACTAGGGTCAAAAAGGTTGAAGTACTCCAGATTGGAGAAATCGCGATGCTTTTGGTCAGTGACAAGGAGACGTTCCGCATCCGCCACTGGTAACCTCAACAGCTTGTATAAGTCGTCCTTATCGCGATGGATATAAATGATGGGGTTCGTCTCAACGTAGCTCTTAAGTATCTCCTCCATATCAGGCGATAATGTGCCTGTCCCGCACTCTATAACACAACTGGCCTGGTTTAACTTGAGCATTCGAGCAAGCACAATTGCCATCTGCTGATTAAAAGTCTCCCGTCCATACTTCTGCAGGAAGGTGGCTCTACTGCACCCAGTAGACTGTTCAAAGAAATGATCCTCCGTGACAAGGCGGCGCCCAAGATGCTTAGCAGCGATAAATCCCAGTGTCCGTTTCCCAGCACCGCGGCATCCCACGAGGATGACGGAAGAATCGGCAGGGAACACCCTGCGTTTAGTCCTCGATGCGAGGGTTATGGGCCCATCGGGAATCACATTCGACTCTATCATTGCCATTCCAACAATGCTAGGCCGGATGTGAAGTGCTGATATCGAACTCAGGTAGCCCAGGAACAATCTTCGCCTGCCTCAGATGAACAATTAAACTGTACTGGCCAAATGCTTACAGCCTGTTGAAGAAGCAGATTGGATACTGTAGTGAGGGGCACCAATCGATGCCTTTTCAGCTTGACAGATGTAAAGCCTTAGGGCTGCTTGATAAAAAGAGGTGTGATGAGAAAGGGCAACATTAGCAATGAAATACTTTGCAAGTCCATAAGAACTCTAGTATGGCTTCATTCACTTGGCAATGTAGGTGGTACGAGAGTCCTCTCATCGCTGAAGTAATGAGCGAATGGGGTTGAATCCATGAGATAACACCTTTCTAGATTGATGGCTCGATGGGCCTATGAGGGCGCAGGATGTCACGGCAAGGTGATCGGCAATAGAGTCAGGAAAGTTAGTCCTCGTACTTAAGCCACAAGAAATGCAAGCACAAGCCACACAGAGAATGGAAGAGCCACATTGGAACCTTCCCTTCCGAAGCGAGGCTTTAGTTACGCCGGAGATAACCCCGCGCCGGGCGTGGAGTGGCTTTGATTTGATTTCAGAAGTCCGTGCTCATAATTTCATCTCACACTTGTAACACAGCAGCCCAATAATTAACGGCAACGGCAAAACTTACCAGCTTTAACCTTAGACATTGAAGAATATCCTTACATATTCACAAACATTCGATATTCCTCCACTTCTTTTATGGCCTCAACGCGCTCTCACTTCCACCTCAACACTAACTAAATCTCCCATGCCGTCACCTTGAATAACGCCAGACGAAAGGCGTCACAAGTCTTCGCTCAAGGAGGGAGACCTGTGTACGCCTGCTCAAGAAGAGGAGGGTTGACCTTGGACGCGTTGGGGGAACTATCGGTCTGTGCTTTGAGCCGTACGGTGGGGGACATGAGTGATGTGGAGAGCGATGACGGCAAGCGAGCGTCGAAAAAGCGCAAGGCTAGCCGAGCTTGCGACCGTTGTAACTCGCAACATCAGCCATGCGACAATGCCATTCCTAAGTGCAGTGTCTGTGTGCGCGCGGGCACCGAGTGCACCTACAACAGACCCGTACGCAAAAGGGGGCCGAGGAGTGGGTACACGGGGCAGAATGGCGAACGTCTGTGGGCAGTAGTCCTCCAAGCACGTCCGGAGCTCGAAGACATCGTCTTGCAAGTCTTGCGTGGTGGCACGTTTGGCAACACTGGCATCCCCAATCTGGACTATTATAAGAATAACGACAACCAGGCGGAGCTGGTCAACCGATTTAACGAGAGCCGTCTCGGCAGATTTTTGCAGAATGGAGAATCCCCTGATTTGCTCCTACCCCCTTTGGACCAACATATTTCTCCGATCATCTCACAAGTACGGAGTGAGATGGGCTTCACTCAGTCTACGAAGTCCCATCGCCAGCCCGACTTGGCCAGGGGCATGGCTGATCGGTCTAAGCGATCACTGTCATGTGCTTCCATATCACAATCTGGTGCAGTAAATCCTCATGGCGCTCCGCAAGACCCTGGCGATATATATATTCAGAGCGAGGACATTCGAAAGCGTGTTTTCAACCCCATACAGAACCAAGTCCAAAACTATAGCCATAGCCCAGACTTCACAGGAGAGGGACCTCATGACTTTGGCTTAGATCGCACATCGTCGATTATGACTGCTCCCCCCGGCGCTACGCCCTTCGGATCAAACGGCTCTACGCATAGCTACGGTGATAGTTCACGACATGCTAGTGAGCGCTTGGTGCCAGAAAGGCGAATTAGCATTAACCCAATAACGCACATCTCTCAACATTCACAGCTTCCCGAGTTAAATAACCCGACCCCTATGGCACACGAAAATAACGAACTTCACCTAGACGAGACATCTCGATGGTAAATGTTCCATACTTTTCGATATCTAAATTTTGTCCTAACCATTTGCAGGCTTGAATCGACGGAATTTGATACCCTACGAAACCTTGGGTTTGCGCCTGGAGAAAGAATGGCGGAAGATTTCCTCGAGCTGTGTGAGAACCCTGATCCCGTCGATCATACTCCAGCCGCCTCAGCCGATCAGGGTGAGGATGAAGAGGATGTATGGCGTCGACTAGTTATGCGAGGAAGATTCGTATAATAACAGATCCCAGCCTCATCTACTAGCAAATTAAGCGGGGGAGGTTGAAGACTCAAAGAAAGATTCAACCGATCCTAATTAATTTTCTCACAAGTGCTCGACAGTTGGATGTCCTGGACTTTATACTTTACCCTCAGATCCTGAACTTGAATATGACGATGGTAATATCCTCTCCTCACTAGGACAACGCGGCCAGCTTGCACGTTAACACATGTCTACCTAGGTTTTGTGTCGTGGCGCTTCTTTAATGGTGGACCGCAGGGGCTTGATGTCAAGAACCAGTTCAACCCAGGTTCTTCTGATAAATGGCCTTCAAAGAAGACTTCACGCCTATAGACTACTAAAGGTCACACGAACTAGTCCATCGGCTACGCAGCTCACTAACCTTCAACAACTAGTTGGTCGACTAGACGGTATTGGTAGCAGCGACGGCTAAATGTAACGTTTGCATGTATTCCGTCAGGTCACATGTCTTGTTGTCTAAGATTCTAGTCACTCACAGTCAGACGAATATTATACCCAATGACGAAATTAACATTGACCTAATGAGTGTACGTGGGTTTTGAGCCGGTGAATCCTCCCCTTTGAACTATCCGCAAATTACATACACACAAACGCACATCCCCTTTTCCCCTTGTACAAGGGTCATACATCAACGAGCCGGAAAGAAGACCAAGAAGATGGCTTCCCAATTTGAAGCGCAGTACGGCCCCGGGAATATTGGTTCGAGGCATTTATCAATCGCAACTAAGATGTACAGACCACTACGGAGAGGAGAGTTGTAACCGAGGATGTTCCACATTCCCCGGCTAGCTGCTGCGAAGCGACTAGGACTACCCGATTTGACACATATGAGGGAGGCAGTAAGCACCGGACTGACGGAATCATTGATCACAAGTCTGTAGTTCGGAACAGATGGAGCTGTCCTCAGGTGGTTGGAATATAGCTTCTGCCTATGCCGCCATTAGGCGTAGTTTGGAGTAATGGCCCTTATACGGTACGCAAGGGAGAGGGAAAGGCAGGGGGGAGCACAGGAGCAGGAGCAGGAGCCGGAGCAGGAGGTCGGCGTAATACCTACCTCTCAACTAACTCTCCCGAAAATTATTCTTTGCTTTCAACTCCCGGGACTCTTCGGATACGCGTTCCCGTGATATGACGAAAGGCACGCAGACAAAGGGGATCTAGACTTTTGCCTTTTTTGGCGCCCTGTCTTGTCTGCATTGATGGCGGGATTTGGCCGTGTAAACGGGGACATGTACAAGTGCGCTAGATATGTATGATGTCTCGCAAATTACCCACCAATCCCGCGAACGGAGCTGGGTTGGCACAAATCGTTCTCTTCGCTATGGTTGCCAATGCTTTAAACATAATTGCCCCTTTAACAGACATGAACAATAACGGCGAAGTCACCAGGGGGCTAGGCTTAGGTCGAATAGGCTATCCAAGTCGTCTAGGCCATTATGGCAAAGTGGGCGCACTGCTAACTAACCGGGTCCGCGCTATTAATGAGCAACTAGACGCCTTGTCCACGTTAACGCTGGCAGCAACGCGGATAGCAAGTAGGTACTGGTCGTGTCAAGATAACATCTTCAGCGAATCACGAGGCATCAAGTCTGCAAGAGTGACAACATCAATCGCTATTAAACGCCCGTCATTCGTGGATATAAGTACATTAATTTTGAATGACAAGACTCAGTCTAGCATCCAACAAGGACTTGCCGTGCTGGGCTGAACCTTCCATGTCCTCTATGATTAGTCCAAGAAATCGCCAGGGACCGCGGGACCTATTACATGTTTCGTTAGCACCGGGTCTTAGAAGAAATGGATAGTAAGAATGAAGACTTACCCCAGACGTGCAGACTTCCAGGGCCGGCCTGCGAGTGATGAGTCGGCTCGGAAGCAGTTACTTGGTCACCATCGGAGTAGTGCTCCATGATAAATCCGAAAGGGTCGTACCTAGGACTAGTCAGTCCGAGTTCCATGCTAGTAAAAGATTCTTTGTTAAGAGTGCATACCAGTAGTCGAAGATTTGGCTACCGAGGACGTGTCTTCCCACGCCCCAGCAGTTCTTGTAGCCCTTCTCCCGTAGCCAATCGTGACCGAGGACCTGGGTATCGAAATCGTGCGTCTCGAATGACGAGTGGTGCACTTTATAGGACGATCCCTCGGCGAAGAAGAACACGTGGTGGTCGACCTCCTCATCTCCCCTATTCAATCGGTAAAATACCGTTCGGTCTACCTTCTCGGCATCGTGGATGAGCTGTCATAATGTGAGCATTCTATCAGATGAATGTTCGGAAGCCATTCATACATCACTAGCCAAGAAATTAAAGTGGTCACAGTAGAACTTGTAAGCCTTGGCGAAGTTCGTCGTCCTCACGCCAAAGTGGCCCAGCTTGTGTACTGGTGCGGGCCGCTTCTCAAATCGCTGGAACTTGTTTGCTGGTCGGTTCTTCTCGACGGGCTAAATCTCCGTTAGTACCAGAGCTCAATTGTCGGCTCGCCGAGACGCCTTACGTAGTTGAAGGGCTCGTGCGGTAGGGGGATATCCAACATCGCAGCGGGCTCCTGGCCATAAACGAGGTGCATCGGGAAGCCATCGACGGGATCGTGGAAGGTGACGCACTTGCCCCCTCCCGGTGCATCCGTAAGCTCGTATATCTTGCTCGCCTTCGGCAGTGTTTCAGCCGCAATCTGCAAGTCCTCCTCTGATTCGACGACGAAACCGACACCGCCAAACTCGGCCTTGTCCGACTTGATGGAGCAAAGCACCCACGGCTCTGACCCGTACCCTCTCCAGTAGATCTTGTCGTCCGAGACCCTCTTCTCCTCACTGAAGCCGAAGTCGTTTAGGAACGTTATGGCTGTGTCCATGTCCGGGTACTTGTAGTACACATGGGCAATGCGCACTAGCTGGATCTTCCTTGGGATGCTTTCGGTCGCCATGTTGAATCGACTTGTTTCTTTCCTGGCCTAGCGTATATCGTCTAAGTAGATGCAATCGTAGATTAGGACCTAGCTTCAGGGCGGGAATATAAATGAGGTCACAAGAAGAGCCGTTCTCCAAAGATCGGAGGCGGCGAGACGCGTATATTATATACGATATAGGGCGTATGAAACGGCTAAAGTCGGGGAGGTGTGGTGGAGGAGTCCGTCCGAGAACAAAGCGGCGAATCAATGACCCTGCCTTGGGTAGTCATACGTATTCCTTGCGTTAGATAGCTCAAAGACTATCAACGGCGTAGGATGCTTTTCCCATTGTCCTAAGCGCATTCCAGACGCTCCAGACAGCCCGATCTGTGTGACAAGCTGCGAACCAGGGCCCTTTCCCCCCACAGCCGCGGCCCCGCATGAATGTTGGGTAGTTCTTCCATGGAACAACTCGGCAGTTCACATTTCACTGGTGTTTGTGGGGATGGTCGATTCCAAGATCCCGAACTACGATTGATTGGGGACGAGCTACCCGAGCCGCCCCCCTGTGACCAGCAATGAAGAGCGCCATGGCGTCTCGCGTGGTCTCGATGCCAAGATCTCAGCAAACGCGGAGACGAGAGATCGTGAGAGGCGGTTTGGTAATGTTACACATGTGGCTTATTGTAGCTTAGAAATTGGTTGGGACAATACATAATGCTCATGTAATAATTCCGGCTCGCTCGTTCGGCTTGTTAACCCCGGCGTCTTTGATGTGACACTACATCGACGGATACTCTTATTGTTAATATAATAAAAGTTGGGGACTCTTGGAGTTTGGGAAGATTGAACGAAAATAGTGACCATGCGGGGCATAGATTTGGAGAAGCACCTACCACCGACCACCACAACCAGCTGTAGCAGCCGGCAGAGATAGTATGACGTAACTGACGGCCCGGTACATCTACCCCTCTGCTCTTCTCCGAAACCACTCCGAGGGAAAAGAAGAGAGATCACGATGGCGGGGATAAATGTTTGTACCACCCAAGCCACCAATAATCGGTGTTGGCCATCCCTTTCCGTGCGGTGTCGGCGAATTCCACTTAATTTAATTAGCCGGACGAATAAAATCAATCAGTTATTAGGTATAAGCTCTCCTACTTATTTTATTGCGTGGTAAATATATATATAATCCTGGTTATTATAAAGGAATATATTATATTCTTTATATTTAAAAAGGATCCCTTTTTTTAAATTTTTATTATTTAATATTTTATTTAAAATTATATATTTTTACGAATAATTAATAAAACCTACGTAAACTTTATAATTATTATTTTTATCTTTATAAATAAGATAATATTAATTAGTAAATATATTATAGAATTTAGTTTCGTTAATTTTACGTTTATTCCTAAATTTAATTTTCTCGAATTTTATAAATATTAATTTATAAAGTTCCTTATATTAATTAACTTAATTTATATATTATTCTTAAGCTAATTAATTATTATAATCTTATTAAAATAGGTAGGTATTTATAAAAACTACGTTTAATATAAATTTAAAAAAGAAAATTCGTTTTTAATTTTTTTTAATAAAATAATCTTATATATTATAATAACGTAATTAATTTACGGAATTAACGCTTCTTTTTTATAGGTTATATTCGTTAATAATTATAGGTAAAGGTATAATTATAATTTGTTTATTATTTTAGTATTAAATAGTTTGTTTTATACGTAACTTTCGATAAAACCTAGTAATAAAAGCTTTAAAATCTAAATATATTATTAATATAAATAATATTATTATATTATTTTTCTAATAAAACTATTGGATTTTATAATTAGTTAAAGCTTCGTATTCGAATTAATTTTAAAGGACGTTATCCTTTTTAAAATTATTATTTCTTTTTATAAGAAACGATTTTTAGATCTTAAAACGTATATTAATTATAATTATAATCTTTATCTTTAGGAATTCCTATAAATATAAACAAAAATTAATCGTTATAAATAAATTATCGCAAAATAAATAATATGGCTATTTAGGAAAATTCGTTATTAATTAAATTATCGTTTTTTATATATCGTTAAATGATTTAAGAATTTATTTCCCGGTAAATAAATTTCGTGATACTTTCGTTTTTTTCGTTTTAAAAAGGATTTTTTTTAGATATAAAATTCCAATAAAGCTAATATAATTAAAATGTTATAACTAACTTAATACGTAACCTTTAATTATAATAATTTATATTTTAAATCTTTTAGGTATTAGTTTTATTTTAATTAATATATTAATAATTAATTTATCGGTAAATCTAATTATAATTTCGTTAATTGTAACCTTTAAAAAGATTATAATATAATTAATAAATATCTATATTATATAATTAAATATTTATTAAACTTTAATAAAAATATATAATAAACTAAGTTAATTTTTATATTTAAAGTTTTAAAACCTTAAATAAATAAATAAAATATTAAATCGATCTTTTATTATATATCGTAAAAATATATAAGCAAAATTATTTTTATTTATTAACCAATAATTTTAATAATAGTTTTTAGAATAAATCTTTATATAAATAAATATCCTAAGAAACGTATATAATTTTAATATTAACGTACGATATTAATCGAGTTCCTTTAATTATAGTTTTTAAGGATTTCTTTTACGAGTTAATTCTATATAATCCATTTATTTTTTAAATATTTAAATAAAGAAAAACGCTTAAAATAACTTTAAGGAAATATTAAGAAACGGTTTTATTTTTATATCTTATATAAGAAATTACATAAGTTTAAATATAACAAAATAATTTTTAATAAATAATATATTAGGTTTATAAATATTTTAATTAATTTTAGGAACGATAACTTCGTTTTTATAAGCTATTTTAAATAGGAAAAAAAACATAAATAATAGTTATAACTTATATAATCGATAAATATTCGTATTTAAACGAGAACTTATTATATTCGTTATATATGTTAAATCTAAGATCAATTAAATGGGTTAATAATGATGTAATTCGGTTGTACACGCGCTAATTCAGGGGTATTATGGGGAATTATAGGTCCGGCTAAATTAATTCGCCGACACCGCAAGGAAAGGGATATCATTATCACCGCTTAATCCACCTATGTCCAATTGATACGACCCGTTGACAACTGCGTGACAACACTTGTCACACGTCACGCGGGAGTTGAGAAAGTTTGTTTGTTTGTTTGTCCCTTTCATCCTTTCAAATCCTCAATCCTCTTATACGCTGCCACCTACCCACCTACCCACTGCCGCCCGCTGCTCCGAAGATGCCGAAGAAGCTGTCAAAGCAGCCAACCCTGACGGGAACCGCGCTACCCACCGCCCTCCCATCCATCCTCAGCGACGGCAAACCCCTACCGCGCGCCGTCGTCTTCGACCTCGACTACACGCTGTGGCCCTTCTGGGTCGACACCCACGTGTATCCGCCGCTGCGCCCCAACGCCGCCCACAACGCCTGCACCGACAAGGTCGGCGAGAGCTTCGCCTTCTATGACGACGTGCCCTCCGTGTTGCACGGCCTCGCTCTCGCTGGCGTCAAGCTGGGCGTCGCCAGCCGAACCCATGCTCCTGACCTGGGCCGGGAGATGCTCAAGTTGTTACATATACCGCCCGTGAGTAGCGTGCTGGAGGACGGCGGTGCGGATGGCGGATCAGGAAGTAGCAAAAAGGACAAGGTGAGGAAAGCAATCGAGTTCTTTGACGCGGGGCTGGAGATCTATCCTAGCTGCAAGATACGGCATTTCGAGGCTCTGGGGAAGAGGACAGGCATCCCGCATACCGAGATGCTGTTCTTTGACGATGAGAGCAGGAATAGAGACACCGAAGCACTGGGCGTCACGTTCTGGTTGGTCAGAGACGGTGTTACATGGAACGAGGTCGTGAGCGGGATTCAAGAGTGGCGAAGACGGAGAGATATACGTTCGGGTGATATATAATCATAGGCGTACGTCTGGTAGGTCCTGGCGCGTAGAGCATAGACACGGACTATAACAGATACACGGCGGATAAAATGAGGTTCGGAATACTAGATGTCGGCGTCTAGGGGGGAATTATATCCAACCGTAACTTCGGTTTACAATGCCATTAATGCCAAATCCCTGAAAAAAGCACATACACCCATATTCCTAGAATCATGCGCCAATGTCCCTCCCATATTGAAAAGAATACCAACCTTGTCCCATCGAAGTGGACGTTCTCATATCCAATGCGATCTACGTGTACGGCATATACTTGTGTCTATGTGCTGAGTAGATGGTTGTCTCAAACATTACCAATGACCCCTAACCCAAGTCTAGGGCAATCAGCCAATGGCGCGAGATACCAGAATAATACGGCGACACCATCGTGATTATTAGTTGGCCTCTGCGATCGACAATGCTGCGATATTCGCCGTAGGAACTTCACCATTCAGGATGGGCTTCTCGGTGGGCGTCGCAAAGGTCTCCTCGGCATCCGTTACATCATCTGTCTGGGACACGGTGGTGGAAACCAACGTGCCTTCAACAGACTTGGGAGGGTAGGCCCTCGTGATAGTGCAGACGCGTTCCCTCCTGTCCGACGCGCCCTGACTGCCCACCGCAATGCACTCGAGCCGCTTGCCGTCGTCGATGGGCTGCCAGTACAAGGGGCCCGGGGGAAACGTCGTGTAGCCGTTCTCCCACTGGCATATGCGCTTGATCTCGTCGTCCCACGCCGGCTCGTCGAAGAAGTCCCACTCCAGCTCGCCGCCGTAGACCTTGGGGATGTCCTTCAGGTGCATGAAACTCGTCAACACGGGCAGCACGTCGTGGTCCTGGAGGATGAAGATCTTGGACACGGTTATCGGGTCGAACCACCGCTTGATCCAGCCCCATACCGTCGAGAAGAACATCGGCGCGCCGATGATGAAGATCCCTGGTTGTTCATGTTAGCACATTCCTGCCACCCTCCTTGCGTAGGTATAGGCATATAAGAACATCGGCGGAACCTACGGTCAAGCGTCTCGGGATAATGCGCAGTCGCCAGCTGGCTGGCCGCCTGCATGTGCGCCTTCAGGTTCCAGAACATGCGCAGGCTGACGTGCGAGATATCGACGATGTTGGTACTGAGGGTGATCGGCGTGTCGGGATGGGGGCGGTCGGTACACTCGGACGACAGCGGTTGGACGAACCGCGTCAGATTCTCGTACAACGCAAACAGGCGCAACAGCTTAGGTTGCGTCTTGCCATCCGTCTTCGCCCTGCTGTACGTCGTCTCGGTCGACTTCTCATACTTGCTCACGGCGTGGGAGTCGAGATGTCGAATTTGGAAGACGTATATCGGGATACCTCTGGCGAAACTGTTAGTCTATCTCGTCTCGATCTTCTCGTTGAGATGATATAATGCGCACCGCTTGTCTCGCCGTCCGGTGAATCGAGGATACTATAGGGGGAGGAATAATAGCGGTTAGCGTTTTGCGCTAGACTTTGTAAGATCCTTCATCGTCACATACGAGTTTCCTCGACGCTTCATATGACTCGATATCGATCGTATCGTAGAGAACGCCGATCTCGTTTGCACTGCGAAACTTTTCCGTCTCGCTGAACTGCCCGTACGCGTCTTCGGGAACCCACTTGCGCGCTCTGAGGTATCGGCTACGTTGATGGCAATGGTATTAGTATCTATGTCTAACATAATCCAAAAATGAAGGGCCAGGCAAGCATCGCTACGCACAGGAGTGTGGGGTCATCATGGGATGGTGGATTCCCCGGCTGATATAACCCCTTCGTCTCAAGAAGAGTCTTGAATTCTACCAGCGCATGCTCCTCGTGTTCGGTGAGATGACCAAGATGACCGCTCGGATAGCCATGCTCGACCGCCCCAGACGAGGGGACACGGTGCATGGAAGAACCAGAGTGCTTGGTCATTGAAGGCGCTGTCGTCGAATGACCCAGCCCAAGAAGTTACTCTTCAAAGTGCGATGGTAACAAAGCAAATACGAAACTCTTGATTTGCTGACTGGATAGGTCGTGGACAAAAACAGGCGGTAACAGGGCCTTGGCCTTATTGGAAGGGCGGATATGAAAATCAAGGGCTGAAAAGAACGGGACGGCATGGGCCCCTGCATCCCCCTTGTCACTCTATTGACATCAGTCAGATCCTATTGGCGGGCTCTATGATCTTGCTATGATCTTGTGAATTTACATGTGGGGATTGATGATTTCATCCAATCGCCCTTCTGCCCTCGTTCTAGAATTTTATCTTCACTACTTCTATGGCGCGTAGCTACATGCTACACCATCACTGACTCGACTTGATCCGGAATGAAGGAGTACATACACTTTTGGTGTTTCCAGTCATTCCAATTTTCTCCCTTGTTTCCATTGAGCCACCTATGATGACAAACGTAGATATAAAATTAGCTACGGACTTGAGAGCCTGAATCGCGACTCAGTTACAATTCATGGCAACATCAGAAGACATCCGTCAGGACTTGAGAGGTTGGCTTCTCATATGAGTATCTTATATGAATCTACTCATGAATACGCAGTAATTGAGCAGCTCAAGGTAAATGTCAATATGCTAAGTCTATAATTCACTATCCGACAGAGTGAAAGATGTGTAAATAGCCAAGTGAGTTGCCTACATGTCTCCTTGTATACCTAGGTAATCAAAATATTAGCTAGGTACACAAGCCAAATCCAGAAAATCATTGCTACTCGACATTACTCGTACAGCATCTAGATAGTGGCAGCACCGAATCCGCTTAGGTAAGTCTAAAACCTGAGCTGAGAATGAGATTGTTCCGACTTTAGGTGACGTACTATGGGGTAATGTTGGAGATATTTGACACCGAGCAAGTCCGTGTAAATCCCGTACTACATCTCCATCTCCGAAAGCAGAGTACAGGCGCAGCACCTGAACGACCAGAAATACATAGGTGAGTATTGGAGATCAGGCACATAGGTCGGTTGAATAGAGGCCGGTAGGCTGAGAGCGATGACAACTTGGGAACTCCTCGGTATACCAGTTCAAGTAAGCCACCTCGCCGAGACCACTCTAGGAATGAATGAGGATAGGGTTATCGCCTGATCGGTTCTTATAGCACTCGATGCAGTGCGGGGTGATGAGACGGGTTCGCAACTCGTACGGCGATTTATACTTGATTTGCTGAGCCGCAGGATTAGGGTGGTAAACACTGGCGAGAACATGCCTCGTGAACTACGCCTATCTAGCTACCTACCACAGCGTGCGGGGTCTTGGGATCCTTTGTATCAATGAGAATGAGGGCGATATAAATTCTCGAACTTCTCGGTTCTCATGCTCCATAGATTCACGGTTATCTGAGGCACTTAACTCACCACCATACTACCTACTCCTTGAAAGCTCATGACCATGACGACACAGCCCTCTGTCCATGCAAGCCGGCAGTTGATTCCTGGATCTGTCGACTTACCTATTGCACCATGGCCGGCAACTGTCAAAGACGAAAGCGTGGGTGCGGTCGAGGTGGCTACTGAGATCATACGTTCATTCAACGAGTCGCTGGCGAAGCGAGATCATAAAGCCGTCGCGGATCTCTTCCTCGAGAATAGCTACTGGAGGGACTTCCTTGGTATGACTTGGGATCTTCGTACTATGAAGGGAAAAGACAACATCATTTCCTTCCTAGATAAAGGCCATCACTTGGAGAATATCGGAATCGATCAGGAATATTCGGCCAAGGGGGCTGGAGCAAAGTTCGTCAACTTCCGGGACTACGGAACCGTCGATGGGATCCAAGTCTTCTTGCAGATCGGTACCAAGTACGGATCTGGTCCTGGCTTTGCCCGTCTCATTCAAGATAACGGCAAATGGAAAATATGGACGCTGTTCACCTCTATGCACAATCTTCATGAGCACCCAGAGCCGTCCGGTCGCTTAAGAGCAAACGGTGCCAAACATGGCGTACATGTTGGAAGGAAGAACTGGCTTGACAGAAGAAAGGCGGAGTTCAACTTCGAAAACGGTGACCCCGATGTACTTGTCATTGGTAAGTCTCCAGTACTCTCTAGCCAACTGCTGATAACGGCTCACCTGTACAAAGGCTGCGGGCAGGCTGGGCTTTCGATGCATGCCCGATTGAAGATGCTCAACGTTCCCACCCTTATTATCGATGTGAACGACAACGTCGGGGACAACTGGAGGAGACGGTATCATCATCTTGTGCTCCACGACCCTGTATGGTACGATCATTTGCCCTATGTCAGCTTTCCGGAGTTCTGGCCAATTTTCACCCCGAAAGACAAGCTAGCCGACTTCCTAAAGTCGTATGCCGAGATGCTTGAGCTCAATGTGTGGAATAATACCAGTCTCGAGTATAGTCGATGGGACGAGGACAAGAAGCAGTGGGATGTGGTTCTCAAAAGGAAGAAGAAGAATGGAGAAGTTGAAGTGCGCGTAATGCATCCGAAACATATCATTCAGTCTACGGGCCACTCTGGAAAGAAGAACGAACCGGATTTCAAAGGCATGGAAAGCTTCCAGGGCGACGTGCTCTGTCATTCTTCCGAATTCCGAGGCGCCAAAAAGAATGCTAAGGGGAGGAAGGCCGTGGTTATTGGGGCCTGCAACTCTGCGCTCGATATCTGCCAAGACTTATACGAAAATGGATATGACGTGACCGTCGTCCAGAGATCGTCTACTACTGTCATGAGTAGTAAGTCGGTGTTGGGACTCTTGCTTGCGCCGTTATACTGCGAGAATGGCCCTCCGACGGAAGAGAGTGACTTGCTCACTTGGAGCAAGCCAATGGAAGTGTACAAGGCGATCAATGAGGACATTAACAAGGATCAAATAGCCCAAGATAAGGATATTCTCGATGGCCTCGACAAAGCAGGTTTCAAGACTGATCGAGGTCCAATGAACTGTGGGCTGTGGCTCAAGTACCTCCAACGAGGAGGAGGGTACTACATCGACGTCGGCACCTCGCAGTTGATTATCGACGGCAAGATCAAGGTCAAGCATGGTTTCGGCGTCAGCGAGATACTGCCGCGCGGCGTGCGGCTTGAGGATGGTACTGAGCTAGAAGCAGACGAGATTGTCTGCGCAACGGGATACCAAAACATGAGAACGGCCACCGAAGCCATCTTTGGAGAGGACATCGCAAGCAAAGTACCTGATGTATGGGGTTACGACGAGGAGGGCGAGATAAGGGTGATGTGGCGACAGAGTGGTCATCCCGGACTTTGGCTTCATGGAGGAAACCTCGCTATGTGTCGATACTTTTCCCGACTTGTGGCTCTCCAGATAAAAGCACAGCTAGAAGGGATCTCTAAGCCGTCCCAAGATTAGAACTTGGAGTGTGTGTCTGACAGCGAAATTGAACAACGTTTCTAAATCCAACGTTCCGTATCAATATCAGTAGAAAAAATAAATAGTGAATCTAAGTAGTTCATGAGGCTGTCGTCCACTTTTCCCTGCTCACTCACGACTTACCCAGCAAATACTTAATAGGGGACTAGTCCCCGCGATGCCTAGTCCTTGACGGCCCACATACCGTGTCTCGTAGGGCTAGCACCCGACCGCTAAGCCAATCAGTGCGGTGGTTAGACCGTGAATCTGTCCGGTTTGGGAAGTTGATCTAGGACGTCAGGGGTTGCTAAGAGAGTGAAGTAGGGCAAGGTGGGAGACATTAAATACAAGAAACTTCCCTGTGTCCAAACCCTTGTAATTAATCGCGTGCTCTAATTGGTGGCCCACGCAGGTACCATCCATGAAAAGCGTTGGTAGGGGCTGAGCACTAGGTTAGGTATCTGGGTATCTTTGCTGACAGCATTCATGCTCCTTTTTGTTTAATCTTCATTCACCATCATCATGATCCTGTATGTCGAAGAGCGAGCGTGATTGCTCTTAGAAACATGGTTCGCATAGCGAGGTCCACGGGCATAATCGCCAGTTTCTCGATTTCGCTGTCGATACTCTTCGCGTGTCCCGCACTCTTCCGGCTATGGAGCTTACGTAAAGCGCCCATCGTGGTTATCCCCGACTTTCAGGGGTACGCGAAGGCGGTACGCATCATTCAACACCGTAATAGAGATTTCCGACTGATGCTAGTGATAGCTCTTCTCGATTCTTCTTGCTGCGACAAGCTTGGGGCGTCTCGCCGCTTTGGAAGATTTGACACTTGATGGAGGCTTTTTACATGTCGCGTCCCGGACTTTGGAATTTATCGCGACTTTGATACTCTGTGTCCTTTCGTGGCTGGAGCATCGACGGAGCATTCGTCCATCTGACCTGATCGTGCTGTATCTCCTCGGATGTCTCATCCGAGACGGGTTCGAGATACCATGGGTTGTTCAGAGGCAGCGTGACTGGCTCATGCAAGATCCAATACTGGCACGAATGATTCTTGAGGTTGCCCTATTTGCAACAGAAAATCTTCAGAAGGACCGCATTCAAATGTCCACGCACGAAGATGTATCTCTGGAAGAGACATCTAGCATCCTGAGCAGGGCCTTTTTCTGGTGGATCAATCCCATCCTCTCTGAAGGGTATCGCAACGTCCTCCTTAATTGCGACCTTCCTTCGATTGATACTAAGCTACGGTCTAAGCCTATCCGTGGTGCAGCTTTATACGCATGGAACCAACGAGGTAGGGGCTCTGATTATTTATTCTAGAGTTGGTGGCAACTAACCCTGGGATGACTGTACAGTACGGCCCGAGAGTCAAATGACTCTTCCTAAGGTACTGCTCAGGTGTCTCAGGAGGCCATTCCTACTAGCGATACCACCGCGACTCTTTTACACAGTCTTTCGCTATTCCCAGCCACTTATAATCCGTCAAGCTATCGTGTATGTCACCAGCAACAAGGCAGAAAGTCAGACATGGAGTGGACATAGCCTCGTCATAGCTGCGGTTGTTGTGTATGTCGGATTAGCTGTAAGAAAGGGGTATGACCTATGATTATACGCACTGCTGATCCTATGAATAGATTTCGAGTACGGCTTATCGACACTGCCTTAACAAACTGAGGGTAATGATCCGAGCCGCTCTCGTAGCATTAATCCATGACAAAATCATGAGTTCTTATGCCGAAACAGCGAGCGAAGGTAAAGTATTGACGCTCGCCAGTAACGATGTGGACAGTCTTGATATGGTCGGCGAGATGTTTCACGAAACCTGGGGCCAGGTCTTCGAGGTTATCATCGGAATTATCATGCTGTCTTGGGAAGTTGGCTGGGTATTTCCCGTGCCTCTTGTCATTATCTTTCGTAAGCCAGGGAACCCCTTAGTCCACTTCCTTGGCTATCCCGCTAAGCAGTGTTGCTAGTCTGCTCTCGCATGAGCCAGTATGTGGCGAAGAACTTACGATCGAGGCAAGGTAGCTGGAACGAAGCGACTCAACATCGCATCTCCATGACAAGTGCCGCTATTGGCGCTATCAAAAACATCAAGATGCTTGGGTTACAAAGCATGATATCTGCACGCATTCAAGAATTGCGACAGGACGAACTCCATCTGGCGAGTAGAGTTCGGTGGATGATGGTTGCTTATAATGCGTCAGCGAATGCTAATGGGATGTTCGCGCCGGTTCTTACCCTCGTCCTTTATGCCATCTTGGCGAAAGTGCGAGGTGGTGAACTCGACACTGAGACCGCTTTCACAACTATCGCAATTTTAGGTATGATCACACACCCAGCTAACATGGTCATGACAATTATCCCTAGGGCCATTGCATCCTTTGCCAGCTTTGAAAGGATTCAAAGCTTCCTTCTCGAACCATCTCGAATAGATCATAGAATCGAGGTCTCTGGAAATGATATTTACCTCGATCGACATCCTGCTATCGATATGACCAGCCTCTCCGTCGGGGAATCTCGTCTTGCTCTGGATGGTGTTGAATTGAACGTGCAACAAGGGTCCATTGTCATTTGCTCGGGCGCTACCGCTGCCGGCAAGACGACTCTCGCTCGTTCGATATTGAGCGAGGTCCCTTGGGTTGGAACAGTGGCTGTCTCTTCTAAGCGCATTGGTTATTGTTCTCAGACACCATGGCTGCCAAATGGTAGTATAAAGGAAGTTATCACAAGCTTCGCAAATGAATCTACCATGCTCGATTTAAGGTGGTATGAGATAGTGGTCGATGCCTGTTGTCTCATCAAAGACATTGATGCACTTCCTAACGGAGATGAAACTCTTGTTGGGAGTAAAGGACTCAACCTCTCTGGCGGCCAACGACAGCGATTAGTGAGTATTATCTGCTCTTCTCGTGTAAGCTCTAACACAATATAGGCTCTGGCGCGAGCAATATTTCCTCGACCAGAAATTCTCATTTTAGATGACCCCTTTAGTGCACTTGACGGAAAGACCGAACATCAAATTGTTGAGAACCTGCTGGGGCCTGGTAGCATCTCTAGGAGGCTACAGACTACAGTTTTCATGACAAGCAATTCTGGTGAGCATGATATGGCGATGGTACTGGAACTGCTGAACTGACACTCAGGAACAGCCCAATACTTTTGCCTAGCAGATGAGATCATCGTCCTAGAAGGCGGTCGCATTAAAGAGCAGGGCAAATGGAACGAACTCACCTCTCGAGATCCTAAGATTTTGAAGATAATACTAAGCGAGGACGGTGCCCACGAAAATAAAATCATAGCTGCCGACAGTTCTAATCAGCGTATTCAACAGCAGCTATCATATGATGATGACATTACTATCAATTTGAAGCGAAAAACAGGCGACTCTGCACTTTATAGTATGATCACACGCTCGAAATAGCGGAAATATCTAACATCTCTTAGGGTACTACATAAAAGCGGCCGGGCTGGGGAACTTCACGTTCCTGGTGGCCTGCACTGCTATTTACTCGTTCTTCATTACCTTTCCTCAGTATTGGCTGAAGCTATGGACCGAATCGGGTTCAAACAATGATTGGCTGTTCATTGGAGGTTATATAGGACTGTTTCTCATCGCATGGGTAACTACAAATGGGCTGATGTGGTGAGTTGCGCTCAATGATTGGTATGGCAAAATGAAGCTGACATTAAGAATAGGTCTACGGTTATCCTCATCGCGCCTCATTCAGGCATAGTCTTACACTCTAGACTCCTGAAAACTATTACTTGGTATGGTGTTCTATCGTATATAGAAGAATAAGGGGCTAATCAATGTGAAGCGCGCCCTTGCTATACTTCTCTAACACCGACAACGGATCAATCCTTAATCGGTATGTGCTATGCCCACCGTGTTGATGGTAATACTCACAAAGCATAGATTCAGTGAAGATCTTCAGCTTGTAGACAAGAAAATTCCGCCTGCAATAAATTCAGTGACCGCTCGTAAGTTAATCAATCATGTGCATGATGTTTGGTGTAAGTCATTAATAATATTTGCAGAGGTCTTTAAACTCCTGGTCCAGGCTGTCTTGCTCTTCATAGCTCAGAAGTTACTAATGCTTACTCTACCCGTGTGCCTTGCAGTGGTATACGTTGTCCAGAAAGTATACCTTCGAACATCTAGACAGCTCCGACTTCTTGAACTGGAGTCTAGATCTGTGGTTCTGATCGACTTCTTGGAAACTACAGACGGGTTGTCCACGATACGTGCATTTAGAGGCGAATCGAAAGCTGAGACACGGCATCTCCGTCGTCTGGATGAGTCGCAGAAGCCTTTCTATCTTCTCTTGTGCCTCCAATGCTGGCTTAGAATCGTCCTTGATTTGCTCGTGGCAGGGGTGGCTGTCGGCGTCATTGCTCTGGCTGTTGTCCTGAGGAATACCACTTCTGGTGGCCAAGTTGGTGTTGCCTTGAACATCGTATTGGTTGCTAACACTACCCTACTCACCCTGATAGAGTCCTGGACTAATCTGGAGATATCTCTTGGAGCTATCGCAAGAATCAAGAGTCTTGAAGACGAGGTGGTTTCTGAAGATCGACCATCTGAAACGAGTGTCCCTCCGGAGACGTGGCCGTCGAGTGGTGAAATCACGTTGCAAAGCCTCACGGCGTCGTACAACGCAGAAAACACGATACTTAACAACATATCACTGCGAATTGAGCCAGGGCAAAAGGTCGTTATTTGCGGCCGAACTGGGAGGTGAGAGCTTGCACTACATTTCGAGAGGTTGGAAACTAACATCGTATTCTATAGCGGCAAGAGTTCGTTGCTGCTCGCTCTCCTCAGGTTGTTAGATCTCCGGTCTGGTTCAATCATGGTTGATGGCGTGAATATCAGCCTTATCCCCCGTTCGATAGTACGCGAACATTGCTTCGTAACAGTGCCTCAGGAGCCTCTACTTTTCAATCAGGCGACTCTTCGATTCAACGTGGACCCGACAGAAACGCTCTCAAATGGTACTATTATCGAGGCGCTTTCTAAAGTACACTTATTACACCACTTCAGGTCTTCCCCGAGCCAGGATAGGGTACAAGGCACGCACACAAACAACCATCAGATCCTAGATCAAATGCTCGCATCGCTTCCTCCTCTTTCAGTCGGACAAGGGCAACTATTAGCCCTCGCACGTGCACTGTTGCAAGCATACCTCATAAATACTTCGGGCTCGAAACCGATTATTCTGCTTGACGAGGCGACGTCCTCGCTCGATTTGTCAACCGAGGAGATGATCCTCGATATTGTTCACGAAGAATTCACAAGCAAGGGCCACACAGTAATCATGGTGGCCCATAGAGTGGGCGCAGCCGTGTCCCGTCTAAGGGATGGGAAGGACGTTGTTGTCTGGATGAAGGATGGGAGGATTGAGAAAGTAGGGGATGCGAGCGACGTGATGAATATGACAGAGCAAACGACAGTCCGTGATTTCTATGAGGACGAGGACCCTAATGGTGATTCGTGAACAGAGAACTTGGTGGAAATCAAAATTGATACATCATAGAATACCTAATCTTATTGGATTTAAGATCAAAGATCATTTTGCCTTTGATAGGAGAGCCATCCGCAAATGTATACCGAAGAACCTTGTTCAACATCTGGACATCTGGTCCAACATTGAACGTAGTGGACCTGCAAAGAGAGCTTTGTATCTTCGGGAAAGAGAATTTGAAACAGATTTGCCGTAGTCAGTTTTAGACCTTTCATATCCATGGCAAATATCTCTCTAACTTTGATCCACCATGACAAGTGAGAATATGCGTAAAATGGTCGAGGCGGCAGGCATTACCTGTAAGGCGCAAAAAATAAGGTTTGCGATCTTACCCAATTTCAAAATGCGCTAAACCTATGCGGGGAGATGGGCAGACCCCTGTCTAGCTTCCGAAAAGTCGGGCATAATTGACACATAGAATGGCGTCAGAATAAACTCTAGAACCTTTCGACTCTTATTTTAACAAGTTATAACATTTTAATATTAAGCGATATAAATCTGAGAAAATTCGAATAAATAGAATGATGGCATCTCTTTCAGATATAAATTTTCCGTGGTTAAATTGCAAGAAAAGCTGCTAATGTTATAGCTAATAGGAGGTAGCTGTAAGAGGTCTTAGAGATAAAATTTCATTTATTCTGACACCCCACCCTAATACAGAGCTTAGCTCTCCACCTATAGAGGGGTATTAAATATTTTTTTTACAACCACCTTGCCACGCTTGCTATTTCTTTTTTCCCCTCTCCCCCTCTCTCCCTCTCTACTATGACTCTTCAAATCTTATGATCAAGATGCCTATGCTCAAAGATCCGTATGTAAAACAAACCTCTAAACCTACCTTGCAAGACGTTACCTGAATGGAATTATTTTAACCCTCTTGCCTCAGTTCCACGAAATACCGTCCCTTTCCACCTCTCTCTCTGCCCAACCGCCAATGGCCTTCGAAAACAATTCAGAACCCTCCAAGATGGTTGTCCACTGATTTGCGCGACGTACGAACTACCTCCTGGATTGGAAATCTCCCTGCTAATAATATAACCAGGGAAACCAATCTCTAGTGGACCCAATGAACAGCGACCAAAAATGGACTTACTTTCAAATGCTAGTAGATTTGGTAAGTAAAAACAATATATGAACACTTAATACTAGTAAGCTAACCTCCATACCAGGGTTACAAAGAAATCGAAGTCTCCTTCCCATCTGCGAGTGATACCGATTACGACTTTGTACGGCGACTTGTTACGACACCTGGTGCGGTACCTGATGATGTTTGGATTCAAGTGCTTACGCCATGCCGCCCTGAACTTATTCGTCGTACAGTCGACTCTCTAAAGGGCGCCAAGAAAGCAATTCTCCATCTATACCTTGCTACATCGCCATGCTTCCAGCAGATCGTTTTCAATATGACCAACAAGCAAACGAAGGCGTTGGCGGTTGAATGCACGGCGCTTGCGCGCAGCTTGACCAAGGACGACCCGAGCTTCGCTGACACAGAGTGGGCCTTTGAATTCTCGCCTGAGACCTTCTCAGATTCCAGTACGTTTAAAATCAAGGGGGAAATCGCTTTGTACTAATTTATCCCTTACCTTTTAGATATGGACTTTGTTCTGGAAGTCTGTGAGGCTGTTAAAGCCGCTTGGGAGCCCAGCGTTCAGAACCGCATCATATTCAACCTTCCCGCGACAGTCGAGCTAGCAACGCCCAATGTTTACGCAGACCAGATTGAGTACTTTTGCACTAATATTTCGGAACGAGAGAAGATTTGTGTATCTCTCCATCCTCACAATGATCGTGGGTGTGCTGTAGCAGCTGCTGAGTTAGCCCAGATGGCAGGGGTCAGTATAAAAGTCTCGCCTGTTAAATGTGATACTGACTTCATATTGTATATTTAGGCCGACCGAGTAGAAGGTACTCTATTTGGCAACGGAGAAAGAACTGGCAACGTCGATCTTGTCACTCTAGCGCTCAATCTTTATACACAAGGTATTCATCCAGGGATCAACTTCGTACGTAAAACTAGAGATTCGCTTGTTCTTAATAATTGTATACTAACTTGACTGTTGCCTTTAGTCGGACATCACAAGGGTTATCGATCTGGTGGAGAAAAGCAATAAAATACCAGTACATCCCCGGGCCCCTTATGGTACGCGTTTCTCTCCATTGAAGCACTTTCTTTCTATTTGTGCACTCTCTGATACTGCTCTGATAGGCGGCCAACTTGTTGTTTGCGCGTTTAGCGGATCACACCAAGATGCGATCAAGAAAGGATTCGCTGCTCGCGAAGCATCTCAAGCAAAACACGAGGATTTCTGGCAGGTTCCATACCTCCCACTCGACCCGGCTGATATTGGGCGTACTTATGAGGCAATCATACGCGTGAACTCTCAGTCCGGAAAAGGAGGCGCGGCATGGATCATCTTGCGTTCTCTTCATCTCGACCTTCCACGCGGTTTACAAGTAGCCTTCTCGAAAATAGTTCAAAAAGAAGCCGACCATATTTCACGCGAGCTGAAACCGACCGAGATCGTCAATCTCTTCAAAGATACTTATCTGCGGCCGAATCCGCGATTTGAGCTGCTCGATTATGATATTTCAGCTGATCGCTCCACATCGCCGGAGCGCCGGTTTGGCCAGGCCCAGTCATCGAAGGACCCAAAACGTATGTTCAAAGGCGTTATTTCCATTGATGGCCAAGAGCATCATATGACAGGTTTCGGAAATGGTCCTATCTCATCTCTAGCGAATGCCCTAAACTTGTCTCAAGGAATTGGTCTTGACGTTGCGGATTACAAAGAACATGCCATCGGAGAAGGAACGGATGTCAAGGCCGCAACCTATATAGAATGCACTACAAGTAGTAGTAAGCAAGAAACAGTGTGGGGAGTCGCCATTCATGAAGATGTTGTCCAAGCATCTCTCATGGCATTATTGAATGCAGCAAGCTCAATAGCTAAATGACCTGGTGGGCGTCTGGGATCAGATAGTTGATACCAAGCGAAATCCCTTGGTCTACTACAAGAAAAGTGGTCTTCAGCTAGTTAGCTGGTTGACATCAGTCAATGGATATGACATAATCAACCCTTATAGAGTCGGGTAAAAGCAGCCAGGATAGGCAGAAATCTATATACCGCCACAATGAGTCAGCAGACCCGTTCGTGCTGCATGTTACAATGGTTATAGCCTTGTGTTAGTGACCGCTGTTGGTCACATACTACCTTGAATGGCTTTCTGAGGCGTATGTCCTAAATCCTTCTTTATGGGATCGGCCCGCTTAGTCAGTATAAACTTCGTATACTCCGAATCATAAAGCAAAATACTTGAGATGTCACCCGATTAAACTTAGTGTCTGAGGTGTTGGAGCACGTGTAAACCGGTGTTGCATTTAGATACCTAAGACTAACTGGAAATTCTTTACAATATAACGCCTGGGCCACGACGCAACGCTCGTGTGGTTGCTCGTGAGGTCTGATTCGCATTGTTGTTGTATGTGCAAACAGACCAATCATCGATACGCGTTTGGCCCCAGGCGTTTTTTACATCTCGGTTAGGAGAACATTCTTCCCACGCGACTCCAAAGTCGAATGTCATGCCACGAGTCAACACGCCCGTTCCTTTACCAGTCTTGTCACTTGTTGTCGCCGTTAAGATGAATGCAAGCTTCGTTTTCACGTCTCCTGAGCCTTCGCCGCCATCCATACACGTCGACCACTCTAGATGGGGAACAGTTTCGCTCTGTTCAAAATCATCATCGAAGTCTCCTTCGCCTCCGATTGTTGCTTTGGCCCTGTTATCTACCTTCAGATTTATCAATGTAAATACAAATACAATTCGTATCAGGAGGGGAGAGAATTAAAGGATTATTGATATGATGACATTCACTTACCATTGTGGACATAGATACGTTCCAGGTATCGGGCGGCGCTCTTCCTGGGTTGAGCTTGCGATTCTCATACCTGAAGACAGTATTTGCGGTAAGCTGGTACAGCTGTACGCCGTCGGTCGCCTTCAAATGTCCTCTGTAGGTCACGTTCTGAATCGCGAAGCGATACTTATACCACCAAGAGCTAAACTCTACGGTGAATTGGCACGAGGCAAACTCGTCTGTCCTGCCGTGCCCTTCCGTGCCAAATCGCATGCTAGGAAGGTCTAGCCTGAGCGTATCTGGGAGAAAGGTAATGTTCATGCTCTGCCCGGGAGAACACTGCCCGGGGGTGTCCGATACGATTCCTAAGACGAAGGGGAATTGCGGAGGCGGCGGATCTCCTTCCGCGAGAACAGATACAGCAAGGGAAATCCCCGCGAAAAAGCTCGATGCCTTCATGATGGGAATGGTTCGGAAGTCGAGATTCTCTTAAATCTGTTGTTAGATGATGAAAATAGTCGGACACGAGTAGTGAATGCGGAAATTGAATACTTGTATCTTATATTGTCGATCCGCAGCTCGCTTCCTAAAATTAGTTCCCGCAGCGAGGATCTTAAGTTGCATCTTTGCCCTGACATTTATCCCATATGCCTGCAGCTCCAAGGTCGTCGACCTTCTGGAACCGGATAATCACTACCCTGAGGATACCGGGAAAAGAGAAGTTTGAATGTTACGTTCTTCTCTAAAGGCGACGTCTCCCCGAAAATCAATACCTGGTTGCATATCAATTACCAAAGGCGACGTTTGATATAGGCCACCCTCCCATCTTAGTCGTCAAATGCCTTTCTGCACATGCACGAACATGAGTATAAAGTGATCGCAGACGAAACTCCTACATTGTCAATATAGTCGGAGATAGGACTGTTAGCTAAGGTATATATGATTATAGGTTTCTATAGGATATTCTATATCTATACGCACCTAACCTTAGAATACGGGTTTAGTTTAGTCATGTAATTAAGCTATCGGTGCTTAGGTGAATTCACTATTTGTTAACATGGGCTTTTCAGTTAAAATGGAAGTTAAGTGGAGGAAACACTTCTCCATTGAAGTCGTCTAGAGTTGTAAGTCATGCTTAAAGACTTGATAATCGAAATTTGTAATACCTAAGAGCTGTGCTATTTGTAGAGTGGCTTCGTAGAACATCACCAATGAAAAGATTCCTGGTTAGTAGCTGTTAACGGGGTTCTGAGCAGCATTCTACAAATCACACGGCTCTTTCAAAAGATTCACAAAGTTTGGTAATCTCAATACGGACTGAAGATTCAATATCTCCGTGCCCAGAACTAGCTCTGAAGGTACTGATTTGTCTGATTATATAGGAGGTAGTGAGAGGTTATCTGCTCTAGTAGTTAGGTACCTAATATGAGAGGTAGGTGACTCTCACTTGTGTGAAAATTCCACGAGCTTCGACTGTTGAACTTAATATATCAATACCTACCTAGGTAGTATTTGCGAATTATTGCTGTACTTCCTTAGAAGTGCTGATAAATGCACTCGGGGGCCTTGTTCTACTTATTAGATAATATGAGTCTAACGGCTGATAATCAGTGTTACATAGAACATTTGACCAGTCAGAATAAGCACCGTTAGCAGGTAGGCATGGATAGAAAACTTGTGTTCGCAAGATGGAGAAACGTGTTGCTAGGGGTCGTGAGACATGCATCCAGCGACAGAATTCAAATTCGGCAGTTACTTAGCCGCTCAATCTTATTCGAGTAACAGGGCGAATAAGATACATAAATACTTTCTGGAATTTGAGCCATTTATTAGTGCTAGTAAAAAGGTCTGACGGGACCACCCGTCAGCTTAGATATTCCACAGGCACATGGCTTGCGGAGTGATGCGGAGAAGGCTGCAGAAGAAATGCTCCAGATCCCCGGATTGGATCTCTGGTAACAGGGAGGGTTACATGGCTTGGTATAATCGTTCACGTTACCGAGCTCGTGCTTTTGGAATGCTCACTAATAGGAATGACGATAGAATGGCTTCCAATAGAGAAAGGAATGTCCCGCGCCCCGTGGAGTATTCCAGCGAACCGGCAATGCTCTCACTGGACGTAATAGACGATGGCTTGGTGAATGTCCAGGTGACCGATGGCGTCAAGATGCAATGGTCATAACGGCTAACATTGTTGTTCTCATGTATGGGATCAAATCGCGTCCCTGGCAGAAAAGGGGAGATTTGGGCGAATGATGTATAATTCTATCAGCCCTTCGTCCACCCATTCCGGCATGTGCATGGGTGCAAACAGAAAAATCGAGCCTAACTTAGTCGTTTTACGTCATGAAGACTTAGTTCGGCCAAATGATGCAAGGTAATGGTCAAAGAAGTCTGGGGTAACTGGGATGCTGTGGGTTGCCGTATTATGTGCAGGTCTGAGGACCTCAGCTGATTCCCTAGACTAAACTACCAGCCAATCGAGTATAGATGCACTCCGCATATTTGGACGCCTGTAAGACCTAGCAAGCACCTTGCCGTGCGATCCCTCTGCCTAGACTAAGTAGACCAAGAGCCAGAACCCTCCCTTGCGTCAAAGTCGTATAGGGTACCTTAGCTGTGGAATGAGCAACCTATACACATTAGAGTCACTGTCAGCCGCCGAAGGTATGCCCGCGTGAAGCACACTCTATAGCTCCAAATCGCTCTAGAATGTGACAAACTGGCTGACATATATGTATATAGAAGATCGTCCCCTGCACGGGATTTTGAGTCATCAGCAGGGCTGTGGCATTATCTCATTAACATTTTACCCTAATTATCCAAATGGCTACTTTAATTGACCCAGTAGTTTGGGTCTTGATAAGCTTTCTTGCATGTTCTGTTAATAGTGCGCCGCATGCGAAGCCATCTCGCCAATCCGCGGGGTGTACAGTTGATTATTTTAATGGAATCGTGCCTACTGGCATCTCAATTGAGCGAGCTCAAGATGTTACCGCCGGATTCTTCGTCGAAAGCGGAAATCTGGGATATCCATCGATTGCTTCTGGGCTTCCACCTCTCTGCGTGGTAATAGTGAACAATGAAACAGCCGGCTACCGCTTTGGGATGTTCCTCCCAGACGACTGGAACTCGAGACTTCTGGTTATAGGGAGCTATTCATTTCTCGGCGGTATCAATTGGCTTGACATGGGAGCGGGAGTACAATATGGTATGGCTAGTCTGTCAACTGATACTGGGCATAACTCTGGTCAAGGAGACTTGACATGGCCGACCACGGAGCAACTAAGAGTCAACTGGGCCTATCAAGCAATGGAAGGTTCTATTAATCTAGGAAAAACACTCATTCAAACCTACTACAACGATCGGGCTATTGCGTATTCGTATTATAGCGGCTGCTCCACAGGAGGAAGACAGGGCCTTAAGCAAATTCAGGTGAGAATCATCTATCCGCGCCCATCGAGTCCATTGCTAATTTTGAACGATTCCAGAGGGACCCAGACATTTTTGACGGAGCTTTGATTGGGGCTCCGGCATGGGACACAAAGAACTTAATGCCTTGGGTATCTGAGCTCGCAGTCTGGAACCTCCCAGAAAGTGCGGAGAGTAGCGTGAATGATGCAAATCTGTTCTTGCGGCTCCAAGAAGAGGTGCTAAGACAATGCGACTCGCTCGATGGAATCCGAGATAATATTGTTAGTTCGCTCACGGCCTGCAGAGAACATTTTGACATCACCCAAATTCGATGTGATGTGACGACGAATCAGACTGCCTGTTGGTCTCAAGCGCAGATCGAAACAGCACAGAAGATGTATAGCGATTACATCACCCAGGATGGAGAATTTGTTTATAAGGGATTAGATTACAGCTCTGAAGCATCCTGGTCGACGTTCCTCATGCCAGCAGATCCTAACAATCCTAACAATGTTAGGAGAAACTTCGATGCGCAATACGAACGAACGTTCATGGACTATGGTCCCGACTGGCAAATCACTTCGTATAATGATAGTGTGGTGAATGACGCAAGAGTCCGTGATCAGAATTCGGTGCAGGCCACTGCAGATCAGTACAACCTTGGCAGGTTTAGGGATAGAGGCAAAATCAGTGCGTATACTTTGAAACAACTTTTCCTTCTACGTTAAACGCATGCATGCAGTACTTACTATCTGGACTGCGTGGGGACACTACAAACCAAAACCCTTTATCTCCTCTTGATGCGCTCGTTAGCACATGTAGCTGACTGTACATATTGTAGTCATGTATGGAGGCCTCGCCGACGCAACCGTACCTGTCCAACATACAACTTTATACTATAACCGGACAATAGAAGCCATGGGAAATATCGACGATTTCTTCCGGTATTTCCAGATTCCAGGGATGGATCATTGCTGGGGAACGCCCGACAATGTCAAAGCTCCTTGGATGATGGGCGGTGCCGGCCAAGCAGCTCAAAGACCGCCTTACAACTCGGGACACTCGGTGCCCCTCGGCTACAGTGACGCGCAACATGACGCATTACTAGCACTGATGGACTGGGTCGAGAATGGTAATGCAGTGTCTCAAATCATTGCGTCGGAATTCAACTTTACAGACAGTACGATGCAGGCCATTGTCATGTACAGGCAGCGGCCTCTTTGTCCCTTTCCCCAAGTGGCAACGTGGGATGGCCAGGGGTCTCAGGACGAAGCGTCTAGCTGGCGGTGTACGTAAGACACATGTTGAACAAAGACTTAGAGTATTATCATATTATTGCGATGATAGCTTTATCGTAGATTGATTTTAAATGAGAAAGAAGATTTAATTGGGGTTCTCAGAAGGAATAGGAGTAGCGGAATAGGGGTAACCTAAGACTAGGTCAAGAAAGTTCGGGTAGTGTTACTATCATGCATCATCGTGAGTGATCTAATTCTTCTTGAGAATTAATACAACGAGTCTCCCAGCTTTGAATTGAAGTAACAAATCAAGTCGGTTTAAGGGGCTAAATCAACTTGGAAATGGTCACGTGACTACTATACTTATCCTCGGCACGTCTGGACCGACTCCCGAGGTTACGTGCATTAGGTAATGAGATACGTACCTAGGTACCCTACACGTGTAACTTCCAATTCATGTTCGGGTCTCAACATCAGAACTCGAACTCTATGAACACAACTCGCATGTTGAATCTATTTCAGTTATTATATTATAATTGTTAACCCTCTATACTGCAAACATCATGCCCTTGAAAGGAGCCGTCGAACAACGCTTAACTTTTCAAGAGGCTATGAGCCTAGCCCCTCTCCCGGATGGCGCTCAGAACGGAAGAATAAAGCGATATATGAGCCAGCGAAAGGCTTGGTCTCCAGAAGACGATGCATCAGTCACAAACAAGACGGCTGTTCCGGAGCAGGAGCAAGGGAAGCGAAAAACAGCTTATGGTGGACACGTGTTTAGTCAAGCGGGACTGACAGCTTCGCGAACCCTTGCAGAGATGTACACTTCTCAGACAAGTGTTTCCCAAAAGACGCTTGGTGTTCATGTAAGTCAAGGTCGCTTTTTGAGGGGATTAGTCCGGTAGAGAACACAAGAGACGGGCCTAGAGTTTAATGATGCACTATCTATGGAATAGATCAGTCTTTTCTACTCTCATCGACTAATAGTAAATACGTCGTTACGGAGTTGAACTCACTGACATGGATAGACTATTCATGGATATTTCTCGGAAGCTGCCTTCATAGATAGGCCGTTCATATACGACGTAACCACTCTCGGGGCAAATCCATCTTTCCACAACATTCTTGTTACGGCACGGCAACCCCTCTCACCAAGTACGAATAAGGCAAGGGATCACTTCCCGCCAGCAGACGCCGAGCTCCCTCTTGGCCGAGTATGTTTCAGCGCCATGGTCTCCTTTCGGCCGTCTGTGGTCTCCCAGGCAGTGGCTCAGGAGCCCTCAGTACAAGCACGATTCGCAGACATCCTAAGTTCACGATCGCCTTCTGCATGGGATCCCGTACCACATATCGATATTGCTGGTCTTGTAGCTGCATCTCCGGTGCAGAAACCCGGTACCTTCCCGGCGGTTGACATAAAAAAGGTAGATCTCAGCGCCTTCAATGAGGGTAAACCTTTACACGAGCGCCGGGAGCTCCTACTATATCGCCTTCTCGCACCTCTTCCCGCGGACGATCCCAATGTGCATATTCTTACCCACGCCTTCGAAGCAGATAGGAATGGGCTGCTCATGATAGGCAATCATATAGGATACGGTTATGATTTCGGACGTGCAGCTACTTTGAGCTATTCATTCGTGGTGCATGTCAATCCTGAAGATGCGATGATGTCCTATGGCGAGAACGAGTGGTGGATTGAGGAAGCATGCTTCCCTAGGGTTGAAGCTGGAAGGGGAATAATTATGAGCAAGATATGGAGTCCAGCGGGCGTTCATGTGGCCACTGAATACCAAGACGGCATAATTCAACGCCAATGGAAACCAGGTGAGAGACAGGGCAAGCTGTGAGCTGTATTCCCTCCGAGATAGTTTAACATAGTATCTGAATCCATTCCACCCCTTATATTGAGTTTGTTCAATTTCGGTAATATTCATGCCATCTCTAAGGCTCGGGTCCCTGTCTAGTTCTCATTGGCTACAAAAGGGTCCTCACTGACGGCCTTGTCAACTTCGGCGCATGCATCGTAACCAAACAACCAAGGCTGAACCTGCGGGCAACACAAGCGGATAGGAAAAGGCACATTCCTAACTCCTCTACTTAACTGTGATTGGAGTGACTCATCTCGTGCCCGTTGCTTGGGGCCATCGGCCATATGAATAACGTCGCGCTATTCGTGTTCAATAATCGTCAGCCAGCACTCATATTAAGTTAGAAGGTCAGACGTCAAAGGTATCCCGGCTCCAAAGATAGATGTGCATTATGCTAGGTTACTTACTTGTCCAAAGGTTTCCATCACAATGGCATCTCCCCGTGGCTTTCGAAGTTGCTCGTACATCCTCAACGCTTTGCCAATCTGCTCCTTTCTTTGGACGTGCCCTAGCAAGCGGCCGAGAACTGCGCCGTCCTCGATAGCCGAATTGGCTCCTTGAGCAAGGTATGGCAACATAGGATGGCAAGAGTCGCCACTTATAGGGGATATTAGCTTAGCGAACCAAATAATGGGCCGTCTAGAACGTCCTGCTGCGTAGAACTTACACGAAAACAAAATTGCTATGCTGAGAGACTTGAATCCAGCTTCGCATCTCCTTCCCTGAAGAGATGGTCTTTAATCAGACTTCAAGTTATGTCAGGGGGTTAGCGATATGATTGAATGACTCACGGTGCATCAACTTCCACTTCTTAACCGAATCCACGGCGTTGAGAAACCTGTTTAGAATCGGATCCCAGTTCTCAAACAGCGCTCTCATCTCCTTTACCGAGCCATCCTGCCGGCTAACACCAACCGGTAAGTCATCCGGAGTTATCAACACGAGGTTAAACTCGGTGCCCCCTCGTAAGGAGTACGCGACGACGTGCGAGTTAGGTCCGATCCACATGTTGACCATCGGCTTCTCTACCCACTCTCTTAACTCAGGATCCTGTAGCTGGTCCAGCTTAAGGACTATACGGTACGCCAGGTCGCCTGTTGGCCTGATAACGCCTTCGAAGTCCTTGGGGAGAAACTGCGCCCGGCAGAGAGACCATAAGCCGTCAGCAGCAATAACCAAATCGCCTCGCGCCGTTTCCCCTGACTGGCTCGTGACTTCTCCGGTATCAAAGTTCACGTGGCTGATTCTCGTACCAAACCTGAACTCCACGCCGAGTTCTTGGGCACGCGTGTAAAGTGCTGTCTGGAAGTCGACACGATGGAGTTGAATGAAGGGAGCGTTGTATTTTTCGCGCATGGTATCGTTGAAGTCCTTTTCGAAGACCAAAAGATCACCGGAGTATCTGCGGACAGCAAAGGACATCGGCTCTGACGCTGATGCCCACAATTTCTCAGGGAGGCGCCAGTTTTGCAGTACCCGCGACGCATTTGGGCTGATATTGATTCCAGCCCCTATCTATAGAGGCATAAGCAGCAACACATTTCCGAAGGCTTTAATTTTCAATAGACTGGGATACCTCATGGAGCCCTTCTGCTGTTTCAAACACAGTTACATGATGGCCTGAAAGCGCTGTCTCGATAGCAGCCGCCAGGCCACTTATACCAGCTCCTATGACTATCACATCTAGCTGAATCGCTGACTTCAGGGGTTTAGCCTAGATATCATCCGTAAGTACTTATGTAAGCTATAGCTACTATAGTGAAACCTACCATTTTATTGGCTTGTTACCTCAATGCTCTGCTTCACGGTGGATATGCACCTTATCATATACTTCTGGCGGGCTTCTGCGCGAATCGTAATATTCGTCAGAAAAGCCTCAGATATTTAGAATCCTACGTCGAATACGAGAAGACAAATAGGATGAGAGGGAAATAACCATCGATGTAAGACAAATGATGTGGTCAGGTCATACCTGATTCACCAATATCATGTTCCCCCGCTTCCCGGATAATTCCCTCTCGGAGATTGGGTAGCGTAGGACACCATAGGTAGCATCACATCCAAGCTAGATCCTGCGTGTGTGAAGAGGTGGCACCCAAGGATAATTGATTCTAGTAAGGCGTATACTATCTTTAGTAACTGGTATCCCCGTAACCTGATGCCGTGGTCATAGGACTAATATCATGATAGACCTGCCCCCACATTATACAGAAATAGGGGCAGGAGACATCCAATTAGAATCATCTGATGTCTATAGATCGAATTTTCCGTGGCTTGACAAATTCTAAGATCATAAATCCCGGAAGGTTGAGGATACTTAATGATGGTAGCTAGGTATAGGGGGAAGCGGATACCAATAGAGAAATGAACGGGCTAATGACACATTGAAAGCTTCATACTTGATGGTAAGAAAATATACCATGAATAGACGCAATCAATTCGGGTTCGACTGATATAGTCGTATCTATGGTCTACCACATTGGAGGGAGAGTCGTCCCAGCGGGCGCAGCCCGCTTCCACAAGTCAGTCTTCCTAATATGTTCATGCCACTGCACCAAAGTCGACGGGAGAAGATCGAATCTTTCCTTCTCGTACAACCGTCCTAGGAAAACCACCACGTGTGCGTCGAGCACCGTAGGCTCAGGGCCAAATATGTAAGTGAACCCATCCTTCTCAGCCGGGCGTTTCTCCATGAGTGCGACAATCTTGGCGACAAACTTGCGAGTACGAGTTTCAGTTTCGGCGAGATCGTCTTCGGAATGGCCGTCCTCCCATTCCTTTGTCCTATTCGACATTAATTGAGCTAAGTCCTATTACCGAGCAAAAGGTTTCATGTTACGTACAGTCCCGCCTTGTGTTCCAACGCCTTCCTGTATGCGGTAGATATGTCGGTCCGCTTGATCTGGCCTCGGATGTAGTCGATGTTCATGCTAGGGTACTTGGTCTTGGTACCAAACGTCAAGAGTTTGTAGCTGATGTCGTGCAGCTCATGAACGAGCTCCTCGATCACCTGTTTATGTTGAGGCGGAAGCAAACTAGGATGCCAGTCGCTTATGTAAAAGGAGATATCGACACTCTCGGGCATGGGCTTATCGAGGACCTTGTCATTGACGAGGACGGGGACCACACCGTTCGGGCTGATGTTGAGCAAGTAAAACTCATTCAGCTGCTCACGAACGTGGGGACTGATATTGATGACCTTCCTCTCTAATTTCATGTCTGGATACCCCTGACGGGGTGTACCACGCATCTCATAGGTCATCTGTACCATGATGGCACAGATGGAATAGGTGGCGGTATAAAGGGTGAATGGGGATTCAAGGTCCTTGATAGCCATGATGAAATGTTAAGACTTCGATTAATTGATTCAACTGTGTCTGGTCGGTGTCCGCATATAAGTGAAGTTACTAGCAACTAGCTGAGGATCATCCTCTAGTACGAACGATGGAACCAGAAGATTTCGCATGCTTTTATGTCTCATACTTTCCAGTCTTTCATTCATTTACGTTTCCCCTTTCATTCTTAAGGAGCTTAACTTGCGGTGACATCGTTGAGGAATCATTATTTCCAGACTTAATTACGAGTCCCCGATAGCTTAATAAGCCTCATTAAAGCGATTATCGGATGTTCGCGCCAAGCGATGAACCCCCTAACCTAACTCACAACAGCAAGGCCAAATTCTAGAATCGCTCTTTTCTCGGCAGTTTGTCGCCGGCAGTTACCTTCGCAACGGAATAGATTCACGACCACCACCGATAGAACAGGGTATCCATACGGAAGCATCTTTCATAGCGAGACGCGATACCCTCGGGGTTCATGTCAGCATCGTTTAGTCAATAAAACCCTATCAAGCAGAACATATCCTAACCGTGGAATTCCTCGTTCCGGAGGTCCACTATTTTACGAGTAAACAAATCACCTGCAAGTCCGAGGTCATGAATGTGGAATCAAGAAGTGATCAATGCGATTATCTCATTAGAACGAAGCTGATTTATCCAAGTCTCCTGGCCTAACTTATAACTTCTTGCGGGGCATACTGTCAGTTTTCTCTTTCTTCCTCTCTAGCAACTCCTCTTCTTCGCGCTGGATCTCGGCGTCGGCCGTGATGGCTCGTTCCCGTGCATTGTAGCCTGCTGTGACAAACGTCAGCAAGAAATCAGTCCACCTTATGGTGCCCCTCTTCCTCCGCGACGGAAGCCCTGCCATAGTTGACCTGGTCTTGCTGCTCGTACTGCAGAAAAGAGCTAGCTGATAGTCAACTAGATGCTATCAGGGGGTTCGATGAATGAAAGAAGAGAGTTAGGACACGTAGTGTTCTGAAGACGTACAACACTAGAAAATCCGTAGTTGCCGGACATATTGATGTTGTCAATGTATTTCCGATTAAAGTCGACTTTGAGAACGAATCACCAGCGATTTAGTTTGAGATATGTTCAAAGACGTTTACACAATCGCATGAAATGGAAGTTTCAACATTGTGGTTGTTTGCTACCGTACTTATATCTCGTAGCGCACCGTTTGCATTACTGTCCATCCTAACGTCATCATTGCGACGCGGTTGGAGCAATGTTCCCGACGATGTATCCCCCCTCAATTGAGATGAGAGTTTGAGGAGCGACAAGTTTGTCATTTATTCCCGATCTATTAGAACTCAGACGTTGTATTTCGATATGTTGCATTTAGATGATGTCATGCATCGACATTATGATCGATAGACCGCCGAACCCCTGGGCGGAACCAGACCGGTCTCCTCTTAGATATACCTTATCAGTAACCTAACTACGAACGCATCGAGCCCCGCGCGATTCAAATCCGTCTCCTCTATCATCTGTAAAATTCGTGGTTTGGAGGAATAGGAGGTCAATGAAGATGGCATTTATGCGAGCTCTATCGACCGCAGCCATTTTGACTACTACCCTTTCAGTTGCAGTAGGAAGTGGAACGAGTCGTGTGCGTGACATTCCTCACTTCGGCTTGGGCACTTGGCTCTCTGATAGAGCAAAGGTATATCAAATCCTTCGAATAGAACGCATTTCACTGGAATTGACACCTTCTCCTAGGTTGCGCATGCTGTCGAATATGCCTTAGATTCGGGATACAATCATGTTGATGCCGCTCTTATATATCGTAAGAATCGTCCCATTCAATATTGGACTGTGGCCTTGGCAACTAATGCAATGCCCAGGCAATGAGGATCAAACTGGCAAAGGAATTGCCACCGCGGACATTGCCCGAGAAGATATTTGGGTGACAAGCAAATTGTGGAACGAACACCATCGCCCCGATGAAGCCACCGCAGCCATTCAAAAGTCCATATCAGACCTCGGCGTGAAGTATTTGGATCTGTACCTTATGCACTGGCCAGTTGCATTTGTGCCCGGCGAGGGAACTAAATTGGATGAGGGGACATCAATTTTCGATACCTGGCGGGCCATGGAGAATCTTGTTCGAGCGAATCTCACTCGGCATATCGGTATATCCAATTTTGCTAAGAAGGACGTCGAGGCTATTATGGGTATGTGCGTAATCTGCCCGTACGCGCATGAATTCGAGACGCACCCCTACTTGCAGCAGCAGGACTTCGTCGATTTCCATAAAGAAATTGGCGTCAAGGTCATCGCGTACTCACCACTCGCGAATACCAACCCAACCTATCACAGTGACATCAAGCCAATTATGGAAAATCCCTTCTGGAAGGACTTGGCTCACAAGAAAAACGCAACAGTGGCACAGACCGTGCTCGCCTGGGGCCTCCAGAGAGGCACCGTTGTGATTCCAAAGAGCGTGCACGAACAGTACATACATGAAAACCAAGGCGCACTGGAAATCAGCTTCACGGACGACGAGATGAAGGACATCGGGGCACAGGATAAGAAGGCGAGGATGAACAACCCTGGTAAGGGCTGGGGGGTGGAGCTTTTCGCAGACTTGGACGATCCTACAAAACTTGACGATGAGGATGGAGAGTTGTAATTGAATCGAAGGATGACGCTTTGGGGACAGCCCTTCATCAACCTAGAATGATATATATGACCATTCGATGCCTCCTTTTAATTAAAGCTGTTATTATGCGATGAAATCGCCAGGATGTAAGGATGCAGTTCTACCTTCAGATGAGTACCTCTTAGTCACGTCTGAATAGGGGCACTATTAAACAGAGCTTTAGAGAATGTTCTATGTACTTCGACCTTGGTCTTGGAAGCTTATGTATTGCTAATAATTTCTGCCTTAGTTAACGGTATGCCTTTAATATTTCCCATCGTATGATACCCCAATCAAGGAGTCCATAGATCCTTAGGTACTTCCTAGGTAACGTCGATCGAGTTAACAGTTGCTAACAAATAAAAAGTGCCAAGATGATATGTATCAATTGTTCTCCTTATCCACGAGGTTTTAGACACCCGAGAGCAGCTATAGGAGGACTAGCCCGCTAAGAGCCAGCAATGTCCAAAGGTATTTGCCGTTCAAACCTGACCTTGGTACTTCACTCGTGACAACAATATTAGTTCCGTTGGATATAGTTCTACTAGAGCTCTCCAATTTGCCCTGCACGAATTCTAACGCAGCTTGTCCATATTCCCTCCCATAGCCCTGGTGTGTTGCCGTGCTATTCCCTTTGGCACAGAAAGGATCCGCCGCATCACAGTAAGCTTGGATAATATCTTCAAAAGCTGGGCATTGGAATCCGACAGGACGAGCAGCAAACTATTCACTGAGGTTAGTTCAACTCATTAAGACTGGAGAGTCATGTCAGGAACTAACTCCGCCTGCTGTCGCGTTGCCCACGTTGAAAGGCAAGCCATCCACGTGGCGCGGATTTCCCATCAAGATGATCGCAGTTACCATCTGGCTAACCCCTGAAGAGACACTTGCTTGGGTTGTATTCAAACTGAAACCGTCCGGACCACCACAGAAAGCGTCATCAACAATTTGTGCACCCTGACTACAACGTTAGCATTCCTAACGAGAGATATTTCTCAGGTCACCTACTTGTGAGTACCCAACCATAATAATCCTCGACTCAGGGCACATCTGATTAAACACATTTGTCTGGTTCGCTACTGCTACTACGCCTGCAGCGACACTAGCTCCATACACATTTCCACCAGCTGCAGGATACACGATGGACTCCGATGTGGCACCATCATTTGCTTGCTGAATAAGGTTAACGACCGTCGAGGCCGAGCCGAATCCGGGTGGGGCAGTCGTCTCCCGGGCGCCGAAGATGTGGATGCCGGGGCAATTCTGCCGGCGTGCTTTGCTTGCTCCAGCCCCCAAGGCTGTAGTTATTGCACTGAGTAATATTATAGAGGGCTTCATCGTTATAAGAAAACTAGTATGGAACTTCATCAAAAACTTACGCAATGCCGGAAACCTCTGGTTTTATCATCGTTCCTAATTCCCAGATTACTACCGTGGAACCTACCTACCTAATGCCTACCTACATGAGGCATTGACGCATGATGTTTCCGAGGGAGATCATTGCGGGCGCAACGGTGATCAATTGAGCCAAGTCAGGCCCGTGCGGATAAATCTTGAAAATGATAGTATTAAGATGGGGTTGAAATGACTTGGCTCCCTCATGACCATTATTGTAGCTCATTTCACTAACTCGTACCGCAAAGGTGTATCTAAGACTATGAGTCGCAATGTGATATACCCAGAAACAGCTCCTCTTAGAAGTTAGCGTTGTTTGAAACGTGAGAATTGGACAATTTGTATGGGCAAAGATTCAGACGTCACCGTAACGGGATCGTCAACTTGAAACAGCGCACGTCACGGAGGCATGGTTAAACATGGGAAGGCGTTGAAGCCAGAAACTTGGCTGATGGAGATCTGAAAGACCAATAAAATTATCCGATGAGTAGGTAATTTCTAAGACTTCTTAGGAGGTATATATGACGTGAAATCCTAGCACATTTCCATGCCCCCACCATACTCTATCTCTGTCTTCCGCCTCACACATTCTCTAATCTTTTTGAATCAACATATGATTCAACGATTTCATTGCGACTTAGGTAGCTATCTCACATCAAGTGCCTATTTATGAGTGAAGCCAAACGAGGTCTCGTATTCGTTGCGTAGTTCATGTGAATGGTGGTGTAAAGTTGCATGGAAAACTTGAAAAGCACATTGGTCTTTGAAATTGAATTTTTATACCGAAGGCCATAAAGGAGGCAGGGTCTGGGTAAAAGGAACTAATAGTTTACAGTAGTTACCAGTTGGAAATGGAAGAATTCCTAAGTAGCCTAGTCTAATACTTGAAAGACGCATCCCTGTTACCTCATAGACTTGGTTCCTCATCGAATCGTTCCTTGATATCTACTTAGGAAGATTAGTCATTGTGGAAAGGCGAATGAATAATGATGTTCATTTTAAGATCAGGAACTTATCCTATCGAGCCTAGCATCGCCTCTGAATCCCAACGGCTTGGGTCAGCGAAATCAATAGTACCTACCCACGTGGAGCGATGCACCCCACAGATAACGAACTGCAACATCGCGTATGCCAAGATGGCCTTCTCCGAGATACGGGTATCGAGCTCTTCGAAGTAGGTAGTTCAATCTAGATAGAGGTTAACAAGAGAATATTTACTTATTTAAATAGTTAATCTGCCCCTATCATGTTCTGTTATTCCTGCTCACAGTCCTCTTAGCAGCAACAGAGAGCCCAGTCATTTTCCCAGCCAAGCAACCTCCATTGAGGTCAACAATACAATGCGTATTAGCTTCTCCTGTGTTATCGGGCTCCTTGCCCAGCTATCATTCACCTATGCCAAGCTAGAGCCGAACTACACCTCCCCGTCCGGAGTGCAAGTTTTCAACCCCTCTAGCTTCTTCAACACCACCGGGCCATGGAGTCTGATGAGTATAGCTGGTGACACGCTCTACATCTCCGGTAAGTTGGGGTCTTTCTTATATATACCTGCATGTAATTTTCACTTACCCTGTGTTTTAGGCATGCGCGGGATCTATCCCTCAAACAGCACACTTGCCCCAGTGGGTCTCACGCGTGTCCGGCAAGCCTACCAGAACATGGCTGCACTTGCTGAGATGGCAGGGTCCGATATCAATTCATGCGTGCGGCTCGTCGTTTATGTGACCGACATGTTTCGGTACCGGCCGATGTGTAATCAGGTGCAGGTGGAACTCTGGGGTGATGACCCGAGCAAGTACCCGCCTCGGACGATTATTGAGGTGGACAGGTTGAATGATGATGATATTGTCGAGGTCGAGGGCACTTTTTATATGGGTAAAACGACGCAGACACATTGTCACTAGAACGCTGCGATAGCAAAATAATTCATCGTTCATCATTCACCAGTGGCTATGCTATGAGTTTCTCTAGTCTTAAGCAGCGAGTACCCTTATTCAAAAGTAGACACAATCTTACATACCTCTTCGACAAGAGTGTCATGAAATCAAGATAGGGGACACGGAAGAATCGCGCTCTCATTGAGACCTATGCTCTGAGAGAATCTCTTGGCTTCCTCGATGACCAAAGCAAGACCGGCTTCATCAATTCGTGCCTTCCTGGCCTGTCCCTGTAGCCGAGGAATTCAACATCTTTAGTGCCAGCTCAGCACCCTGGTAGGTATATACCTTCATCGCGAATTCTTCGTTCGTAATTGGGACCTTGCCTTTGTCCTCGTCAGTGCTTAAATGACCGAGCTCGCGAGACCGACGAGCGACGAAGTCTACCCGATCTTTGCGCAACAACATGAACTTCTCTAAAGCAGCTGGAATTCCATCGGGAGATTCAACATCCTTTAGAAGATAACCCAACGCTTCGGCATCTTCGATTGTGATATTGCACCCCTGACCAGCGTGTGGTGGCACTGCATGTGCTGCGTCCCCAATCAACAATGCCTTGCCAGAGAACCAACGGTCCATGAGTGCGACGTCGCGGATCCTCCACGCGTCGATCTTGCTATGTCGGAAAAGATTGACAATACTGTCCCCAAACTCAGGCGAAAAGTCTTCAACCACTCTTTCCACAGGGACATTTTTAATGATAGCCGTTTTGGCGGAGTCAAACTTCTCAGCAAACTCTTTCTCTGAAGTGTAACCGACGACTTGCAGGCCATGCGCTGAATTATGATAAGTGAGGATGCGTTTGTTTATCTGAGGGCCCGAAGCAGCATGTACGCTACAAAGCCCAGCAGCAATTGAGGGGTCGGATAGGTAAGCAAAGGTAGGATCCGACCGAATATCTTCAATGGATAAATGTGCCATGAAGGTTAGGGTGTCATGAGTCCTTATGGACGACACGATGTCCTGACCACCAAGGATAGCACTGCGAACGATGGAATGGATACCGTCGGCCCCAACAATCAAGTCGCCTTCGAAGACTCGACCATCTTCTGTCCACACCTTGCCAGCCGCAGTATCGACTCGGGTAACCTTGGCATTTTGGACGATTTCGGCGGGCGCCCCGGCGAAGTCAGTACTAGTTGCAAACCGCATCAACTCCTTTTGCAGCTTGGCTCGTTTGAGTAAAATAGAGGGAGCCCCGCCAAATCTCGCCCTCGTATCGAAGTGAGTCGTTCTTAACTCTTCGTTCTGCGGACCTCTCATCCAGACGTGGGTCATGACGACCATGTCGAGGTCATCTTGCTTGATACCAGCCCTCTGAAGAAGATTGAAGGCGTTGGAAACGACCGATAACCCGTAGTCATTTACGGTGAAGTCAAGTGTGCCCCGTTCGAGGACCGTGACATTATGCTTGGCTCGAAGGAATCCTGCGGCTGAAAGCCCGCCAATGCCGCCACCGCAGATAATGATATTGAGAGGCATTTTAATTATTGTGAATTAAGGTACAATTATTTCGTGTCAAATTAGGTACGTAGCTGTGATGTATCTGTCGTTTGTCCTGTCTGGCTGTGAAACCTGTATATGACTGGGGTAACTTTGTAATATCTTGACTGATAGCTTGATAATTTTTGATAAATCCTACTTCGCAATATACGATGAGAATAATAGAAAGATGCACGAACTGCGTATTAACGGATTGTTGAAGAAAAGATCATGAGACGAAGTATGAGAGTGGAAATGTCAGCAATGAATTTGACGTCCCAAAATCGGAGGCGGTAGGCAACTGGCCCCGAAATATTCAAACCATCGCTAATACACTACTTTAGTGTGGAATATGCCTATAATAGAGGGAGGATCCGACTACGCTATACCCGAATCAGTAATACGTGACTGTCATGCGCGCCCTGCCGCCTGCCGCCTGCCGCCTGCCGCCTAACTGCATTAAGTGACGCAGATCTCTCTTACGATTAATTTTTTTTGAAACTTCCGCGTCACACTTCATAACTTATCTTCATATGCCCACTCAGCGAGAATCGATATCATGGCCTCTCCAGTGGATAGTCATCCTTCAGATGATATCGCACAGGATGCTGCAGCTAGGTTAGCTGCATCCGAATCTTTACTGAGGCGCGCCGAGGCACTGCAATCAGAGCTTCAACGGTTCGCAGACCATCTCACAGAAGTCTGGACTGATTACTTTCAACACATACCAACTTACATGCACACATCTTTCACCAGTGAGCTCCGAGCTGAGGTTGAAAGCCTTGAGAAGAATGTCCGAGATCTCAAGTCGGCAGACCCTTCAGCATCACACCGCGCGCAGTCGTCCAATCTGCCTTTCCTTGAGCCCATATGGGAGACTGCAAAGAGATCACGGGATATCGTCAGACTGCGATGCGCTGTATCTAGTGGTCCATTCAAAAAACAGATATTAGCACCGGGAACTCGTATTGTTAGAACCCAGGGTGAATCGCAACCCTTCCGGTCGGGCAGTTTTGTTATTGATGTGGTCGCGGATGGCGGGCATTCATGGTACAAAGTCTCATCCATGACCAACAAAAGGCTACTGTTTGACTTGGCAAAAGAAGCACTGTATTGCGGAGACAGTGATGACGAAGATGAGCCTGAAGCTCAGGACTACTCGGATATCCCTCTTATGAAGCTGGCGACGAGCCTAGCTAACGTGACCAGGGGTCATCGCATTCAAACGAGAAACCCGAGTGCTTTTCTCGTCTTACCTCGCATTAAAGAAGGTGAACATCCCGAGGTTGATAATGTCCTTGCGGCCTGTCGTCGTCTAGATGTCACCCTGCTTTGTAGCGATGCATTATCGCCAGCTCCGCCTTTCTCAGATAGTCTCCTTCATTCAATGGCCCCAAGCCCGAAGGCAAGCTTCTCAGAAGTTTTGAATGTTGACACTTCCCTTCTAGTTGCGTTAGCGTCAGACTTTTCTCACAGCACGGTTCCCAAACAGCCATGGTTTAGTCATTCACACAACGACCATGCTGATTTGGAAAGCGAGCGTTCAATGCTTTCTTTGGTATACCCTGTCATAAGCAACCATAAGCTCGTCTGCACCAAGGAAGCAGCCGAAACCTTCTCCCATATTGTCGATATATTAGCGACCGATTCTGAAAAGGCTCGCGCTGACCTAATACTGCGATCTGACACTGGGAAGCCTCAGGAGCAGCGGGTTAGAGAGTTGCAGCTACTGTCGATTCACGAAGTTCCACTCTGCTTACGGTTACCGATTGGTATTGTCGATATGAACGAGGATGACTGTCAAAGTCGCTTAACAGATCCGATCAAGAAGAAGCTAGAAACTGTGATGAATCCAGGAAGATCAGTCTTCTCCTACGGCTGGGCAAGTGGACTCACCACCATGACCTGCAATTCAGTCGTCATTAAGCAACTTGAGAAGGACCTCGAACAACTTCCCACATTAGGAGACGTGCCTTGGCCCTCCATATGGGCGTTCCCTACATCAAGGCCGTTCGTCGGCGTTCCAAAGGCTACTCGGAAACGCATACGGAAGCATATTGGGGATTGCAGCGTGACCTGTACCTGCGGAGTGGAAGAACTCTACGGCCACCAGAGTAACGTTACGATATTATGATAGCCGAGCAATGGCATAGGATGACTCGGCATATACTCCGTGTTCAGCCTTTTGCCCCAGCCTATGGAAGAATATTCGAAGGTTCGGTACCTGCTAGCACGATGGTGTTTGAGATATTTCAATATGGCTCTGTCTCGGTTACTCGGGATCTTCTGGCTCGGTTGCTACTTAGTGTGACATGAGCTACTACCTTTCTTGCTGCAGGGGTTTGCCCTTCGCCTGTATTCTTCGACTAGGTAAATATTCATACATCACATCAGTCAATTGAAAGTTGGTCTGAAGAAGGACCTTTTTGATCGCTAGCACAATTTCTCCTAGGGAGTTACGCGGTTCAATCGCGGCCATAATTTCCATCCAGGACAGTGAATTGGTACTAATGAATGACGGTCTATCTGACATGCTAACCGGTGAAGTTCATTGAGCTACCCCGTTCAGACCTACCGATCGGGTGCGCAATTAATCTGGGCATCCAGCCCGGTACTTTCTTTCCCGGCTCAACCGGGCCCCGATGTCGCCCACCGCTGGTCCGATGTGCATCTGCAATGAACATCTTTGGAAAGGTTCCTCGTGCAATTGGAGCCGGATGGGGCATCACTTGGAGTTGCTCGGGTTATTCTGCAGCATCAATGCATCATCGATGCGGGGAAGTGGGAGGAGACGAGCTGTTACGCTACTCCACTGCTCAGGGAAGCTTGAAGCTATAAAGGCGAAAATGCCTTGTCTTTGTGGCCTCGGTATGGCAACTGAACATTTTTGGTAGTCTTGCGAGAATCAACATGGCGCTCGTTTTGGTATCGGTTGTATGGCTGATGAGTTCAGGGGCCTCAGCCGTCGGACATCTCTTTCCAGACTGCGGGAACGGGCCCCTGTCCAGCAACGATGTCTGCAATAAGGGGCTTTCCGTCGGCCAACGAGCACAAGCTCTTGTTTCCGCTCTCGAAACTGATGAGAAATTTGGGTTACTCGTCAGCACCTCACCAGGGGTTGAGAGGTTAGGATTGCCTAGTTATGAGTGGTGGCGTATGTATTCTCTCCCTCTTTCCATTGCAATTTTCCGCAAGGGGTCAGCGCTGAATTGGTTTCAGAGGAGGCTCTTCATGGCGTTGCATCTTCACCAGGGGTTAGGTTTGCGGACACCGGCGACTTCTCCTATGCAACATCATTCCCACAGCCAATTCTTATGGGTGCTGCATTTGACGACGACCTCATCGAGGCTGTTGCGACGGTGGTCAGTACCGAAGCACGTGCGTTCAACAATTTCAATCGATCCGGGTTGGACTACTGGGTATGTACCTCATGAGAACCTGTTGCTCTTCTTCCCTTATTTCCGTGGTTAGATTGTCCTACTCGATCTGTTCGGAAGTATGGGCGCGTATAACAGAGCTTATTGCGCTAGTGATTACTGAATATGGACACCGCAGACCCCGAATATCAACCCTTATCGAGACCCACGATGGGGCCGAGGACAGGAAACTCCTGGCGAAGACCCCTATCATCTTAGCTCGTATGTGACGGCCCTCATAAAGGGACTTCAGGGTGGAGAGGACCCAGATATCCTCAAAGTGGTCGCTACTTGTAAGGTAAGTTCACAGTACAACTCCTATTGGGCGCCCCTTTTCTCTGAAGAGGCTGACTTGAATCCCGCAATAGCACTTCGCCGCGTATGATATCGAAGACTGGCTGGGGAACGAGCGCTATGAATTTGACGCGCAGGTTATCCCTCAAGAATTAGCTGAGTACTACATGCCACCATTCGAAGCTTGCGCGCGAGCAAATGTTGGTTCGGTTATGTGTTCCTACAACGCTCTGAATGGTGTCCCGACTTGCTCGAGCTCGTATATTCTGCAGGACATCTTGAGGGATCACTGGAATTGGACACGTGATTACCAATATGTCGTTTCGGATTGCGATGCTCTTCAGAACGTGTACATGCCTCACAATTACCGTGACACTCGTGAGGCATCTGCTGCCAGTTCTCTTTTAGCGGGCACGGATCTCAACTGTGGCACTTATTACCAGATCCACCTACCTACCGCCTACGAACAAGGCCTTATCGATGACAATGTGCTTGATCAAGCCATCACTCGACTCTACTCAGCACTTATCAAGCTAGGTTACTTCGACTCAACTGATTCAAATCAGTATCGTTCTCTGGGCTTCTCCGATGTATTCACCCCATACGCTGAAAATCTCGCCCGGGAAGCTGCAGAGAAGGGCATCGTGTTAATCAAGAACGACGGCACTCTTCCCCTGCAGTTCTCCACAGAAAGCAACACCACAGTCGCATTAATAGGGGACTGGGCCAACGCGACGACAGACATGCAGGGCAATTACCAGGGCATCGCCAAGTACCTGCACTCGCCGTACTACGCAGCCAGCCAGATGCCCAACGTCAACGCCCTGTACGCCGGCGCTACAGGCGACCCGACAACCGACGGCTACCCGCGGGCGCTCGAGGCGGCGGCGGCGGCGGACATAATCATCTACGCGGACGGGCCGACGACGGCGAGCGAGGCCGAGAGCAAAGACCGCACGCTGATCCGGTGGTCGGGGGAGAAGGTCGACATCATGACGCAGCTGGCCGGCATGGGCAAGCCGTTCGTGCTGGTGCAGATGGGCGGGCAACGCGACGACGCGCCTTTTATTAACCACCCTAACGTCTCGGCCATCGTCTGGGGCGGCTACCCGGGCCAGTCCGGCGGCGACGCTATCATGAACGTCCTGACGGGTAGGGTCGCCCCCGCTGGCCGCCTCCCCGTCACGCAGTACCCGGCGCACTACGTCGACGACGTGCCTATGACGGACATGGGCCTGCGCCCTAACGCGACTACCGGAAATCCTGGCCGCACGTACATGTGGTATGATAAGGCGACCGTGCCGTTTGGCTTCGGCTTGCATTACACCAACTTCACGGCCTCTATCGCTGTTGAAGATGAAGAGGAAGGGGATTGCTCGTGCTATGACATTGCCGATCTGACGAGTGCCTGCGCCGACGCCACTCATATTGACCAATGCGCATTCCGCACCGTGCCAGTGGCCGTGTCTAACACCGGCGCCACAACGTCGGACTTCGTAGTCCTAGGCTTCATCGCCGGCACCCACGGGCCCGCGCCATATCCCATCAAGCGGCTCGTCGCGTACCAGCGACTGCACGGCATAGCAGGCGGCGAGCAGCAGACAGCAGATCTGGAGCTGACGCTTGGAAGCCTGGGGCGCCGCGACGAGGAGGGGAATCTCGTGCTGTACCCCGGCGAGTACAGTCTGGTCGTTGATGTGCCGACGCAGGCGACGTGGAACTTTACCCTGGAGGGTCAGCCGTTCGTGTTGGATGAGTGGCCGCAGGATACGGGGATGTGAGAGTCAAGGGGGGAGGTATCAAGGGGGGATTTGAGGACTTGGGTTTAGTCTGTTTGATGAATTTTGTCAATTGGGGTCTTCTCTAGGATAGATACCTCGACATCATCGTCAACATTCAGAGTCTCTTTTCATTTTGCTGCCAGTCTGCTCGATGATTTCTGGACTGCATTCTTCGGCTTCCGCCTCTCGTAGTATCCTAGCCACTCCCTCGGATTTTTTTCTTAACGCTATCTGGAGAGGAGTTTCGCCACGCCTATTCTTTTTGTTAATGTCAGCACCGTATTCAATTAGAATACTGAGAATATTCTCTTTTCTGAGCGTAATAGCAGCATTGAGAACATTGTTAAAGACGCCTCCTTGAGAATTGACGTTTGCGCCTTCTTCAAGAAGTAGCTTGGCTATGTACTCATTGCTCGTAGCTGCCTGGAGAGCATTCCCATAATGTCCACCCTGGGCATTAACGTTTGCACCTTCTTCAAGAAGTAGCTTGGCTATGTTCTCATTGGTGCGGGTTGCAGCTGCCTGGAGAGCATTCCCATAATATCCACCCTGAGTATTGACGTCGTTCCCCTCGTTGATCAGATTTCGGACTGTTTCAACTAGTCCTCGCTCTGATGCTTTGTATATGATAGACTCGCCCTGTCTGGATCTATTAAATTGATTTTCACCAGAAATGAACTCTCTGATCCATTTCTGGATATTCGGCCAGGTCTCAACTACGATCGCGTGCTTTATCCAGTACGTCTCAGCGTAAGTGAGCAATGGGTAAGACTCACAGGGCTCATTGTCGAGTCTCCATCCCCGCCAACATCTGCCGATATGAATTAAATAAGCAAGGCAAAGTTCGGCGATTGAAGCATTTGCGTGGAACTCTGAGAGCGGTTTGGCGATATCCTCCCCCGCTCGATCTGACATCAAGTACTCCTTCACGGAGAAGTGCGCCAGCTGAACCTCTATCACCATTTGATCAAATCCCCAGTGATTCCGGTCGTTTCTGTTGACCACCACTACCACTACCAAGCTAGATAAATACCTTGTAATCTCTTCTGGGACAGGCATTCTGTTGTCCGGGTCAAAAAGAGATATGCTTGTTGTGTCCACTGCAATAGCATCAACGATTTGATTGAATACTAGCGGTTCCTTGGAATGGATCAAGAGTTGTAGAATTCGTATTGTGCGGTGATGGTATTCTTGAGGAATGCCAGCTAAGATTCGAGCATATGTCTCGTCCAGAGTTTTGGGTAGAGATCTCAGAGCTTCCTTCACCGCAGCAAGATCAAGACAATTTTCGAGAGAATCGAGCTGACAGGCAACCCAGCGAGACCTATATCGTTAGTAATGTACTTGGCGAGTAACTACCCCTAGGTAGGCAATTATACAACACTTACATGCCGTTCGCCTTTTTCGTCAGCGTATTTTCAATCTCTTCTTGCACTTTAGGCCGTGTCCGCCATCTACTTAGCCCCTCGGACTCTCTTACTCTTGCCCTAATAAAATTTCGTATGTCTTCTCCCATCCAGCTACCTTGGAGGGGGACCATGAATTTGTCCTGATTTTGAGCCCATTTTCGGATAGCGGCCTTGATGTCTTCTTCCGGGCGGCTTGTAACGAGAATGTGGACGTTTGTTTGTGTCCCTTGGAGACTCTGGATCCACCGAAGTAGTCCTCCTTTTGGGGACCCATTCCGCGTTGTACATTCATCGAGGGCATCGAGGATGATCCAGAGCTCCCCAGCTGCCTGGACCATGTCTCTGAAAGTGTTCTGCAGCGAACCAACGTCTGGGCGTCGCGGACCACAATCGCAGGAGGAATATAGAGAGTCCAAGTAACTCCGGACATTATCCCGCTTTTGGTACAGCTGGCTGATCAGCGAGCAGAGCGCATACTCAACGGATTGCTTTTGGGCGTCAGCGAAGTCGAAATAGAAGTATAGGAGATGTGGGTAGGAGGTCTCGCTTGTTCGGAGATCATTGACAACGGTCGAGGCGAGAATCGTTTTGCCACAACCAGGAATGCCATTTAGCCAGAGAAAGGAATTTTTCTCAGTTTTCCACGTTGAATATTCTAGGCTTTGGAGGAACCACTGGCCAGTGTTATCATGTCGAAGGTCTAGTGCACGATTGACGTTGGTTGAAGGATCAGGCGGTGATAGCCACTCTTGTAGACTAGCGAGATGATGGCCCTCCTGTAACGATGCAACACCAGATCGTACGTGGCTCAGCCCTTCGTTTACTACTCGATCGTCAATTGCCTCTCCTAGCAAATAACTGATCGCGCGCGGTAAAGAAATATGCTGTACCCACTAACCTTCAGAAAGAACTTCCCCTAGCTTTCTCTCGGCCTCTATTTTATTTGGGGCAATTCTGCTGATGAGATCCTTTGCATATGCGGCTGCTGTCATAGATGCATAGCCTTGCCACAGCTTATTCTTGTGTGAATCCGAGTAGTCGCATATGCCACGGATGACGAGACTAGGGAACTGATTTACTAGTCCAGCGGCTTCCATCTCGAAACATAAAACATTCTTCTCCGTCGATAGCTTATCCCGAATCAAGGCATTCTTCATCAGCTGATTTGCGGAAGCAATCAGGCCATAGTGAATAGCCGGGTTGTCCTCGTCTTCCTGTCGCTCTTCTCTAAAGACCAGGTTTGACTCGCCCCCGCCGCAAGTTGTCGCGCAGTCTAACTCGTCACTCCCCGCGTGTTGGGAAGTCGATTTGTACAGCCTATCGGTACTTGGGTGTGGTCGTTGATATTTCTTCCGTAATCTCGGTTTCGCTTGGAGAATTCTACTGACCATCTCTTCAATGCTATGGCCATCGCTCTCATATTCACCGTTGAGCACAGCTAATGTCGTCAGAACGAAGTGTGGTGGTTGGTTCATATGTCCCGTGAACGTGAAGCTTCTGCCTTGTATCGTCTTTCCATAGTCGTATTGAAACACACCCCCGTTCCCATTGCCAGGTGTGCCGACGACGACGTCTCCAAGGCGGATGTCATGCTTCGGGCTTGGTGCACCCCCGCCGATGCCGACCATCAAAATAATCCTCAGATTAGGAAAGCTACGCGCCATATCCCTCCCAACTGTCGCAGCATTGGTGATTCCATATTCCCCCATAGGCAATGCGACGATAACTACGTTATGCTTTCCCATAATACCCAACGTATAAGCGTTGTTGTCGTGAGCGGGCACATGATCTGGTGCATCATGCCTTTCGTCAAGGAATTCCTTGGCCGCAACGAGTTCTGTTCCAACAGCACAGATCCAGCCAACGGTGTAATTATTAGGGTCCGGCATGATGAGCGCAGTGGAATACCTATTGAAGTTAATTATGAGCTGTCGTGCTTCGTGGACGAGCTAGGTTCTCACGTGAAGACTTACTAGGTATATGCGTGAGGAATTCAGGGCTCTATGAGTCTATATCAATAAAACGATCAAAGGAATATGCTTGAAGTGTAAAACCCGCAAGCGACAGCCTCACGGTTGGTCCAATTTTCTTGGAATTGGATAGGAAATCACGGGAGTGCTGGAGGGTAAGCCAAAGGTGGCTAACCACACAAATATAATGTAATGGGTCTGCGTTTGGGCTGTGCTATGCGATGGCTTAGAACGCAACCTCAAGTAGGCTGAGCTGATCCGGTGCATGAAAATTCGGAGTATTCTTCTAGCGAGCCATACAGATATTATTACGTATTCTAACCTCTCACCGATATCGATTTTGTCTTGGGAGAGTACCGTATGTTTTACTTACTTACCCCTGGCCATCGCCCGCGGAATAAATCCGTCACGGGATTATGACATCTGGCCTGAGTGCTCTGCAGGTTGTGCCTCAATTCACAATACTTAAAATCGGGCTCATAATTTTCCAGCCAGATTAAACTATAGTATCTAGAACCAGTGATGTATTCTACCATCCGAACCCCTGACATCTCCCACGCAGCCAATACCCAATCGTTGCGATTGAGGCTTGTAACTATTGCGGTACCCATTGCCACAGGATCCCATAGCCACTCCTAACAGAAGTTCAGCTGACAAGAAGACCGGCGGAGCGTGGTGTACGGAAGCCTTATCAGGGACCTACCAGGTAGGTCGCAATGACTACTCCACACATACGACATAACTACCTCCTAGGTAGGTACCGGTAGGTAGTTGGAGAAACTCATTGATTTATTATAATAAAACTCAATATTGTATTCATCTTGGTACTCTATGAGAGGCAACTAAAATTGATTGAGAAAGGAGCCGCATTATTCAGTCTATCGACCCAATTGATATATCCTCAAATAGGTACCCTAGAATAATCAGTTACAGATTCTTCAGCTAGCTATCTCAGCGACTCCGTTAAGGCAAACCTCCGCTCGTCAAGCTCTCGTCAAAGGACTGTCGCACCTCCAGCACAGTTTCGATGTGACCGAGCCGAAGTGGCGCTTCGTCGAACCTCGCCAAGGTCCTTGCGGTGTTTACCGCATTGGCAATCTCTCTTCCGTTCAACTTGGCTTTCACCAGGAAGTCGATAGTCTTATCCACGTCTATCTCCTTCGCGTCCGCGGGCACGGTCCCGAGACACGACAACCAGATACGCCGGCGGACCTCGGTCTCGGGGGGCGTGTAGCTGAGGGAGAGGTGGATCCTAGACTTCATCGCTATGTCGAACGAATTGACACGGTTCGTGGTCAGGAACACTATGCCGCCAAAGTATTCCAGTTCTCTAAGGAAGACTGGATTTTCTGTTAGGAGTGCGTTCGTTATACGTGCTATAAACAAGACTTACCAGCAACCAATGTGTTACGATCGGAGCTCCCGGAATCCTTTCGGGCTTCGAGGAACACGTCTGCCTCGTCGAGAAGGACCACGGCCTGCCAGACTGTCGCGTACTGCAGGACTCTCTTGAGCTCTTTCTCAAATGCGGCCGAACCAGAAAGCCAACTGAAGGAGATTAGTAACGATGGTTGATTCGTGATAGAACGACCGACTTACCTCGCGCCTTTGTTGAGCTCGCCAACGGACGTGCAGACAAGGGCTTTTCTAGTCCCTTCCGCAGCCGTCTCAGCAGTGAGCGTCTTTCCCGAACCAGGAGTGCCGTGGAGCAAAAGGACGAGCCCCTTTCCTTTCTGCTGCATAGAGTCGCGGGGGTTCTTCGAGAATGCGTGAGACGAGATCAGAGCTCGAAGCAGACGCTTCTCCTTGTCGGGCAACACCAAGGAATCCCAGGCATTCGGGTTCCACTTAACATCGCTGATATAGTCAACGAAGAATCGACACCACTGCTTTCGGCCCAATGAGTAGCCCAGAGTGAACGGTGGGCAGTGCACTGGCTCCGGTTCCATCATTTTGACCCGGGCTTTGCCCAATGGCTGCTCCTCGCCGAAGGTCTTCCGGTCTAAGACGATTCTCCCCGTTTCGGTGTACGGGAGCCAAACACCGCGGAATTTACATCTTGACGGGTCGTAAAATTCGTAGGGTGGCTCTTTGAGCCATTCGGCAGCGCCGTCTACACTTTTGTTAGTGCCCCCTTTCAAGAACTACTCTTTGCTCTAGGAAAGAAAGGAGAAGACTGAGGAAGAAACGGAACATTGTGGCGGATCCAAAAAGGAAGGGGAAGAAGCAGGATATCACATACCATAAGCCATGGTGGACAGATCCTTCAGGGACAGAAACACCTCCCCACGCTGCTTGAGACGACTCTCGAGACTCTCGCCTTCTTTAACGAACTTGCGAGGATAAATGTTTAGGTCCGTAATGGCAACAGCGCTTCCCGCCGGAAACTTAGTCCTTTGGTTCATGCTGACGACATGTGTAGCCTGGCCAGCCACCACGCCATTGTCGTCCGTGTACGTGCAGTGGACCTCGAGGTAAGGGCCGATATCCCGGCTCTCCTCGTACGCCGTCTTCTTGCAGACCAGAAGCCAGGGGTGGCCGTTGACTTGGGTATACAGGATATCGCCGGGGCGGTAGATGACCCATGCGTTGTCGTAGGCGATCTGCTGCTTCTGGATCATCTTGAGGGCGCGGTCGCGGTCGGGCTTGACCTCGTGCTCCATGAACTCGAAGAGGAGGTCGAGATGCTCCCTCGTGGTCTTGTCGGCCGTCGTCTGGCGGTATTCGTCGAGCTCGTCCCAGTAGTGGACTAGCATCTCGAAGGGGCCGTGGAGCTCCAGGGAGGAGGTAAAGTCCGAGGGCACGGTGATGTATGATTTGATCACATCGCGGAAGACTTTCTGGATGTGCGGAGAGTTGACTGCCAGAGTGGTCCTGATGGGCTTGTGTTCCTCGAATTTCTTTCGGATGACTAGGGCATAGGTGCTCTCTTCATCGCCAGAGCTATCTCCGCCGAAGGGATCAAGAGCAGGTTCGGTGGTGACTTGACCATGTTTAACAGTCTCATGATAGGCCTTGAACTCACACTTCTCTCCGAGAGCTTTGAGGGTCCCGTTAGCCACGACGGGATGGGTGCCATTGGTTTTAGGCTTCTCTAAGTCGACTTGATCTGACTGCATCTTGGGTATAGAGGTAACTATCACAACTTCACAGAACTAAGTCGCGGAGAAGAAGTGGTCTCTCAAAGATATACCTAAGCAGATAGCCAAGAATAGGGTTGTCTTGTTGAGATATGCTTAAGTTGACAAGATCTATTCTAAAAGTCTACGGCATCAGAGCTATTTATGTCTGTTGCTCAGATCGGATTTGCGGAACGGCCGCGCAACTTACACGCCTTATGTTACACTTGAACCAAGGATATCCCAACACTTTCCCCATTCGAGGTAACATGCAGGCTGCAGTCTGTTGTAAGATATAAGGCACCATCGTCGTGAGATATGGTAGAAGCCGTGGTTTGCCAGCCTACCTACCTTAGGTATATACCGTCCATGGTAGGTCAGATTGCCTCATATGGAGTATATGGAGTGGTTTGCCTTACCACAGAGCCCTGCGGCTGCCGGTTCGCATGACTGCAGACCCCTGCTGCTTCAAGGTCCTTGATTGGTGACAGCGAACTTGCAACCAGCCAACATTAAGTGGCGAGCATGGATGAGGAGGGTGTTGCTGTAAAGGTGCATATGCATGTACCCACCGCTGTCCATATATCCTTGTGTATACCCCTGTGCATACATGTATCCCTGTCCGTTCCCTCGCCTTGGATCTACGAGCCTAACCGTCTCGGTGCACTTAGAGCATCTGCGATCACGCTCCAATCGAATTAAGACGAGCATTGTGAAGCATGCATCATGTAGTCTTCGCTCATATTCTTTCTCGCTACTCGCGCGTTATTCCGTCTGGATTATCTCCAGTATACAAGAACCATATGAAACGTTGCATTGAAAGAGTACGTCTAGATACTCTACAAAGACAAGATACACGAAGCACTCGATGGAAGAAGTCCCTAGTAGGTATTGCAAGAACAGGGTCCTTAGCAGGGGTATCCCAAGGCCTGTCAACCAGTCAAATATCGGCATAATACTCTTTACTGCATAAGTGTATATCCTCCTTCCATCCTAGGTAAGTATTCACGGATGACGACGTCTGCTTACCTGTGCTCAAGTCCTAGGTTAGGCAGATTTCAAACCGCTAAAGAGGGCTGAGAAGAGTTTGCTCGTCATTATCTCGCCTCCTTACTCCGTAGAGATGTACATGGAGAGCTTCACAGCCTCCTCACACTTGTACATAACACGCGTTAGATGCACTCTTACCAGAATCCATATGATGTGCAGTCTAGATCTGCAGCTACCGGGATCCCCTGTCGTACTAATGCAGTAATCCCATAAATAAGCCGTGATGTCATTTTCGTACTAGGCGCTTCGTTCGTTGAATATTCCTATGGCTGTTCATGTACATAGTATGATAGTCGCATATAGTTGTCTAACGATGTGCTGCGGCGAATTTCGCTGTCAGAGTCATCGTCACACTTAAATCCACTCCATTCATCGCGTTTGTTCCCCATTGCACATTTTAAGCACCTAGGTAGGTACGTGTAGCTGGTTCACAGTCTATTACTCGGCACGGAGTTCAACAAGCCTGGCAGCAGGCTTCTTATTGCTGGGTCAAAACTGTGCATTCGTTCTTACATACAGTGGGAATTTCTCCTAGCTATAATTACGGTAGCAAAGACAACCCTCCCAACTGTTGACTTTATCTATAATTCATACAAGACGAGGTCCCCTATTTACATCATTGCGTGGCCGTCGATGCCGATGACCTTGCCGTTGACCCACTCGCCATCCTGAGACGCCAGGAAGCAAACCACACGAGCGATGTCGATGGGGAGGCCGACGCGGTGGAGGGGAGACCATGTAGCGGCGTACTGGGATTAGTTAGTCATCTGTTATATGGATAGGCGAGGTAGTTTTCCAAGGAAAGCAGCAAACTGAAACTCACGCTGTCAACACCCTCGTTGTCCAACTTGTCGCCGTCAGGGATGTACTCGCGGCAGACGGCGTGGTACATGTCAGTCTTGATACCGCCGGGCGCGACGGCGTTGACGGTGATCTTCTTGTCGCCGAAGTCGACGGCCATGCAGCGGACGAAGGTCTCGATGGCGCCCTTGCTGCCCGAGTAGACGGCGTGCTTGGGCACGCCCTTGGCCTGGCCCGTGATGCTGCCCATAAGGATCAGGCGGCCGCCGACCTCGAGGTGCTTGTGCGCCTCGCGCGCCACGAAGAACTGCCCGCGCGTGTTGACGTTGAAGACGCGGTCGAACTCCTCGGGCGTCACGTCCTTGACGTGCCCGAACGACACCACCCCGCTGTTGGAGCACACGATGTTGAGCTTGCCAAAGACCTTGACCGCCTGCTCGAACATCCGCACGATCTGGTCCACGTCCGACACGTTGGCCTTGATCGACGCCGCGTCTGACCCGCTCTTCCTGATCTGCTGCACCACCTCCTCGGCCGACTCCGAGCTGTTGGCGTAGTTCACGATGACCTTGGCACCGCGGCGTCCGAGCTCGAGGGCCATCTCGCGGCCGATACCGCGCCCTGCATGAGCGTGTTAGTTATCCATACCGGGCCATTGCTAATTTGGGAAGGTCTTCCATAAAGAATGGGGATTCATTGGTTGAACAGCATGTGTTGGTGAGACCGCCGGACTCAGCCTGGGGGTGCCCGTGTTCCGTCTACGGCACCCCCTAGCCCGGAATGCAACTAGCCGCCGGCAACTCTCCTCATAGACGACAAAGATCAAAGATGTTTATTGGTGTTGGAAGTAATGTGTCCCAAACAAAATGTCAAAATTACACGTTAGGAATTATTCGTTACGTACCAGCACCAGTAACTAGAGCCACCTTGCCCTCAAGGGAGGCCGACGCCAGACCTAGAGGACCTGGAACCGCATCGTACTTGCTGCTACCTCTGGTAGTGGTAGTGGTAGTGACACCGGGCATCTTGAGTATTGCGAATTTATTCTATGAAGAATGGCAAATATATGGAACGGGCGCTAGGATGATATCTGTAGAGTTGTGGCGAGCTGAGAGGCGAATCGTTGTTTTGAGATGGGCATGAGGATATCTGCGGTGTCTTGCAGGACTGCACGCGTCCTATATAAGAGCGCGTTCTTCATGTCCATATCATGTTGGCACAAATCCTCAACGGAGGTAATTACGGACCATGTTGGAGAGATACCGAAAGTCACCGGACATTATATCACCAAATAGGGAAATTCGTCAAGGGGAACCTCTTCAGTTCAGCCACCATTATCGAAGTTTATTGTCCGGACCAGTACACCCTGAAACATCTCGTCGAGGTCCGGCGCACCGTGGAATTCCGGTTGTCCATATTAACCATGTGGCAGGCCGGTGTAAGCTTATGAGGTAGTGCGACGGTAGGCTGAGGCTCCAACGAGCCGAAGCGTATCATTCTACGAGACTATACTCGTTGGAGCGGAGAAATCATGGCGTCCGGTTCCCTGCCAAACTCTACATGCCAAAGTGGAAATACATGTAGGGCTCGGATACGTGTGTTCGGACTGTGAAGGTCTTCGCACTTACACTGTACGACGATGTTGGTGTGGCTGTCTTAAGTTGGACCTTGGCGGTCATACTAGTTGCTCCTAAGGGAGGCGCCAGGCAATACGGGTGCAACCAACAACCAATATATCTACACATTTTGGGTCTGATGGCCTGTTTTGTTGCGGCACAGGCTCACAGGTGATAATATCCATGCCCTTGATTGAAGCATTTCAATTTTCTGTGGTGATTACTGGATCTAATCTCGTACCACTTTCTGACTGTGTACATGTGCGAGTTGCACAGCGCTTTGCAGACCTCAATTTAGGGAATCGCTCGTGTGTATGTAGAATGTCACTTATTGCGCAGTCGTGGCTTTCTTAGCTTCATCCTTCCGTTTTGGTTCGCATTTGTTATCCTATTTCATACATAGCGTGTCCGACGGTTGAGATAGGCGTCGCTTAACTCGGCTACGCTCAAGTCCGCGGAAATATTATCAAATCATCCATCCTATTGAGCGAATATTAACGTGCGTTCAGTGGCATATATATAGTCAGGATGAGTATGCCGGAGTAATGATGGTGAACTTTTACGCCCAGGGGATCTGTTGACAATAGCCAGTTTCTGACTTAAGACGATGGCAGGATTTCATGAGACTCTTGAAAGGGTTGTGTAGTGTAGTATTTTGATTTGTTAAGCTCTCTAACATTATGGAAACATGAACTCGACTTGCTCTCCGTATAGAAGCAATTGAAAAGAGCCTCTTCGAAAACTCGTCTCAGTGAATGGGACGCCTGAGAGTAACCTACTACTTCGCTGAAGTCAGCAAGAAATATCACACAATTTTATAAGAACCTAAGTCTAGTTTAATTGTCAATGATTTAACTAACATCTCGTTCGACACAAGCATCATCCCTAAAGGGAACTTACCTTTACCACTCGTGTAAAAGTGTGACGATAAAGCTGCCATCCTGCTGTCTAATGTTTCATCCGCGACTGGGGTATATCTCGTACGAGACTACCGGCCGTGCCTAGACTCAGAGGCCGGATAGATCCGGGCCCGCCGATGGACCCAGGGCTGACCCGTTCCCGGAAGCCGGCTTACGTAGTTGCATATAGTCTGGGGATCTGATGGATGACCCCCATATTAAAGCCGAGACATGGGGTTGACAGGATATTATTGGAATAAATAGATTTGGAACGATGAAGAGATATTCTGGAGTAGAATTGACATTGTGTCCTTGTTTCTAAAGATACATACAGCAAATTCACGTTGCCTCCCTGATTTCTTGGCTGTTGACATTCTTGAGGTTCTTAACCTATACACGGAGGCTTCCATAAGGGAGTCTAAACAGAGGCTCATTTGATCCCCCTATATTGACAATAACGACGGAATATGGATGCTCGATATGATGGAGTCCAGGTACCATGGCTGAGTACACCTTCAACCTTTACTCCTTTCATGAGGCAGCCCCATATTCATCTGGAAAATGGCGTCTTCGGGCGTACCAACGTAAATGAGTGGTAAAGGGGAATGAATCAAGAAACCCCCTACTTTTACACAAGGCGAGAAAGTGATTAGATGCGTACCTCGAACTAATGAACTGATAACACAGCTCACGACCAGAGTAGGTAGGCAGTGCAATCGGCATCTACCGTCCCAGCTATATCCATGTCCGCCACCTCAACCTCCCTAGGTACCTAGTTATGATTCCAGTTCAAGCAGTGACCATTCCTACAATTGCGTTAATGCAAAACAACCCAAGGCGCATTACTCAGTAACTCCGAGTGCATCCCCGCCACCACCCCGGAGTTGAGCCCACCAAGGCGGCGGCCTCCTGCCCTTGCAGCCCTTCCAGCGCCACAACACAATGGGTTCACCGCCGGCAATAGCGCGGGGCTCCCAGACCTGGGGGGCATTAGGGTCGTACTCGACCCGGCGTCGGGTGCAGCTGATCAAACCAGTCACGAACAAAACAGCCGAGGTGCGGCTGTCGTCGTCCTCGACGAGGAGGTCTAGCGTGCGCTGCGTGCTGGGGTGGGCGTCCTTGATGCGCAGCCAGTCGTCGTAGCTGGTGAGCCGCTTCCCGGGGAGCAGCTGCCAGCCCCGACTGTGGTAGCTGGTGGTGCCGCGGCCGGACGCCAGCAGGTCGTAGAACAGGCCCATGGTGAGCCCGGACGCGGGCGGGACGTCGAGCTGCTCGTAGACCATGGAGGTGCCGCCCCGCGCGCTGAGCACCTTGACCACGTCGACGGCGGTGATCTTGGGCCCCGTGCCCCACGTCACGCTTAGGCGCCGCCAGCTGGCCTCGGGGCGCAGGTACGGCGAGTCGTGCATGGCGCTCTCGGGGATGTATGTGAAGACTCCGCCGTGGCGCGCGTAGCGTTTGTCATAGGCAAGCTTCTCAGATACGTGACCGGTGACGCTGTGGGCTGCGGCCCAGGGAAGCTGGCGAAACGGGGCCTTTTGACCATCATAAAAATCTATGGCGCTCGGTGTGTTAATACTTGCGTACCTTATTTGCGTGTTATGGCCGGTGATTTCATACCTTTTACGGCGTGGAATAGGGTGGCGAATTTTGACAAGAAGACGGGGTTAATAGCATCAGCGCCATGTCGCGAACCTGAGGGTTGCTGCAGTAAAATGCGTTCTCCAATGGCCTTGAAGCTTTTACAAACTCGCTGTACGACTACTAGGGAGGCCAGGTCCAAGTCCCCGAGGATTTCTAAAACTTGAGACAAGACCTCTGGAGGCAGGGCTAACATCTGCATCTTTCATAAGCTTTAGTAAGTTATAGCTATGTGTTATGATTGAGAATAGCAGGTCACAATAGAGCTAGCTTGCTTATAAGGAAGAAGGAGAAAAGGAGCGAGAGAACAGTTATGGGTTTGCAGCAAATGAGGCTAAGTCGAAGACCTATATCAGCAAGTTTCAATGATCTGATGGGACTCCGAGTGATACGTATGGGTTGGAAAAAGTCCATGATGATTGGCTAAACTAAACGATGGAACAGCACTTCCTACTGCGCCCCTCGCTTCCTTCAGATTTCGCGACGGCATTGATTAGAATAGAACAAGGCATGGCGGGGAATCTTGAAAGAACAGGAGGCTCATTGAGATTTCGCTAACAGCGTTGGATGAAAGGGTGTAATTATACATCTGACTGTATAAAGTATACTGTCTAATGATACGCGACGGGTGTCCTGTAGTCTAATGAAAGTATATAGAAAAGAAGATGGCGACCCATCTGAAGCCATCATGCCTATTAGCAGAGCTCCCACAGAGGTCGTGGAAGTTCAGCTCGCATTGCCGGCGCATGTCGAGTCTTCATCTGGACGTATACTACCTTACGCTGCGGGCTGCCCATCAAGACCGAGTGGGAGTTTAGACCGTAGTAGTCAGAGATGGAGTGCGTAATCCATCGCCTAGTCTAGTCAGTATCATTGCACTGTCCGAATTAGCATAGTCATGGTTTGAAGATCGTACCTGAATGCACTATCGGCATCATCGCCTAAGGCATCGAAAATCATGCCCTCGTCCTTAGTTTTACCTTTGGGTTCCCGCATGCCGCCGTCTCGACTGACGAAGATGACTTCTTTATCCCCACCTTTCCCCCTGGATTCTCGCCTAGCCTTCTTCCAGCCGTCTCGTGTACTACAATCCCGGCCCACGAAAACGATTTCTTCGTCCTCGGTATCGACTTCGCTATCCGAGGACGAGGGCTCTTTCGCCACTTCTAGTTCAACCAAGTACCGCCGGACGGGTTCCTCGAGCGAACGAACCCACGTCTTGACGGCGGGGGTCTTCTTGGCGCGCTGGAACAGTTCGCGGGGTACTCGTCCAGCAACGTGCGCATCACCTAGTGTTCGTGTCTGCATCTGCTTACGGCGCGCGGCAGCTGCCTTCTTGGACTCGACTTGGGCGCGAACACGCAGGTCCCAGGCAACGGCGATCTGATAAGGGACATGATTCACAGGATGCAGCGGACGCGGCTCCCAGTCGAAGGGTTGGGCAGGTTGCACGTTGGGCACATGCATTAGACGGTCTGATAGGGAGAGGTCGCAATGTTAGTCAGACCACCGTGAGTATAGTTCGTCCGAAGGCGGATGAGTCAGGGCTACTGATAGGAGAGCAAGTACCATTTTCCCAGCGTCGCCGCTGTCGGCTGCCCTCCTTGCCCTTCAATAATGCCTCTCGTCTACGTTGACTGTCACGGCGAGACAGAGGACGTGGTGGGGGTGTAGTCGCAGTAGACTTGGCCCGAGGATCTTGGACGGTCACGGACACCTTCTTTAAAGGCTCATCTAACGGGATTGATAACGGGGTACCGGTACCATGAGTAGCAGGGGATACACTGAGCGACTCGAGCGCGGATATCGTCCATGCTTCGATATCAACTCCACCTGATGATGGGATTGCCGTCGTCGCATTCGAATTGGATTGAAGATGCGATTCCGGCTGTCCTGGCTGCTGCTGACTCGAATTGGCCGTGGTGTTTGTTAACTCCGGAGGGGGCGGGACTGCGCTGTAGATGGCCATGATTGCGATGACGAATTCAGTAGCGAAAGATATAAACGCTTGAGAACGCGGATAAAGCAACTTAATACTCCTAGAAATAAGCCCGGTGTATCACCTTTATTTCTATAAAAGACAGTACAGAAAAGAAGTCTTGAAAGAACCAATGCTAACGATGTAGTGGATGATGTCGAGGGGGAGAAGATGCGATTCATGACACTTGGAGGAGGTCCCGGGTATGATTTAAAACCCGGGCCAGTGAGAGATAAGAGCTCGACCCAATCAGAGTCGTAGCGCAACCACGCGCATTCCTGGTTGGTCCCGCTGCACACCCTTGGTAGGTACAGTACCTGCCCAGACCTTAAAGTGCGGCGTGACTGTCTAAGGACCGGGTAGCTTAGCTCAGAAGTCGTTCCATAGATGCAAAGCTAGGAAATATGACTAACTTGCTGCTTACAAGTCTAACCGAGGAGTCAGGACGGCTGAATCATGATGAAATCATAATGTTCCATGCTCCTTAGCACAATTCACAGCAATGCAATGGCACATCACCTAACCCTTGAAGTCCTTCTGATCAATTTGGGTCATAAAGCTAGCTCGCCCTACTTCACACGAATCAACGCATCACGCAGCTTATCTGACAATATCCATATTTACCTACTCTGTCACGTAATTCATGGTCCAAAATCCCACCTAGCTACAGAGCGAGTCGACGTGATCGTGTTCGTGGTTGATAGGCCGAGATTTAAAAGAGAAACGAATGTAAAGCAGAGACATTTACTCTGAAGCAGCCCGCTAGCGGATACCTGAACTGCCAAGTCCTCCCGGCGCTAGGAGAGGCTGGTTTTCTCCAACTCCCTGGACGCTTTCGCGATCGAGTGCACGTTCGATCTCTTCTTGCGTTTCACCGTAGGCTTGTAAGTGAGCCGAGTATGGGCCCGGCGAAGGTAATACTCTAGGGGTGGTGCGTCGGTTGTACGGTGGTCGTTGTGGTGGTGGTTGCGGAGTAGATTGGTTACGTTCCTCTTGCGAAGGCCACTCATAAGAGATGGCCATAGCCAACAATATGCCCTGCATTATAGCCGTCAAGACGTAAACTCCCCAGGAGCTCCAACCTGCCCAACCTAGGCGTGCTGCCAGACTAGCAGCGAAGAGGAGTCCACCGGGAGTCTGTATGCACATCATCAGGATGCTTAGACTTCCGGCGTGCTTGAGACGATATGTAGTCCAAATCTGAGGGATGTACTGAATAGCGGCAAGCACAGCAGCCATGATTCCCAAGAAATTGGCCCACGCACCTAGGTACTGAGGAGCACCTAGTGCAAAAGAAGCCGATATAATGACGACAAAAAGGCCATGGACCAAGCACGCCGCAGCGACACTAATAGCAGTCCTCCAAGTAGGTTGGTCGGGTTCGGGTGTGCAGTCGGCGTCTGGTAAGTCGACATCGTCCCTACGGAAGAATACTAGAAATAGAACCAAACTATATCACATCAGCGTCATGTCAAGATAAGGAGTACCTAGGTACTGTAGGAGAAACGAACATAACGGCAAAACAGATCCACTGTGTACCAATCTGCGCGATTCCTAGTAGGCCGGCGGTACACTCAAAGGGGCTAACTTCTCTACAGCAGGCAACATCGGCTCGAGATTGGGGAAGCGTAAGGATGTTTCCGAACTGCGAATTTGCCGACGTGACACCGAGTAGGACGAAGTAAGGGGAGATGCCTTCAGATGAACCGCGGGAAATGATTCGATAGTGTTGCGTAACGTAAGATAACAGGATACCAATGACAATCAAACTAGACACACAGATCAGTTAATACTGTGTCTTCTCGGGCTACGGCAGAGATGTTAGACAGGCTGTTCACTTACATCGAGATAAAGAAGTTGGTGAACCCGCCCTGGCGAAGCGAGTCGCAGCGGTCGGCGACAAAGACGTTATCCATGGTAACTGATGTCTACCCGAAGACACTACCTCTAAATGAAGTGGCAAAGCTGGAGTTTGGAGGTCTTAAATGTAGCTGAGGAGAGACGACTCCCCTCCTAAAGTAGGTATGTATTGCCAAAGAAATGAACGATGCCGATGTAGGATTGTTGGGGCCCAGTCAACCGTAGCTAGCTAGGCGATAGAAGATCCTCAAGGGCGATCAAAATAGAAGAGAAAATGAAAAGAGAAGGCGTGTGAATAACGCCAGAAGTAGATAGCTAACCTACTCGCTACCGACGCATGGCGGATAGGATGAGATCCTTTACGCGATTGTGTTGCGATAATACTTTAGCTGATAAGGTTAGTTGAGGTTACGGGCTGACCGGTTGAAGAAGAGGCGCTCGTTTTAGTCAGACCCCAGAGTTCAGGAACAAGTCATGATGGACGGGGATACCCACTCTAGGGGTCCGGGGCAGGTGATGGGGACCTACAGATGCACGCGGCGGGCTGCGTGCCAATGCTTACCCCTGTATTTAAGGAATGATAGTACGTTAAGCTGCATAAAGTATATGTCAATAGTAATTATGCAGTGGAGGTACAGAAGCATCGAGCATTCCACTAACATCACACCCTAATCTTGGCTTTTCTTGCCAATATCTCCACTAAGACCCACCCGTGTTTCACCAAAGAGATCGGCTCTCCAGTGCCGTGCGATCTCATTTCATTGCCTAAGACAGTTAGTGACTAAAGTCATCTCTCACCCCTAGGAATATCTTGTTATTCCATTCATGATCCCGCGGAAATGAGAGGACAAGAGGTAAAGACATCGACATCGACTTCTCCGGGATGAATCATGAAGAGATACTTCCTCAGGGGAGCAAGGTGGAACTTGCAGCCTCCACAGGGGACATAACTGCCCAGAATGAGATCTCATTATCACCAGAACAAGATGATAGTCTACGAGGATACTTCGAGACCGCCCAATGGACGGCAGACGGAACCACCATCTTAACATTCTCATCATCAAACCAAGTCTCCGGCTACATAGTGCCCCAGGACCTACTATCTCCCACCGCCAGCCGGCCCCTCAAGCTGACCCCCCAGACCACCATCCAGCTCCCGGAACCCAGCAACGTCCTAGCCGGGGCGCCGTACTTCCAGCTCGCGGAGCCATGGACGCAGCAGCTCCTAGTATCGAGCCGAGACCACCCCATCCAGCTCTTCTACTTATCCTCATCTCCCTCCCCGTCCCCCGCGTCCTGCTACCCCCTAACCAAAGCCCGCTCCGAGACCTTCCTAACCGCCACATCGCTAGTCTGGCCATCCCCAGGCTCGCACTTCATAGCCGGCAGCCGCAACATGCTCGCTAAGTTCGACATTAGCCGCACCGGCGAAGAGCCCGTGGTCCGCGTCAAGACCATCCCGTCAGAACGACACCTATCTAAGGGTAACGGCGTCGGCATGCGGGGCACGGTGTCATGTCTCGGCGCGCAACCCCCTCCCGACGCGGGCCTCGTCGCCGCGGGGACTTGGACGCGCTGGGTTGGCCTGTACGACTTCGCGCAGGCCGGCGCTGCCGCCTGCGTCGCTACCTGGAGCGTCGCGCACGCTGCCACCCGCGAGGCGCGGGTTGGGGGCGACGGGCTCACCCAGACCATCTGGAGCCCCTGCGGCCGGTACCTGCTTGTAGGCGAGCGCAAGTCCACGGGGATCCTGGTTTACGACGTGCGCGTCGAAGGGAGGCTGCTTGGGTGGGTGGCTGGTAGGGAGGCGCTTGGGAACCAGCGCATTGGGTGTGATGTGTTTCCCGGGCAGGAAGGGAGTGGGGGATTTGAGGTCTGGTCCGGCACGACGGATGGGGCTGTTAAGGTGTGGGAGGGCGTGGGGAGTCGCGAGGGTGCGCACGCGCCGGAATGGAGCTGGGCCGCTGCGGAACGGTCGACTATCGGTAGCACGTGTGTGCACCAGAGTGGGACTGTCGTGGCTACTTGTTCCGGCTCGTGGGAGTTCCCTGACGACGACGGGGACGGCGAGTCCCAGTGGCAAAGTGATAGCAGCGGTGTGGACAGCGATAGCGACGTTTCAAGCTCCGAGGCGCCCTGGATGCAGAGACGGAACAAGGAAAGTAGCTTGAAGATATGGAGTATGTCGAGCAATAACGTGGAAGCTGAGCCCTAGAGAGAGCGAGGGTTAGCTCGATCAACTTATGATACCCCGAGTTACCAATGATCGAGTAGGACTTTTCTATTTTCCGTTTCCCTTGAACCTACAAAGACTGGGATATTTCACTAGCAAGATCTTTCTGGGTGTCTCTTATTGACTACACCCCTAGATTCAACGGGTGGCGAAGCTACGTGCCCACACAGCTATCTAAAGCAACAGAATATAAGCCAAGTCTGTATGAATCAGTCAAAGCATGATCCGACGATCTTCAGCCAAAGCTCTCAAGCCCATCCGAACACCAAGCAGTCAAGCAAATCCAGCAACACTTTGAACGAAGCAGCTGCGCTAAGCCAGTCGTTTCTAGTTTTCAATCAACCCATCGTGTCTCTAAGACTTCGTTGACTCTACCCAGCACCCTCTCCCCACCCATCAGTGCTCGAAACCCTTGCACCCTCTCCACAGGTGTCATCCTGATGAACCCTGGCAACCCGTACCGACTAGCTTCGTCATCGGGCACGTCACCAGGGGGCTTCAACTGTCCGAGTATAGCCTGTGCGGCGTATGTGTTCATACCGGCACGCCGTAAGAACATCTCCCATAGCGTCTCCTCCTGAATTATGGTATCCTCTACCTCAGCTGCCTCAGGCGCGTAGCGCATCGAGAACGATACCAGCCACTTTGTGAGCGCGTCGTCGCCGCCTCCGACGTAGTAAACCTGGGTATTCGTGTCCAATCCGGCGACGAAACCGGCAAAATCCGTGTAGCCAGCACACTCGGCAGGTGTGAGATCGCGCGCTGTCTCGTCAACAAGGTTTCCTTCCGAGACGAGGACGATCAGGCGTTCGCAACGAAGGGCAACGTTGTGAATGCGTTCGCGGATCGCCGATAGGCCTTTCTGGCCCGGAAGCGGTTTCTGCATGGCTTTGAGCAGGGTGGTCACGATGATCCCGGTGGCGGGTGAGACTATGACGTCGGCTTCGGCGGCCAGCAACGATACAATTGGCGAGCGAGACACGGAGTTACGATTCCAGGAGAGACTATTCCATCGATCGAAGTCTCGTTCGATGATTTCCGCATTCGGGTAAAGTTCAACAAGGCGTGAGAATACGCCACGCTTAAGCGCAAGCGCCTTGATTATCTTCGTCGGCAAAGGGGATGTTGCGAGTTTCGGACAAGGAGCGGGCGTTGTTGATGTCTGTTCTGGACTATGACTTGGTGCTGCCGGTGCCCTTGGTTTAGCCATGACTGCAGTCCGTTGAGCTGTCTCTACTACAGCCTTGATAACAGGCTTCGCGGAAACTGGAAAGAAGGAACTTTTACCATGTTTTTGTCGTTTCGAGGTATGGAAATCGACATAGTTGGAGAGCAGAGTCCGGGTAGCGGATTTGTCATTACAATCAAGAAGGAGATTAACGGGGTGTCCCTGGCCACCAGGTGGACTTGAGCTCAACGCCAATCCTGTAACAGGAGGTAATTGGACCAGGTCGACTGGCGAGGCTGATCCCGACGAATAAACAAGTTCCATGTCTAAAATGTCGAGTTCGGGCTGTCTTTTCCTTACTAGGGATTCTATATCCTTGTCCTCTCTGCGTGGTGACGGTAATTCTAGCTGCTCTTCATCCTCTTCTAACTCTCGGAGGATTGCTAAGCCTGGCTGCTTCCAAACATAATCCGCGCTCGTCGACACCTTATGGAGATCCGGGAAATCAGCCAATGCTTTCACACTGCCGTCGTCATCGATCGACTCATTCATGGAGATATGGCCCATTCTAGATGAAAACGGAGACCAACGAAGCTCTCTATCTTTTTGCGAGTTCTTTGGCCATAACGGAATGTTGAACGCCTCGTAGTGCTCTATTATCCACAGAAACTGTGGCGTAGCATCCAATGGTACTTGTTGCCAGTCGGGTTTAGGAATCGAGAAATCCATTATGGGTATCTCTATTCGGGCGACGGCGTCAGCAGTTTGAAGTTGCTCCTGCTCAATACTCTTCATCGCAGATCTCGCGGCATCCTTCAACACAGCCAGGGCATCGTCGCCAAATATTGCATTAGGATCACTTTCGCTCTTAGCATCGAATAAGTTTCGTTGCTGGCTACCCAGAACTTGATCGATGTCCATGTCCTTTGCGAAGCTTGACATGGCTATTTCCTGGTCTGAGGACGGGGTCACGGAATTCAATGGAGTCAGGGGACCTTCGACCTTTAAGGAACTGAACTTAGACCTCTGTGGCTCGAGAAGCGGTAGCTCCCCTAAAGGAGACATAGCCAAAGTCTCGAATTGCGAGGATGACGAAGTATCGGTATGACAGCTGTCTCGTTGAAGCAGACACGCCTCAGCTTCATTCAAGTCTGCATCAAACAGTGTACTAGGGTCCGACAATATAGGGATCTGACAGACTTCCTCGTCAGGAATAAAGTACTCCTCCTCAAGAGGAGGGGGAGTCAGCGGAGGCGAGATAGCCACATCTCGGAGCTTCTACGTATGCAAATTAGTATACAAGATAATGGGTTTGAATCCGGTTCACTGCTTGCCTTACGATGCGACAACTCATCTAACAAATTAGTCTGCTTTACATCTGTCCATTCATCTCGCAGCAAGCGTGATAGGTAGTATAATGTCTCTCTTGGTATATCAATCTTCTCGTCTTGAATTTCTGTGATTAGCTTCTCCCTGTATTGGGAAGCAGCCTCTGGAAATTGGAGACTTTCATCGTTCGAAGTGTTGAGTGGCTCTGATGGAACACTTGTCAGGTCGATATCCGGCCGTCTTCGCTCCTGGACAGATCTAGCTAGTTCTCGAATGTCATAGTCGGGATCACTCCGAAGCAACGGCGATTCTAATTTCAGCTTTGCAAAATCTACGAGGTTGTGTGGCTTGAGGGAGTCACCATCCTCGCGTCCTAGTGAGGTGACGTGGTCCAATAGCTTAAGAGATTCTTTGGACAAACTCCATTGTTCGGTTCGAGGAACGAGATAAGGAATATGCAGTTGAGGGAGAGAGATATCATCAGGTTCGACTGTTGGCAAAAGCTGGTCTTGCCTTTTGAATTGAGCGAGTAAGAGAGAAGTATCAACTTGGGAGTCGATCGATAGACCATTAGCGCGTGCGTACTCGTCAGTTAGTGAGTTAGCAGCGTCTATCAAGATTTCCTGGTGCGCCATTCTTCATTCGTAGATATATCGACCACCGGAATGACAGTCCAACTCCTCGATTATTCTACAGTTGAAGTCGGAAAGAGACTCTGGACTTATTAACTTTCTAGGTTGAGCGAGAAAATACTTTTATTAATGTGTGATACCTTAATGTTAGAAGCTACGCCTGTCACATCTTAAGTTTATATACGGAGGTACTAGGAAGGTAGGGGGTAGAGGTAAGTTAGGAACTTACCACGTATGGTACTAACCCACAACGTTATGAGGATCTCCTTTTGCTGATGCAATAGCTTCGCCAATTCTATAGTTCGCAGTTATTTCGCAACTCCATCACATCACGCTCAACGCACATGGTTATGCGCTAGAGTTGAATTAATTTTAGCGTTATTTCGAGATAATGGTATTATGTTATTTGTATGAAAGGTACCCTTTGCTTATAACCGTCAAGTTCGCGAGCTCCTTTCTGTAGACTTTCGGAGTTAAGTATGATCAACATCCTTGAGATGTCCTTTGATATGCTAAAAGCACGAAAGTCATTCGGCCAATACAGCCTCACGGCCCTGCCTGTCCAGACATGTGGCTGACCCATTGCTGTAGGGCGAGTCAAGGGATTATTAGATTCGGCCGAGATTGATTCCTATACTCGATGCGAGAACAAACTGTATGTCATATCAGCCCATTGGAAGTGTTTAACTCACTAGGGGGTTTGGCTCTCTATTAATATTGGAACTGCTCTTACAGTGGATGAAGGTATTAAAATAATCATTAGCATATTCACTCTATAGGAAAATAAAATCTCATGTTTCCGACAATTACCTCCTCTTGGGCGCATCGATTAGCGAGTGGCAACTATCCAACCATGATATCTTAGAAATACTTACTCAGCGTTACAGTTGACGGCACATAATTTATATAGGGTCTTGATTTTGATGCCTCCGTGTAACCACACCTGTTGTATTCAAGCAATCAAGACTTAAGATCTACAACTTGGCAGGTATGTCGGCTGGATCATTTTGGCCCCCATTACCTGAGATAACCCCTATTCCTGCTTTAATAACGGGTGAGCACTCCCAATCTCAGGCTAGAGAAAGCGAACCTCACACTCACTTCCTTTCTTCATGGCTGACCTTTTCTCTGTCGTCGCTGCTGGGATTGGATTAGCTGGCTTCGCGGTATCATCGTCTGCAAAGTTGGTACGCCTAATTCACACTTGGAGACGGGCGCCAGCTCTGATTGTCGCCTTAGCCAACGAAACTTCTGACTTACAGGTTCTGCTGGAAAGATTCCAGGACGCCCATGACATCATTCGAAATCAACTTGGAACGGCCAATAACATATGGACCAGCCTCGACAGAGAATTCCGGAAGGCCAATAATCTTCTGAACGAGCTAAACGTCCTCGTGGAAACCTTGACTGTCGGAAACCCGACTTTGCGAAGAAAGAAATGGCTTAGATTACATACACAAGCCACGAGGTTACAGAGCCAGCTTAGAATGGCGAGAGTCAATATCAATGACCTCTTCATAACTCACTTGGTGTTAGTCTGGATCAACTACCGTATAGGGTTGTCTTAAGCTAAGGTATATCAATACACGTTAGGTCCAGTACGTCTAGAATTGAGCTGCGGCTGCAAGATATAGCGTTTGGGTTGCAACAGAGCCATACGACCACTGTCGGATACCTTGACGGGACTTATCAGCAGCTTCAAGGAGTCGATGCGAGACTGGCGAATCTGCAAGCATCAGCATTAATTACGGCGCCGAAAGACACATCACCTGAATCCAGGCCCGTCACAGATCAGGACAAGCCTTACACAGATACTGACCCAACTGCTTGGCGTCCAAAGGATTTCAATTGGCTGCGTTCTAACCCGGCTCAATCACTGAACAAGCTGAATTCAGCGTCCGTGTTTGAGCGAATCCGACATGGCACGGAACCAGTAGTTATTACCCTTCATCGGCCTCGGTCGCCCTGTACTTCTCTATGCATGTGTGCTTGCCATAGGAAAACAAGGGCCGAAGTTCGACGGACCTTCCATTCAGTACTGGGTACTTTATTCGTTGGTTACTATGGTTATCCAGCAATTTCACCAAGTTGTGATGTACAGTCGTGCGCAAGCCGAGGTCTGTACCATGTCGCAGCTACCTATGTCTTCCCCAGCTGGTTAATCCGACGAGCGCTATACGTTGTCTTAGAGAACGCCCCGGGTCAGGGCCCATCGTTTGGCGTGGCTCTCAGGAGGCGTGTTCTAGCTGGAGAGAGCAGATTGATCACAGCGGCACTGACACGTGATTTCAAAATTGTGAATCATCTTGCGCGTACCGAAATAGCTAGCTTCATGGACGTCGACTATAACTATGGGCGGACGGCCTTGCAATGGGCCTTGAGTAGTCGTACACATCGGCCTGATTCAAGATTGGTCAAGCTACTTATCGACGCTGGTGTAGACCCGGACCTCAAAGACGATAATGGTGGGTCAGCGCGTGAGATGGTCGTATTCCGTATTCTCGCAAAGTTCGATGATGAATCCTACCTGGATGAATTGGCGATGATCTTCGACATCTCGGCTACCTATCTAGACGAGATCGGACTTACACCACTGCATAAAACAGCCCTGGGAATCATATCTGGTGACCTGAGGGCCCTGTTAGAGCTGGCTGGCCCGAATCGGCTGGCCCGGGTTAACCAGCAGGACGAGTTCGGTTTCACGCCCCTCCATTGGGCTGCTCAACGAAATGACATAACGGCTGTCCTAGATCTGATATGGGCAGGCGCCGACGTCAACTCCCAGTCGGCAGTAAACGGCGAAACCCCACTGACTAGAGCAGCAGACTCGAACGATGCTGGAAAATGCATACTGGCCTTGCTCGACGCCGGCGCCAATATAGGGGTTAGAAATCGCACTGGGTGGCAAGCCCTTCACTGCGCATCGAACAAAGGCCGAGCAGAACTTGTGCATGATCTCCTATCAAGAGGAGCAGATGCAAATGCTACCGACCTGACCAACTGCACGGCAATATTACTAGCAGCACGCAGTGGAAGTACCGAAACGATCCAGCATTTGATCGATGCCGGGGCTGTAATTGATGCAGCCGACGATGACGGCGATACGGCTATGGGCCTGGCTGTTGCATTCAATCGAACGGCATGCTTCCGGGCTCTCTATCGCAACGGTGCCAACTATAGGCACGTGAATAAAGCAGGCGAGTCTATTTTGCACTTCGCCACGCGAATGTGTAGGGTTGAGATGCTGAACTGCTTGGCCGACACCTGGATGCCTGGACTGGACCTCGATGCCACGAATAGCAGAGGGCTGACACCAATGCAATGTCTCGCTGGGCAGTATCCAGTCTCTGAAGATATTAGGAACGCATTTGAGAGACTTCAAAGAGCAGTTCGAGTTGCTAATCGCCGAGAAGCCGGACTTCCACTGAATGACAAGGACGACGATGTTTATTTCGACATAATCATCCATTGATGTCCAAGATATTTCCTTCACGCTTATTTAATACTCTCTGGAGACTCGACATTGCTTCCCATAAGACGAAAAGACTAAAGGTTGTACACGGTTAGGTTGGACCTATGACGGTATAGAAAATGACGAAGTCTTGTTCCAACGATCGAGTCCTTAGCTTACCTGGTAATACAAGACAATAGGGGGGGCTCGGATAAACATCGGACTAGGTATGATGAATAGGTACCTGACTTGGGTGTCTGAGCTATGCACGGACCATATTCCCAAGTTCCTTCCCCAAGTCCGTTTACACTAAGAGCACTGAAAGGAAGTGGAGACGACGGCCTGCCCCAGTCTTACCCCCCTGTTCCCCCCTGGCCCCCCCCTCAGACAGCCAGCCACCGTTCAAGAAATTCCCGCCGTCATTTTCCATGTTCCATGTTCTCATGCCATCGGCCGCCGGGTTTTATGTTGACCGTTACAACCGCAAAATCGGTCATCCTGCACCGCGATATTGTGCGTCTAAGCCTCTAGTGACCACTGGGTAAGCGACCATCTCGACCTCTTTTAGGAAAGAGGGAAAAAATAATAATACGAGATGGATCCGGCGTCCCTCGACCCACGACTTCGCGACGCCGGCGAGGACTCCATCGTCGTTAACGGTCCGACAAATCCGCCGCCACCGATATCACAATCAGACCTTCCCGAATCACCACTACAGCAACAACTCCAGGCCCAAGTCCCGGACCACTCGCCGGGAGCGTCCGCCGCTAGCTTCACGCCGCAGACCCCTAATGGCCACCCGCATTCCGCAAACAGCGACACTCCCAATGCGCCGGGCACCAACCCGCAAGACCCGAATGATCCTAAACGACCGCGAGCATGCGAGGCCTGTCGGGGACTGAAAGTGAAATGCGAGCCTGACCCTGCCAACCTGGACGGACCATGCAAGAGATGTGCAAAGGCGGGACGAAATTGCGTCGTGACGCAGCCTACGCGAAAGAGACAAAAGAAGACGGATAGTCGCGTAGCTGAACTGGAAAAGAAGATAGATGCCCTGACTGCAAGCCTGCAAGCGAGTAGAGGAGCTCCTACTACCACCCATCCACCCCCATCGGACGATCAGACTTATGGATTCGGCCATGCTCCAACTACTAGAGATTGGGGTCCTCCGCCAGCCCGAGATCATCAATCTCAGTCTGCACCCGAGCCAGAGAGGCGACCGTTCGCGCCGCCGACAGTAATGGCTGGTCAGAAGAGGAAGTTCACCGAATCAATGGACGAATCCCCCGATATTACTAGTGCTTCGCCAGCTCCGTCGAAGCCCGGCGCGGTATCCGACCAGCAGCCAGACATCATCGACCGTGGAGTAATAACCATGAGTGAAGCGGCTGCTTTCTTTGTTCGATACACGGAGGATATGGCGCCACACTTGCCAGCGGTCGTCTTCCCCACTGGCACCACTGCTGCCGAAATTCGAAAGACGAAGCCGATCCTATTCCTCTCGATTATGGCAGCTGCCTCGTCCGAGGTACCGAAGCTCCAGCGCCAGCTCGTGAGGGAGATCATGCAGATATTCGCCGACTCCATTATCATCTCAGGCAGGAAGTCTTTAGAACTAGTGCAGGCCCTTCTGGTCAGCGTCATCTGGTACTACCCGCCTGAGCATTTCGAGGAACTCAAGTTCTACCAATTTGTACATTTAGCAGCTGTCATGTCAATCGATATTGGTTTGGGGAGAAGGAAGCACAACCCGAAGACGCGACTCGTACCATATACCTGGCGCGACCACCCGTTCCGCAAACAGCCTCTTCCAGACCCTACAACGGTCGAGTCACGGCGCACGTGGCTTGCAGTATACTTCCTGGCTTCGAATGTGTCCATGGCGTTGCATCGCCCCAACCTGCTTCGATGGCAAGCATTCATGACTGAGTGCATGGACATCTTGGAGTCTTCTCCACAAGCTGCGCCCACCGACAGATATCTCTGCCATCTCGTCTGGACTCACCGACTGGCCGAGGAAGTTGGTATTCAATTCTCTATGGACGACCCAGGCGTGTTCGTCAATGTTTCAGAGCAAAAGGTGCAGTATGCTCTTCGAGGCTTCGAACGTGATCTCGCTAAATATAGCGAATCTATCCCACAATCAGAGAAAAGACGTAGGTGCTCTTTCATCCAAACATGCTATGGCGACTAACCTTCAGTAGCATCCCTCCTCCTTGGTTTCCACGTTTTAAATCTCTATATGCACGAGATCGCGTTACAGGTTGATAAGAGCCCGGAGGAATACCGACCTCCATGCAATGCTGATTCCCTCCGAGAACCAATTCCAGGTTTGGACGATTCTTTAACACCGTCGCATATTAGTGCACTATCATCCTGTCTTACTGCGATTGATGGGATCTTTGAGACCTTCCTATCTATGGATGTTCACAGTATTCGCTGTATACCGATCTTTAGCTTCGTTCGGGTCGCCTATGCTGTGGTAGTCCTCATCAAAATGTACTTCAGCGCCAGCAATTCGAATTCTGAGCTGGGTAAGGTCATCAATAAGGACAATATGAAGGTCGCTGAGTATCTGGAAAAGCTACTGGATAAGTTCCGCGAGGTCGCCGCTTCGGACAAGTCGCGCCCGGCTAGCAAATTCCTCCTCGTCCTGGCGATGCTCCGCAGCTGGTTTTTTAAGCAAGGCCACGCCCAGCAGGGAGACGTAAAGGGCCAGAGCGACGGGTCGCCGAGAGGCCAGCAGAGTACCAATGAACCTGCACACCAGGCGGAACTAAACAACGGCGCGGCCCCGCCACAGCCACAGCCGCAACCGCAACCACAACAACCGCAACTACAGCAACAACGCCAGGCCCAATCGACTCCCGGGCCGGCAAACACACCACTCCAGCTGCTTTCCGAAATAGCCACCGGAAACGGCCTACCGCGCAACGGCCCCAACTCGGCCCCGCCAACATCAGACCCGAACCACCCACAATCGCTGCAAACGTGGCTGCGCTCGGTGCCGCAGCCCCCTCAACCCTTCATGTACGACCCGGTGAGCGCCGCGGCGGTAGCGCGGGGAGGGATGCCGGTCCTAGGCCCCGGCGCGGAGCAATCGCTGATGCCGTGGATGGCAGGGTCACTGGGCACCGCCGACTTTGACTACACCAGCCTGAGCGACGGCTTCGAGCAGGCTATGGGCCTGACGCTGACAGGGTTCGGCGGCGGCAGCCCTGGCGACCCGTCTAGTTACGAGGATACCATGCGCTACATCATGCAGAACGACATGCTCGGCCCCACACCCGACAGCTTTGGGTCTCTGCCCCAGCAGCAACAGCAGCAGCAGCAGGGCGGGTCGAACGGGAATTATTACCAATTTTAGAGCGAACGCTACGGCAGGAGTGTATATGGAATGGGATGGGATGGGAGGCGCTGTGGGTTTTTGCGCTTTGTACGCTGCTCTACGTGTGGCGTACTGGGATTGTATTATTACTACTACGGCTTGGGAGAATACTGTCGGATACATTTTGTGGCGGGCGAGCGCTACCTACCGAGAGAAGAAGAAAAAGAAACATGGGAAGAGAAAAAGAAGAGTGTGTGGTCCTGTGGTTCCACTGTCGTTTTCCCCTTTTACCAGTCGTTCATCATGTCGACACTCGATTTTATGACTGGCTTTTCAGGTTGAAAGAAATGGGTTACTCTACCTACCGGTCGTTACCAGGCTACTTCTCCTGCTGTTATTTTACATCTTTGCCAGTACATATATCACTCGCTCAGGCGTTAGAGCTTTATGTGCTATGGACATACGCACCCGGAGGGAATGGCGCAATGTATTAGGTCAAGGGCCGGAATATGGGATCAGGCGCTGGGGCGTTGTGGGTGTCAGATGGGTGTGATGACTAAAACTCCGCTGCTCTTATCATATCAATATAGAAAACTATGATGAATTCGTCGTATACCGTATTTGAGATGTGAAACGATTGTTATTGGTTGATCTAGTTTTGATGACGTTCATTTTTTCTCATTCTTTCCCTTTTTTCGATCTTAAGAGAGGGTAGCTCAGTTATATGCCGCATATGCTGGCACCCTCCTTTCATCAGTGTCAAATGAACCTATCGTAGGTCTCCGAGTACATATCTGTGACAAGCGCATTCTTATCAACATACTATCGATGCTTGCAGACAACACCCAGGCCACCCAGACCAAAAGCCTATCATACAGGAGCAGCTTGGCTGCTACATTTTGATAAACACCCAGACTCCAGTTGGGCTCCCCATGATCTTACACTTGGTCCGTTTTAGACTGCAGAGGTAAAGCCAAACAATTCAGCAAAGTCGATCTCCCCTCAGCCAGACTTCTGTTCCAAAAATCTCCGAATATCACGTCATCCCCAGACGCGGCGCTGGTCTTCTCCTGTTTAAGCCTAGGCATGATTTGGGAAAACAATTTACCCGTTCGTCCTCCGCATTTCCCCGTCTCAGTACTATGAAATAAAATCGTCGAAGCGAATGACGTCAGTTAACGAGGCGAGGTCCAAAGCAAATAACAGGAGGTATAGTAGGAGGGCCTAAGGCCTTGCAAGTAGTAAGCCAGCGAGAGGCGGTTCGAGGGTTGGCATCGTCGCAATTTATTTGGATTCGTCAGCGATTGTGTTCCTTCATACCTACGCCAAGCGCAATCAATCCATATAGAAATCGCCCTTGAGGATACGTTCCTGCATATGGTCTGGCTTAGGTCGCTCTGGCTGCTTGGGCTTCACAGTAGCAGCCTGCTGGGGCGGGGCAGGCATCTCGGAAACGGACTTAGCACGATCATGTTGACTATTGCCGTGAGGGGGGGAGCCGTGTCTACCAGCTCCAAAGGTCGGTCTGTGCCCTTGAACACTACTTTCGGCGCGGGTTCTAAGCTGCTCGGACCAGTTGTAGCCGGGGTCTGCCCGAGCAGAAAACATGTCAGAAGGTGTTCTGTAAGGTAATGTATTGCTTGCCTGAGAGGTGCTTGCCCGTCTCGTAGCAGTCGAGGCGGACGAAGCATCGGTAGGAGGAGCACGAGTATTTCCATTAGAGATACGTCTAGACTGCTGGGAAGGCATACCGGTTGATCCAGGGCTAGTGGGCCCAGTGCGTAGATTACGCATAGCTTGGGCACCAAAGCTCATGCGGCGAGCGAAGGGAGAGGTAGGGCCTGCCTTGCCAGATTCCTCATCATCAACAGCGTTCTCATCGACAGAGTCAGAGTTGTTCGTAGAGATGCTGCCTCTTCTAATTCCAAACGGAGTGCTTGCAGAATTAGGCGATGTGCCAGACAATCCCAGTGTAGTAACTGATAGCCGTCGACGTTGATCTCTAGCCGCGATTGACGAGACAGATTCACGAGCATTGCCATTTCCAGTAGAGGTTGAATTGCTTCGATGGAAAAGGTTAGAGAAAGCGGCGGAGGTAACAGAGCCACGGCGGTCGTTTGGTGGTCCGTTGTTGTTATCGTTCGACATCTTGATAGTTGTAGGGGTCGGAATACAGTAGTTCGATATGTAACAAAGGATGGCAGATCGAAGGCTGCTGGGGGTGCTGTTCGTCTTTATGTAGCTGGCTCAATCACACGATAATTTCGACAGTGCGTGTTTCACTCAGAGGAGTGGTATGATGTGGTGCTATGTAAGTAGCAGCGGTGACACGTTAAGCTTGTTGCGTGGAATGATCACTCTGGTCGGACACGGGGTCGAGGCTAAGAGAAGAGGTAGAAGACGACGAGAGAATCAAAGAGACCAGATACGATGGAAGTGTTCCTTTGTAGGTATGGCACAAATAGTGTACACAGTAGAGAGTGACAGGGAGTGACTCGGCGAAGGCAGATCGGTACAACAATGACAATGCGACTAGCCGCTTTCCCCTTGACGTGATAAGAGGCCGATGTACTCTATCAAAGGAAGCTTCCCAGGACCAATGGTTTGTGTCTTGATAATTGAGGTGACGATGCTAGACCGCGTAGTATCGAATGACTGGTTCAATTTAGGGATGCCGTAAGCGGGGTAATTTAGGCTCCTAGATTGGTGTTGATTTCGATAGTTGAACAAGTGAAGATAGGGTCCGGGAATAGAGTGCCGGAAACGTAGACTTAGAGAAGACGCCAGCTCGATGAGGAACTTGGACTGTTAGTCAAGGTTGTGATATGGTGTTGAATATGAAGAAGGCGAATTGAATGAGAGCAGCTCTATGTCTTGTGAGAATCTCAGATACGGTGGGATTAATATGGAACTAATAGATGGATGTTATAGTATAGGATTGCTCACTTCTTGGAACAGCTGCAACAGGACCCAGAGATCGACGCCGCTAAGCCAACAGAGAGAACAGCGCAGCTGCTTACTGGCTGGACAAGGTTGAGCTACCCTACTAGCGCAGTCCTAGAAAGGCGTGCGCACGGGTCGACAGTCCACGCTAGCATGTAGCTCCGAGCCACTACAAAGAGAGCTAGAGTCAGTTGTTAAGGCGTGATAAGAATTCCGCGGACCACTAAACGATGATTTGTCCCACCCCCAACTTGCTCATCTACGTCACCCGCGATCCAGAACACTAAAGAATCGCGGGGTAAAAGGGGCATCTTTACCAAATTCTCAGCCTTTGAGAACCCTTGCTGCCTCGTCAGCCACGATGCCCTGTCGCTCTACAGTATTTGACACACGACCTAGATGTGAATTCCCTTGCACAAAAGTATAAATCTGCATCACATGGCCCCTGACCAAAACGAAGCTTATTCGGAATTTCCAGGTCAGCCAGGTGTATCACCTCGTACGACACAGAGTTATCAGCTGTTCAATCTTTTCTTATCCCCTTCAATGTTCGGACTTGATAAGTACATACATGTACATGTATACCACAGCAGCCGTGGACGTTTGCAAGTCCGGCTGCGCTGTTGCGTTTCATTGCAGTTTCTGATACTTCTGCCAATTACGTGTGCAGTTATCTTTCCACTCCCATCCATCCATCATCCGATCTACAAACATCCCATCCCATCTGTGAATGGTCACTTCGTCACTCTCCCACGTAAACCAACCCAACCCCAGCGTCAAAACCCATATCGGTCGAAGATGGACAGGAGATGGACGTAATAACATGTCACACGATCTTTTCGGCTATTAAGGAGAGCTCCACTCGATTGTTCTACTTCTTGTTAATATTATTCAGGAGTGAAGATGCCGATCTAACATGGTCCATCTCAACCCCACGCCGTGCAGCCGTCAAAGCAGCACTCCGTCGTGTCCGCGCCGGTGCCAAGGCGGTGCTCTCTTGGGGTCACGCATGTGGGCAGCAGGCATCAGTAAGCAATCCCCAGATTTTATTTCGGGCAGGACGGCGGCGCACTACTGTGTAGTACTACGTACCATGCACGCTACCATGTCCACACCACCCGCTACTTGGGGATGCGATACAATTGGTAGCGCAAGTCGAAAGCCGGCGCCAGGGAACTTGGCATTCCGCTCAAGCAAACTGTCAGCGAATCCGCTTCTTCGTGAACAAATCATGTTCGCTAATCCGCCGCGAGTTCTGCTTCGTGTGTAATGCGTCGTACCATAACAATGGCTGGATTCATCCATCGTCTTAGTAATGGTCTGTACAGACTTGGCGGTTCTGCAAAGGAGTGGACCTGTTCTTACAGAGCATATAAACGTAACCATCGTGTTGCAATTTCTAGAGCTTACTGCGCATACGTCGCAGATCGAAGTAGGTGAGATAGTTCTAGTAGCATACGTGTAAGTAGACGGCATCTCGCAACGCATGCATACCTCCTATTCGTGTGTGGAAGACTCAACATGATAATTGGCTGCTTAAATATCACTGCAGGACAATAAAGTATTTCCTCCCTAGAGACATGCATGAAGCAATAGTCTCCTATAAGACTTTGCCTATTGTAGTACGACAGATAGATACAGAGATTATAGATACAGAGATTATAATTGGTTGTGCGGACATCATGAACGAAGCATGACTCGCAAGTCTACCCCTCCATAAGCCTTCATTCGCTCGACATGGTACCATCACGCTCACCACTATACGGATTGCATCCCCGGTAGATGTACTTCACCTCTCAAGATGAAAGAGAGCAATCGACAGTGATAGATAGAAACTTACCGTGGACAGACTTGAAACTGTCTGCTGCTCAAAGGTCTCGGTCTCTTCGACTAACCGCAATCCTCATGACTATACTAACTTATCAGTGAATAGGTAGATGAGCGGAGTCGCTCTTCATTAGAATAAACAATTTGGAGCCATGACTCGAACAGGAGCCGACGCATCTGACAGAATCTTGTATAAGTCTTTTCAAATTCGACGCCAAAAGCCTTCCATCGCGTCCACAACACCAGAACTCGCTGTGATAGGCAATTCATGACCTCCTGGTAAACCAGCAAATTCAACTGCTTCAGACCCCAGCACTCGTTTGGCGTCTTCCATTGTCTCCCGTTCTACGACAACAGGATCATCCTTCCCAAGCACCATTAAAATCCTTCCAGTAGCGAGCCCAGCAACCATTCCGGCCTCCTGGGTATTCTCATTCCGTCTTCTCTTATCTAGAATCATGGCCAAGGCTTTCCAGTCCTCGTGAGGAGCATAGATAGGGGAATTCCGTATCGAGCTTAGAAACGCCGTCAAAAATCCCTCGTGGTTGTCGATCTGCCACCGCACCACAGATGCCACGGTGACTCCCGGTCGAAACCTCGAAATGGATGCGTTATCAAATCCATCACCGCCATTAGTATCACCGTCCCCATTCGGTAATGACTTCTTACTCTCGGCGGATGCGATGTGGGTGCCTCCTGCGCCTCCCGGAGACTTTGTCTTCCCGTCCGTCGGGCGTATCCTCCGACGAACTAGTCTCCGCACCAAGAACTCGGGCAGTATTCCCCAGTTATACAAGAGTCGGCTCCGCCATCCCACGTGATGCGACCGAATTAAGCCACCGCCAGCTATCAGTGTAAGCGAACGAAGCAGGTGAGGGAAATACCTCGCGAAGGCAACGCCGAGGCCACCGCCCAGTGAATACCCTACGAGGTGGAAAGTTATCCATGGCACATGAGACGACGCCAGGACCAGCAAGATCTGTGTTACGTACAGTCTTGAGTCGTAGACAAGGTCACTAGGCGCATCCGAGTATCCGCGACCGAAGAGATCTGCATAACCAAAGTGATTGGTGAATAATCACCCCTCAACTGGGGTCGAAGACGTTACTCACCAAAGAGCATGACTCGATACCCCCTCCCGACTAATTCACGTCCTAGGTCTCCTAGGGCTACTGCCGGGGTGCTGATGCCGTGGATGAGAAGGACCCTTTCTCCGTCTTCCGGTCCAAATTCGTAAACACGTATCGACCCATATGGTGTTGCCACATCTCGCCCTCCGGGTAATGCATCGGGGGGATACGACAAGTCCGCAATATCTTGTGCCGAAAGGGCCGGCAGCGTCGTTGTGCGCGGCGAGGGCGTGAAGAGCTTCTTCTCTACTTTCTTAGGCCGAAGGATGAGGTCCGCCGATAACCACGCTACCGTAACCGCGGCGGCGGTAAGTAAAATACTCCGAGAAATGTCTGATCGCGGTCCGAGAAGGCCGGACGGGAAGTACACGAGAGTCATTTTGCTCGTAGTTGAAATTGCCGGGTTGATAACCGGACAAAGACGGAGAAGGGGATGAGGGGAGCTAGAACGTTGACGCCCAACCCAATTTGACTGGTAAAACTAGACAGCGCTCCTCAGAATTTATATTCATTATGGATGTGTACTGCTCGTATACTTCATCCTTCTGCGTAATACCGCCGACGTTTTACAGTCAGGGCTGAGTAAACTGTCTTTGTAGAGATGAAGCTTTAGATTCGGCAACAAGGAGTTTGCCAAGGTTATCGGAAGCGACAAAGCCGGCCGATTACGGGGTCCAGAGCAAGGGGTGTTCCACCAAATAAGCACTAGATTGGCCCGGTGAAGGCCGGCAGGATCCCGCTCTTATTGACTTGCGTCGGGAATTGATCGAACCGCCTTCCAATAGTGTGCGGCCCTAAAGTACGTGAGATGAGTCGGTTACTCAAGACATGTTCAACTCGGCGCAATCCTTCCACTACAGCTAAGAATTAGCTGCGATGATTATATCAATTACCTCCGAAGACAACTACATTCTCCCATTGCTAAGTTATAATAATCTCAATAAACTGCAGTAAGCGCATTAGAGAGCCCCCTTTCCTTGTAAAATCCCAAGTGAAGTCTATTGGTTAGCACATACTAACATGATAGAAGTGAATACGAATTATTATCAGAACGGTAAAGAATGATAATAAAAGCACGCTTTAATCACGCCAGGTCTATGGTAGTACATACTAAAACAAATTGGCTCTTATAGCCACTTGATTCTCGGATCATTCGCAGCTCGGGGACGTGGCTAAAATCAGAAGACGCCTCAGACCTCGAGAGAACCAGTGTCTCATGTCGTCTGCCGAGGTAGTAAATCTAAGAAGTAGATATTAGTCTAGAAAATTTAGGATGGCCTAGACACCATGTAAGTAACTCAACCAGGGGTCATCAGAGTAAACTGGTATCATTGCTTACCTCAGTCATAGCTTGTCGCCGAAAGGAGTCACCGCTGTGAGATTACACGATTATCACAATTCTGACCGATATTCGTGTTGCGGTATTGTACAACTCATCTAACTCTCTTAGGCTAGAAATTGGCTTATGGTTATTATCTATGGCAAGACTAGTAGCGGTCAAGCAAGAATAAGCCTCACAATCCTTCAAGCCTCCTTTCTGTAGGCAAAGTCGCTATTGGTTAATGTACCTATTGAGTCGATTATACGCGATGTAATGAAACCCAGCACAGCATTTTCGGCCGCGTTAGATCTATGTCACTGGGTTTCCCATGTGACAATAGGAACGCTTCGGTTACGCAGATGTTCTTGCCGTAGCTCTATTACTTTCCAGTCGTCATAGGCATTAGATATTATAACGTACTACTAAATTCTGGCGGAAATACTTTATCGTCAGGGGATATCCAACCAAGCAGGAAATAGTTGTGTTACGCGCCAGAGATTTACAATTTATAGACGTCGAACAACCCGCTAAATACCCGCACTAGGGTGTCTAGATTCGACAGATCTTACAACTGGTATGACAGATACCGGTTTAGAATGATGGTAGGTTATTTGTGACATTCGTTGTCATTATATAATGCGGCACTTTATAATGCACTGTTGGGGTCAGTTGACCGTGGCCTCAAGCTGGGGACTCGGGAGGATGATCCCGGCCTCGATCATACGGGGACATGACACAGGAGAGTAGGCTTCTCAGTAGGCCTCAGGCAAGAAAGCCGTTGAAGATTTTGAGGTTATACCTACTTCAAGTACAGATAATTAGCTTCATAGCTAACTAGACACTAGAAAAGCAAGAACATTATCTGATTAGTAAGTTTATTCAAACGTGTGGTTATCGTCACGATACGGACTGTATAGGGGAGGTAACGGCTACGTTGTGACGCAAATGGCTGGCAACCTATCTAGAGCAAGACCTCAGTTATTCATACGAACGAGGCTCTTTGTCTCCTGTCTCGGACCAAACCCCCTGACACGTCAGGCCTCTGACAGTTATGTCATGATAATGACTCAAAGCCCCTTTTGGGTGCAATATGCAACAGTCATCCAGCATATTCCTAGAACATCATAATGCTAGGGCTACCACACACATGTCCAAGCTGATTCCTAGGTTACTGTCTTAAGCAATCTAATTGACCACTAGGCGTTTCCTGGACGTCGGAATATAACTAACGCCATCCGGGCGAAGAGTTACCCTGTTGACTATGCCGAAAGTCCAATAAGTATTTCTGTTCTGGATTTGCAAGAACAGCCCTAAATCAATGATCAGCAGTCTTCTCCATAGCCACGCTTCAAGGTGTTGTATTGTCTATAGGATGTTGGTTCCGCTTACCTATTGTCACCGTGTTCAGGCATTCAGCCAGCTTGACAGCTGGAGGATTGCGGTTCTTTTGGGACACGCACTCCCTGAATGTACCGAGGTTTCTTCCCTTGGGGCCTCTAACGTCAATCACGCTGGCTACGTTACTCTTCGGGTTTACCACTTGATGTAGTTAGAATGGTGTTTTGCATCGTTTGTCTTGGAAACTTGGGGCACTTACATCCCCCCACTATATGGAATAGCTTATAATGTCCATGTTAGAAGAGTTACAGATTAAAGGGGAATATTGGGGGCCAACATACTTCATGCAATACAGACCGTGTTAAAGGCCGTATATAGTCCAAACTGTTGAAGTCGACATCCTCCCTTAATCCATTGTTACGGATATTTGTCAACATTCGCCCATCCACGTTGGGGTTGGTGTCTCTGGCGATAGTATTCGCGTCGATGAACATATGAGCTTGACCGGTTGCGTCGGATTTGACGCCCGAGATGCGACCTGATTTAACGAAACTTGTTAGTGTTTTTTATTCATTCCCAGTAGTAGAAGCCACTTTTCTTCGATCTGGCTCAACGTCCCTTGAACCTCAAAGTAGGAAACCCGAGATGCATACCGAGGCTGGTAAAGGTGCCCTGCGTAGGACTTGGTAAATTACCAGCGCGAAGGGACATGACAACCTGATGTCCATCCTCATTATGATAGAAGTCTTTGTCCCACCAGTACTCATTGTGGTCGGCCGGAGATTCGTGTTTGATAACATGATCTGGGGAACAATATATCCTAACTTTGAATTCGTTCGAGGTTCGAATCGTAGCTATGGAGTTAAGGTAGCCTAGATACCTGTTAGACAGTTGCCTGCTCACACTATCCGTCTTCATATATGTACCTTGAAGGACATATTTGTCTTGTGGCCTTAGAATTGAGCTATAAATAGCGTGACGAGGGTCGCCGATCAGATCAGCATACGGCTGGGAAGCATCAAATGTATTTAACTTCTTGGATACGTCTATATTAAGGGTACAGTTAGCCATAAGTTGCATTATGAGCAGTGATTTTTGCAGTAGTATTAGAGCTAACTAACCTTGAGCAACACTGACAGCCTCGTGCAATGCGTTATTGACTTTCTGAAGATCCGTTCCTGAACAGTTGATGTGCTCAACTATGCCAAAGGCTAAGTCCGCAGATAGAACCAGGGAAATCAACAGTGTGTTGAGCAGACGAAGAAAGGCGTTGGCAACCTCCATTTCGGATTTAGTGCAGTCCACGGAGTATAATGGCTGGAGTACGACGTATGTTGATAAGCATATAACTTGGCATATGCCGCGTCCTCTTTCTCGCGGATCCTTGTTATTTGTTCGGGATATTATGCAAGAAGCTAACTGCCCTTAACGAGAAGTACCCAAGTTGTAGCCTTAAACTTGAGTTACTGACAGTGATATGCTAGTAAGTTCGACTCTTTGATGACAGTTCTAGTTATGAGCTGGCATAATGCTGTCAATGAATTAACAGTCAATCCTTCAGCTTTTCGACTCATCCTTCGACTGTTTGTACACAATAGTATCGAAGGGTTATATTTGTAGAGGCGGCGACCTAGTAACGCGATACTAAATCTCTCGAATGGTCTCCTAGGTACCTAGGTAGTCTCCTAAGCAACCAATTTGTGAACATATTTGATCTAATCTATTCCCACTTGTACGTAAATTGATGATTTCCTATTTTCCTTATTTACGGCAAATCTACATTGGTAAACCAAAGCTACAGCATCGTCTTGTTTTTACATCTATTTACTAGCAGCTCACCCGCATTAGAGGTAACTCGGTGCTATGCCGTTATAATGCAGAGGCCGTACATTTAGGTATCTGACATATCCTTGCTTTAGACATAATACCTATAGAATGAGTAGCATTAAGATCTTCTTTTCAGGAGGGCTTCTGTTCCCCCCTATCTCTGTAGGCAAGTGCTCGAATAGTACTTGGCTTGTTTAGGAACATGATGTCTAAGCACTACCTAATGTTGCATGCCTGCCATTCGAATTGTAAGCCAATAGCTTTCTGGTAGAGTCATGGGAGCTCTTTCTCAAATGAATAACCTTTCTAGTTGTTAGTAGGTAGATAGAGCACCTGCAGATAGGCTGCAGGTGCTGTTGCTAGCTGGGTCTAGGCGAACGATAGAACAGCGCCACTTATTAGCTCTCATTGCCAATTATGTTACCCAATAGTAGAATTGCCATCATACCATAGAATCCATATTCAAGATTCCCGTCTACGAGTAACGTGCAGACTAACAATATACATAGGTAGTACCTTGATACCTGTAAATGTAGATTCACAAAGATTTTATGTACCTGGAATAATGCCGTTGACCTACTGGGGGTTGTGGTTTCCTCTAGTGTGGGCTGAATATAGGAGATGGACAATGTACCTTTCCTCCATCGTGATTTCTTCAGCGACTGCTACCTGTGATACCAGCTACTTCCTAGTTGCCCAGAAAGTACCTACGTACTGCTGGAAAGAACAACCCTCTCGATTTTACGCTATTCTCAACTCAAAACATGACACCCTAATTGACTCACTCTCGTCCGTCCTACAACCACAGCCATCTTTTCTCCTCGTCTCTCCATCATTCACCTCTTTACTCCGGGCTTTTCTTCTAACGCCAACAACATCCATTCTACTCACTACCACAAGAGGAACCGCAGCCATGGGTTTCTTGGCAAGATTACTCGTCCTCTGCCTTTTGGCGTTGTGCCATGGAACTGCCATGGGTGCAGTCGTCCAGGTCACCAACAAGCAAGATCTGATTCAGCCGCTTGTTCAGGTTGAAGATGCCCCTGCCACTACCGCGAGTATGGTCTCGAAGAACACTGTTATCCTGCCCGAGCAACCTCATCACCCGTTTTCCTCCCGTCCACACCCGACTCGAACTGGCGAAGATACTAGCCGACCACCAAGCACGTCGTCTAACACTTCGCACGGCCAGAACCCTTCTATCACTGAGAACCTTTATGATCATCTGGATCTCCTGCATTCTGAATGTCCAGACCTCTTAGATCTGGAGTGCGAGGATGATGAGGATGATACGGAGTGCCTGTATTGGAAGTGCCTGCTCAGAGGCATTCCACTCCTAGGGACTGAGGCCCACGTTCCGCTACTCGGAAGAGATGACTATGATGGCTACGGCAATGGATATGGCTCCGGGAGCACGCCTTCCGTCAATGGTGGATATGGCAGTCCTCCTGAGCCGACAGCCCTTCCTCCCGGTGGATATGGCAACCCACCGCCTCCCGCAGTCGACAAGCCAAGCATGGTCACGGTATCGGACCCGGCAACCGTGACTGTCACTCTAGAGCTCCATGCTTCGTCTGTTGACCAGAGCTCCACCACTGTCACTGTCACTCCACCAGTTGTCACTATCACCCAGACTGCCACAAGCACATCCGTTCCACATGTGCCAGTGCAGAACGTCACTGTAACTGTCACAGCATCCCACTCGACATCGAACACTGCCTCAATAGTCACGGTTATCACTACACCAACTAGTACTCACCAGTTTGCCACGCCGCCGGTGGCAGCTGATACCACTCCCAGCGGCGGCGCGTACGTCTATACAACTGTATCTCTACCTTACTCTGGCACTAGTACCATAATGCATACACCCACAGCTCATCCTCCCCCAAGGCCAGTCCCAGAGACAAGTTCCGGAGATTCTAACGCGAAGCTAAATCAGCACATCATGTTTGTTGCGGCTGCCTTGGTGACTATGGGGCATTGGACGTCACCCTTAGTTGGTGGACTTGCGTTACTAATGGCATCGAACAATGCTGAAGCCAAACGTAATGGATCCGGCAAGACTGATGAGAGCGGCACTGCTGGCGGTAGCGGTACTGAAGGTGAAGGAACGGGCTCGAAGACTGAGGATACCTCGGACCAACATAGCCATTCGGAATCCTCTCATGGTAGATGTTGTGAGCACAGGGCTACGAAGGCCGCGCCCACCGAGCCGGAGCCGGAGAACAAGACCGAGAAATCCACTAGCATGAATCCTGGTTTTATGTACGGTCCGATCCCCCTGCCAGGCAAGTGGAAGCTTGATTGGCCGAAGAGCCGTGAGGTCGTCGAGTTCCACAAACAGCTGTTTCAGCACCCTCTGGGACTACGACTCGGACAAGTTCCCGAGACTCAGGTGTTCCCTTTCAATCTTCGAGGCGAGAAGCACTAATTGAGATGTTCATTGCCAACCCATATCGGAAGGGAGTTAGGTAGATGAGGTATTGTAAAGTGAAAGCTGAAAGGGGAGGAAGCTAGCTATAATGATTCGAGATTTTGGGAGCTGGACCACAGATCGCAAGGCAGCATTGCCTGCTGCATATTACTTCGTTTCTCACTGTCACTAGCTGAGATGGACTCTACTCTTCGATTAGTTTAGGCGAGATCATCACGATCTGCAGATGCATGCACAGTAATGAAATCATACGTTGACCTGAGTCCGCAGCCGTACACGTTGGTTCGTAGAGCTGATATTTCCCCGAGAGTGAACCTGAATACCTACGTGAACCTAGCAGTTTGAATGATGCGAAAATTGATGTACGATTCTTCGAAATATTAGCATGGGATCATAACTATACCGGCCTTTTGGTCCTGACAATGCTACCTGATACTAATCTACACTACGCAAACTTCCACATCTCTGGGCTTTCTATCGTACTCCCTCCTCTCGTATCTTACTCCGCATTCTCATTCCTACACCAACGTGCAAGGAAATCGGATACACCGGATAAGGTACTGCTACTTGACACCCAACCTGACCATCACCCAGGCGCGAGGTCTACAAAAGCAACAAATCTCCATTACTCCCGACACCCTGCGCAGGCTGGAAGACCTGCTGCGGCGCGTACTGGTTAACGACGTACGAGGCCTCAGCACCAGCACCGCCGAACGAGGACTCCTCGCCGGCGCCGTCGTGGATGCCCATGGCCGCCATCTGCTGGCTGCCTATGCCGGCAAAGTAGGCGTCGGCGTCGCTGACGGCGTGCGCCATGCCCCCGTTATTTTGGTCTTGGCCCTGGCCCTGGCCCTGGGACTGCGGGTTGGAGTCTTCGGGGCGCAGGACGGCGGGCTGGCCGCCCATGCCGAGCATGCTCAGGCTCTTCTGGGCGTCGAAGGCGGGCACGTTGGCGGACGTGGGCAGGTTCTGCTTCTGCAGGGCGGGGGAGTCGGCGAGGCGGCGGGGGCGTGCGCTGCGGAACACGGTCTGCACGGGCTTGAGGTAGATGGTGGCCAGCGTGCCGACGTTGAGGCACATCTCCTCGAGGGTCTGGGGGTCGAGCTTCTCGGACTCGGCCGTGATGGGGGGCTTGTCGCCCATGACCATCAGCTTGGCGGCGTTCATGTCGGTGCTGAGCAGGCGCCAGTACATGTAGGCACGGTCGCGCAGGTCAGGGTTGTCCGTCTCCTCGGTCGCCCACTTGAGGACCTTCGGAACCAGGTCCTGGCCCTTGGTCGGGCGCTGGATAAAGAGCTTGACCGTCGCCGTAAGTAGCGCGAGCTGCACCTCCACCGGCTCCTCCGCGAACGAGTACAGGAAATCTTCCAGTAATACGTCACTGTTCTCGATGCGTGCCGCGTACTGCCCGATGACCCAGACCATGGCTGCTTTCGCCTCGGGCTCGTCAAGCGAGTCGAGGTGTTCGCATAGAGTGCCGATGATGGACTCGTACTGGTTGGGGTATTTTCGGAATATGTTGCGGATGACCACGGTAGCCTCTTGGACGATGTACGGGACCTTGGTTGCCACGAGTTCGAGGAGTAGGTTTATGCAACGCCTCGCAGCCGGCTCAATCTTAATGGCCAGCTTGCCGATGGCACGCACCGCCTTACGGACAAAATGCACGTCGACTTCCGTCGCGTACTCCCTAAGCTCGGTCAACACTTCGTCGATATTCTTCTCGTTGGCAAGCATGAATATCAGCTCGAGCTTTGTGACTTTGACGTAAATCGGGTCATTGTATTTGCAAAAGAAAACGCGGATGTCGTTGCGGAGGACGTCGGGCCTCCTCTGAAGTATGAGCAACGCATTTCGCAGAGCCAGATATTGCACTTCTGGCCCTTTTGCTAATAACGTCACTAGCGGTGGAGACAGTTTTCGACATAATGCCGAGATCTGTTTCTCATCTGCGATATAATTCATCAGGTACAGTATTACTCGAATACAAGTTAAGACGACAGCCGAGTTAGAGTGCGACAGCCGCGGCGATATACGCTCGGCAAGCAGCGTTGCTTCTCCTGACTCCTGAGGCACATAGGACATCAGGGCTTCGAGGATATAAGTTTGACCCCACCTATTTTTCGTTAATGTCTAACTATCATGGATTGGACGGGGGGCTACGAACTCGGAGCAGTCCGGAAGGATAGCTACCATCTTGGAGGCGTTGCTGTAATCGATGGTAAGTTTGATAGAGTCACTACGCTCCCAAATATCCATCAGTCCAGCCAACGCGCTTGCTACCACCGTAGGGTTGTCGTCTCTTAGGAGTTGATTCAGCCTATCTATCAGGTCGGATTGTTCGACCATGTACTTATCATGATCGTACAGCTTCGCAACGCAAAATGCGGCCGTCTTTCGGACGTAGGGGTCGGCATCTCGGAGTAGACGTTTGACAATCGGGACTGTAGCTTCGACGAATTCTTTGACGTGAACGTAGGACATGGTTCGGAGAGCAAGAGCTCTGACTAGCGGATTGTGGTCGTCCATATCCTATGCAAATGTTAAAGAACTGGCTACCTAATGGAATAGGCCATGCCCGTCGCAATACCTACATGTTGCAGGAACGGGATTGCTTTTACCGCAATCTCGGGGCGCATCCTCGAATAGTTGACCAGGAATAAGAAGCACCTGCACCACCCTCGTCAGCATCTTCGGGGCGTCCTGGGTTCTGGAGTCGAGTCAGGCATACATCTTCTTGATCTCTAAGCTCTGTATATGCATGCACCCTATTATGTCGGGGAAAAGGGAGACCATCTCATTGTTGCTCATGGTCATGTTGGCGACAATCTTCTTCAGAGCAATCTTCTTCTGGGTGAAGTTCTTATCCTTCTTTCCTCCGCTGTTCAACTCGAGTCGTAGTTCGGCGACTTTGCCCTGCATAGTCATAGGTCGTAAGCCATAGTCCGGGGGTAAGTATGCGAGAAACATGGCCATAACACGCGACGGGGAGAGTGTGTAGGGTCATAATGTGTATTAAGTAGTCCCCAAGGGACGTTGGGCCGCAAGGTGACTCGAAACGTGTGCCTCTCTTTAGCACAATCGTCAAGACGGAGAGGTTTCCGAGAGGAACAAGGAACAGATGTAGGACAATACCCCCCAATTTATTGAATTGAAGATGGAGGACGTCAGGGAGAGAGAGGAGCGAGATCGGATGAGAGATGGAATAGAGTGGTATATGGAAAGATGGCGATGTGTAGAAATATCAAGATGAATCAAAGTGTCTTAGAATAATAGGAAAGAATGGATGGGCTTACTCGAGCGAATAGCTTCGAGTCCCCTCCGCCCTGGGAGCTCGACATGGTGGAGGTTATGAGCTGACTTGTGTCCTTTGTCTGTCGGAATTGCCTCTTTGGTGTCTCTCGACGTGTCGGCTGGTTGGCTGAATGGGAGCTCTAGTCGATATAGTGCCCAGCAAAAGCAAGCAACGGGGTGCAAGGAAGGGCAAGTAGCTGTGGCTACCCCTCACGCTGGGCTGGGAGCAAACTTGGTTGACTAGAAGAGTACCTGTCCTTCGATACACGTACGAATGCAACCATCCAATCGCAAGGGTCGACGGCGGCGGGAGACAACAGTCGGTAGTGGAGGGGTGGTCGACTGCTGTATGTATGTCTATGTATGTACGATGCGCGCCGGGATCTTGCAGAGTCTTGGCTTATTCGCGGGTGGCGCGTGATCGAGACTAAGTTAAGTTAAAGCCGCTGTCATTCTAGATGAGAGAGGAGGAGTCTGGCGGGTTCATGCGACGACATTATCGAGGTGGTTTCTAAAACATTGAGATCGTATTTGGAGGAAAGACGGAGGCCCCTCTATACAATTAAAGAGCAGAAACCCCTGAAGGCGGAAAGTTGGAGCTTCGGTTGCGCTTGCAGGGATTAACCTTCGGACCCACGGGCCATGTGGACTGGTGGATTAGACCTCTTTTAAGTTAACCTTATCGTTGAAAACGAAGCTTTGTCATCTGTCCCACCGCAATGGAGCTGCCATGACGGTTTCGTGTGGGTCAACAACTCAACCTCTTAAACTTCATCAAAAGGGCTAACTTTCACAAGTCAGTTACAGCATACGACTTCGTTCACCATCTACAAAATACTTACCTAAGGCTTGATTAGCTAAATAAGAGAAATATCGATAATGTCGTCGAGCAATAATTCCGTTCCTAAATGGGTCGCTGATTTACAACATCCACCCGCACCCAAGTCGAAATCTGGCAGCATCCCCGATCCGCCTGGTTACCCATCGCAGTCAACTGCGCTGTCAAAGGTATATATGTCTACCACAAGTTCGTTCCGCATAAATGGGGTTGACAATACGAGCACAGAAACAAGCATCGAAAGAACCCAAGACCCAACCCCGAAAACAACCGACCCCCGAGGAGATGGATACGCTAAAGCTGAAGAAAGCTTGGGAGGTCGCGCTCGCACCCGTCAAGAACTTGCCTATGACAGCAATCATGATGTACATGTCGGGCAACTCGCTGCAGATCTTCAGCATAATGATGGTCTTCATGGCTTTCAAAAATCCCATCATGGGTATCATCGGGACAAACCAAGCGTTTGAGAGGTTCGAGAGCGAGAGCAATAAGTCAAAGTTAATACAGGCGAAATTGGCCTATGTGGCCATGCAGATAGTAGCATTGGCGGTTGGAATATGGAAGATCAATGCAATGGGATTACTGCCGTAAGTTCATGCTCATTTGAGCGTTCCTTGGACTCGCTAACCAGGTACAGAACTACAAGATCGGATTGGCTTGCTTGGGAAGCCCAGCGAGAACCTTTGGAGCTTGCAGTCCCTGCTTTATAGAATTAGAACCATCACTCAATCTGACCCTAACCACGTGTCAACTATTTTCAACCATTTTCGCTCTCCATTCAAGTTCATCAATCTTCTCCCCCTTTCATGCCTCCGGGTGTGATCTATCTTGATCCGGACGTTGCCGCCGTCTCGCTCTGGGCCGTCTCATCTTTTGTCGACTGGCTGTTAGGCGAGCTGAACTGACTAGCTGTCTTGGTGACGACCGAGTTCACATTCTGGTACGGACCATCTGTCATTGGTTGCGTAGTCCAGCGTTCCAGCGTGTCTCCACCAGAGCCTTTCGCCTTCCACCATTCTTCCTTTTGCAAGCTGCCGTTTAAGGTATGTTGGCGATTTCCCCAAGGACGATGTAATGTCACAACACTGGTATTTCCTTCAACGTGTTGACCTGCTGCAGGAAGATCATCCGGTTGAGGGTTCGCTTCACCTCGATCTTGGTTGCCAGACTGCTAAGCCTATAAGCTATTGACTCTCCAAGTATATATGTTCAAGTACCTTTCGTTCCATGATTTCGGAACTGGTCACCACCGAGTGGTTCTAAAACGCACCGAAGTTCTGCAATTACGGAATGGGTATGTCTTGCTTAGCCTGCACTCTGTAGTTGGCTGGAACCCGAAGAGTGCAAAGGTTGTGCCCAAGCAGCAGGGTGGTGAAGTTGCTTGGCACTTGGACTCATTCTGGGATGGGCGTCCTCGGGTTCATTAAATATCTTTTCCGATTCTTCCATCTTGTCAATACTGTTCGATGCTCTCAATGGACGCTGCAGGCAAAAGAAACCCCGCTTCAAACGTCACATAGAATGGCATCGTCGATCCTCGCGTTCCGTCTACTATGCCTTGCATTTCGGGATCAATAGTAATCTTTGTCAAAGCGCAATTCGAACCCCCACGGGGGCTTGAGGTCTGTGTTCCGTCACATCCCATATACATTCAAGATGGTGTCGTTCTACGTCTACAAGGACCCATTGAGAAGAAGATCAATACTTGCTAGTCACACAACTCTAGGCGGAAGCGCGCTGTCAACCCCCGGGACATGGGGGGTGTGTATCACTTTCCTTCAAGAGTCTTCATCTATTTCAATTATCAAGGATCTGGATCAAGGCTCACATCGACACGTCAAACAGCCATATGAAGGCACCTTCATATTTTGACTCTGACCTATCACGGAGCTCGTACCGCGCTGTCGGGTACCCCCTATATCATTATTTGGCAGCGTTGCAGCAAAGTCCGTTTTTGGACCAAAGCCCGACATTCATCTGGGGAGCGTCCAATGCTGCTGTGCTACATGACATGCATGCCTAATTGCGGACAGACGACGGGCTAAAGAATAGCGGTCTACTCATTGACGAATTAGAGCGAGTCTAGGAGACGGAAAAATCGGCGCATAAATTCGAGACAAGTCAACAATTGCTTTACACACCATCTCTATCCGACGAACAGTCAATATATACGACCTTGAAGCGGGGTTGTGTGATAGGACTTTTATTCAGTGTCGTCACATAAGAAGTTTCTGCGTTTGGAAGGTCATTGAGCCTCATGGCAGCCTATACCGGGGCTCGTCTCGGACATTGGTTATATGGACTCGTCTACTTGAGACCTCTGCCACACACTGTCATTGGCTGGCTTACATTGGTCAATAGCATACCCCCGGCTACAGTTCCGTCTTCGAAACCCTGATTCATCAGCAAGTGTAATATCGGCTCGAGATACCTTGCAGAAGTTTCATCATGTATTGATCTCTTGTAGCATTTACTAATGCACCTACGGGCCTACATTAGCTTCCATTCCTGGTAACAGTTCCGTAATAGATTTGATGCGGACTGGGTTCACCGCTTCGGTGGCTTGCAGCTGCATCAAAGGGCCCAGAACGTCCACACGTCTTTGGCGCAGCGCCGGCATCTAGGACGTGGGCTCTCTACATCACCCGACTCTCGCGTGGGGGTATGAACCTATGCGGCTCTTTGTTAGTGTAGGGCTGGCGCATCCCCCACGCCCCATACGTGGAGGTGTAATGACTTCGTTGTCCACCGGGGCGTCTTCCGTTGCTGGAGACCAGGCCGCCTTCCCCGACAGAATATTCTGGTCTTTGAAGAAGATAGATCGGTGTAGACATGCCTTCACATGACTCGAGCAAGGCGGATGCCGTGCCTCCTGCGATAGGTGCCGAGTGCAGTGGACTCGGCATGGGAACCCCATACTTCGACTCGGCCGGTATTCCGCTCCTTGACGGCGTTTCTATCCCTGTTGTAGACGCGTGGCCCGGTAGCCCTGAGATTACTACTAGTATAGTACTGAATCGACGCCTTAACTCCTAGAGTCGCTGTCATAAGGACCGCTTAACCCTGGACATCGGTACGTGCTTCTCACGGCGAAGCTATAGTAGATCACGATCCATTTTTTCCTTCTTGTGGTTCGCTGGGAAGTGAATCGACGTGTCCTGCAGCTTCCCGGAACCGATCTATCATTTCTGTTGGCTCGATGGTTCCACGATTCTAGTGCTTGCAAAAGAATCGCAGCGGACTAGCTGCATATTCCTCAGCATTGGCCTCCTCCCCGGAGCGGATGGGTCTTATCATGAACCTCTAGCGCTTGACAGCAGCGTTGCTTCTCGTCATAGCGGCCCGGTACGCTTGAGCCGTGTCATGTCTGATCCTAGAACCCCTAGCGCATCGGTGTTTTGATATAGATGAATCATGTCGACTTGCTCTATTTCGTAATATAGGAAACGATTAGATGGTCACCCCCCGTTGATAGGCTCGTCCCTAGTAGATCCGATTCTCAAGATTGAATGACGACTTAGTGTTGACCAAGACAATATATCACATATTAGGCACAATCGAATAGCTAAATATTAATTCAGTGTAACGGTGCTCTGACAATCTGCTTTATTCGAGGTGTAATTACAGTGTCGGGTTGAACGGGCCTCTGTGCGATATCCTCGCAGACATTCACACACACCAATGAATAGGCATCCAGTCTAGGCCGGTAGGGTTATTTCATCCTTCGTCTTCGTTGATGTACGATAAGAAGTTAGCGGATTATGTTACCTGATCCCCCTTGCTCTCGCAAAATAACCTGGAGATGCGGATTCTCGGCCCGTTGCGATTTTAAACAAGGCCTTCAAGGAGATTATACAAAAGACTTCGATAGACATAAGGATATGAGACTGATATATAAACCAGTTCACTTGGTGCGAACAACGGGAGGAGCATCGAAATCTGTGTGAAAGCTAAGCGCTACACATTCTAAGAGTAATTTGGATACTGCAGTTTCCATATAACCTGATATCAGGGCAAAAACCAAATGAATATACATGCTTAAGCAAATAAATATGTAAGCCTAAATGAGTCGTCTATCTCTTCACATGTCGCTTCTATTGTACGAAGTATTAAATGTCTTAAAAGGCCATGACGTAATTGCATAATCTTAATAAATGGGCTTGTTCTTTGGGGAAGCTCAAGCTCCAAGTTTGCCAAGTCCATTATCCACTTATCTCTATCGATACCCACCTAAAATAGCAACGGCCTCTCACCCGGACGTGGGGCTTCGACAGTTCGACCTGGTTGAAGTTGAACCTTGAAAGTTTCCAGAAATTAACAAAACATTATTCGGTAGCAAGCCCATGATTATCGATTTGCAGGTGCTTAATGTCTTCTGGGCTGTTCTTGAAGTCAGTGTCTCACGTGTACTCTGAGAGTATGCTTCTTCGAGACGCCTCTGTTACTTCCGATGGCCGACGCGACTGAACAGAATGGCGTCAAGGCCACCAACGGCCAGCCTTCTCAACCGCCATCCCGAGCCTCTCACGATGCCGCACATGACGAAGTCGACAACGAGCCTCATGAAGTTAAACTACTAGTGCCTTCATTCCCTCTGTTGCAGAACAACGCCAGTAGCGATACTTTACTTCAGACTGTCCAAACGCAAAGACGGGCGGCGGAGGACGACACCGAGGAAGAGCCAGCCGTAGCTCGACCTTTCGTCCGGACGAGCAGCCCCGACATGTCTTCCAGAGTGCCAACCCCGCCCGAAGAAGAGCGAGCACCCATTCGATCGGCCTACAAGATGCACAAGTTCACTTTGTACGAGACGGCAAGCCGGTACTACATTGTTGGAGGAGACGTTACCGAGAAGCGCTACCGCATCCTGAAGATCGATCGTAATACGCACGACTCAGATCTGAGTATAACCGATGACAAGATCATATACAGCCAGAAGGAGATGAATTCGCTACTGAATACCATCGACGACGGGAACAAGGGCACCGGGGGAATCAAGCAGAGATGTACGACCTGGGGAATTCTAGGCTTCATCAAGTTCACCGGACCATATTACATGCTCCTCATCACGAAAAAGAGCACGGTTGCAATGATCGGAGGCCATTACATATACCAGATCGATGGAACTGAACTCATCCCTCTAACCCCAGCAAAGTACAAAACGGATGCACGTCATGTAGAAGAACAGCGCTACTTGAACATCCTCAAGAATCTAGACCTGACGACGTCGTTTTATTACAGCTATTCATACGATATCACTAGAACATTGCAACACAATATTACCAGGGAGAGAATTGCTTTGCTACATGGAATGCCTGGTACGACGTATGACGATTACAATTCTATGTTTATATGGAATAGCCACCTTTTGCGGCCCGCTGAGGATGCTATCCACGACCCTTTCGATTGGTGTCGTCCGATAATACACGGGTACATCGACCAAGCCGCTATATCGATATATGGCAGGACAGCGCACATAACCATAATTGCCCGGCGATCGCGATACTTTGCTGGTGCTAGATTTTTGAAGCGCGGTGCCAATGACTTAGGCTACGTCGCAAACGATGTCGAAACAGAGCAGATTGTGTCCGAAACCCTGACGACTTCATTCCATTCGCCCGGTCCCAAGCTCTTTTCTAATCCTCAATTCACCTCCTACGTTCAGCATCGTGGAAGCATCCCTCTCCATTGGACACAGGATAACATAGGTGTAACTCCAAAGCCGCCGATCGAGTTGAATCTCATCGATCCGTTTTACACGGCGGCAGCATTGCATTTTGACAACTTGTTCGAACGTTATGGATCCCCAGTGTATGCGCTCAATCTCGTCAAAGCTCGAGAAAGGACTCCGCGAGAGTCCAAATTGCTTGATGAGTATACCAATGCTATTAACTACCTGAACCAGTTCCTACCCGAAGGCCACAAGATTATCCACAAGGCCTGGGATATGAGCAGAGCTGCAAAGAGTAAAGACCAAGACGTAATTGGTACGCTTGAAAACATTGCCGAGACTGTTGTTACAACAACTGGCTTCTTCCATAATGGTGATGGCGATATCACACCAACTAGAGTTCAGAACGGCGTTGCGAGAACAAATTGCATCGACTGTTTAGATCGTACTAACGCGGCTCAATTCGTGATTGGAAAGCGAGCGCTAGGACATCAGCTTCATGCCCTAGGCATTCTCGAAGACACGGCCATCGACTATGACACTGATGCGGTCAATCTATTCACGCACATGTACCACGATCATGGTGATACGATTGCGGTTCAGTACGGCGGATCTCAGCTGGTCAATACTATGGAGACGTACCGGAAGATTAACCAGTGGACGAGCCATTCCCGCGATATGATAGAGAGCTTCAAGCGATATTACAACAACTCTTTCTTAGACAGTCAGAGACAGGAGGCTTACAACCTGTTCCTCGGTAACTACATCTTTGCCCAGGGCCAGCCCATGTTATGGGATCTCTCTACCGATTACTACCTCCACCATGCGGATCCACGAACCTGGTCGCAGAAGGAGAAGCATGATTACATCCACTGGTACACTCCTGCGCATCTCGAGAAGCGAACCATTCCCGCTTTTGTGCCACCGAGGGGAGAAATGGGAAATAAGCCCGTTTCATTTTTCGATGATTACTGGCTCGAATACTATCGACCGTCGACACTATCCTCTTTCCCGAAAATGTTTCCCTACAAGATGAACTCGACGATCAAGTACATACCCTTCAAATCAACCCAGGAGGGCAAATACGACTTGAGTCCCTTCCGTGTCCGCACAGAAGGTGACAGCGAGGCGCAGGAAAAGAAGAAATCCACGGCGAAGAAGGGAGTGACTATCGTCGACCCTCAGGAATCTCTGAAATCAGCACGCGACGACGACTCGGAGTCAATCATGACAGAAAAGGCTAGTGTGAGAGGCATATCCATTCATCGATGGCTTCAGCCCATGCAGCCGGACAAGGGCCCTACGATTCCTCACAGCATCATGAAGGACTCGGCAGAGAGTCGCGACAACCCCAAGCCGAAGCAGACCCCCCAGGAGAAGACCAAAGCCGCGCAGTGGACATTCGCGAACATCGTCCAGGAGTCGCTGAACCCGACGGTCAGTGCGCAGGAAACAGACGACTATGCGCGGTACATCAGCCACCCGCAGAATCTCCCTCTAGTTATCTCTAACGAAGCGCCACCCGATGTCGACTCCTCCGAGTACCAGGAGTACCTCCACGGGAGCTGGCACACGGACGGCCTGGCGCCTAACGCTAGCGCCGCCGACGAGGACCTCGACGCCTATTTCGACCTGCTCCGCATCGGTGACAACCCACTCACCGTCACCGACGAGGATCTCCCCAAGAAACGGTATAAAGCGTACAGAAAATGGCTCCGCGGCAAGTCCCTCTTCAAGCAGCAGCCGCTCGACTAGGATTCGTCGGCGCTCACGATGGGGGGGCGATAGTTTTGAGGACGTCGGGTCGCCTTGATTCGCTCTTTCTGCGTTACAAGAACGAGGAAGTTGAATCATGATGAATTGTTTGTTCGGAAGAGCTGGCTTAGGTGCGGCTCCTTCTCGATCAGCGGATTGACGCGCTCGCTTAAATCTTCCTTGGCCGCCTTCATAACTGCGGCTAGCATGTCCGCTGTTTTCGTTAATTCCGCTTTCAAATCATCAGCGCTGGGGCCGGTGGACGGGAACGACTCTTCGTCCTCGATGTTGAGCCAGCAGAGCATGAGCATCTTGACGACCTCGTTGCCGTAGTGCGGTATCCGCGGCCAGCAGTTGCGTAAGACCGCCTGCAGGAGCTTCGCGGCGGAGTATAGCGTGGGCGGGTGCTTGGTACCGAAGGGGTCTGTCAGGATATCCGAGACCATGGGTATAAAGTCCTATTTGTAGTACTGGTAATTAGCATTTTGTCATAGAGTTGAATCGGAGTTTTGATAGGGGTAGGGATATCGGGTTGAACTTGAACTTGGTCGGGTTCGGTTGGGTGGGAATAGCACTAAGAAACCGGTACGGTACCTTGAGGTGTTTAATGGCTAATATACCCATCCCGTTTATAATGCAAACGAGCGTCTCGCACAATAGACCAACTAGCCGCACGTGCTCCTTCGCGTGGTGATACCCGACCATGACGCCCTCCCTAATAATCTTGTCTAGAAGCTTCCGCTGGCCTTCCGTGATGTCCTGCGGCTGCTTCTCTGCTACACTCGCGCTTGTAGTTGCATCTGTGTCCGTGAGCGTAGCGCAGTCGAGCCCCGCCATCTCGATGAGTACGGGGTAAGCAGCGCCGAGGATCTGCAGCGACTCGTCCTCGGGCGTCAGGCTCGGCAGGAACAGAACCGATGGGAACACGGCCTGCTCGAACACGTCGGCCAGTCCCGTGTCCCGCATCAGGCCCGCGGGGCATCGTGACCAGAAGGCACGCAGGATACACAAGGCCCGGATCTTGAGGGGCGTGCTGTGCTGCTCGTCGAGCAGCGTTAGGAGCACGGGCGTGAAGAGGTGCCAGTGCTTTTGTAGGAGGGGGGCCTGGGGTTTGGTTGGGTTAGTACTTTAGTTTGTGTAATATTGCGTAATGATCATAATGCCAGTATAAGCGACCAGGTAGCGAGCGCTCTCATCGATACTGCAATACCTCACATCTTAGGTACCTAAGGCTTTGATCGGGGTGGATGAGGGGAGATAGGGGGACGGCAAACTCACATCCGCCCGCCGCACCGCCCACGCGAACACCGTCACCGCGTACCGGTGGACGTACTTCCAGGGCTTGGTCTCGGGCGAGTCGCGGGCCACGGCGTCGTACCGCGACTGCTCGACGTACTCGGCCTTGCGCCCGGACGCGGTCACCGCCGCCGGCCGCGACTTGGAGAACAGCGGGCGCAGGAAGCCGATCAGGATCTCGTCGGCGATGAGCTGCGTCTGCTTCTGCGGCTGTTCATCGAGTGGAGAGAGGATACTGCCGGCTAGCTCGGATGACGCGGCTGTCGTCCACGGGTCCGCGATGTCGGAAAACGCGGTTACGCGGAGTAGAGTTGACGGCCGGAGCTGGAGCGGCTCGTTCTGGGGGATTTCAGTGAGCTGGTCTAGGACGCGGAGGCCTAGTTCGCCCTTCCGGCGGAGTGCCGCATAGTCTGTCGTATCTGTGCCGGAGAGCGTTAGCAATTATTCCCTTCCCTCTTGGCGTTTGAAGGGGGGAAAGTCCGCACCGTTGTCTAGAGAAGCGCCAGTGCACAATGGCAGGGTCATGCTACTGATGCGGTCCGCGATCTCAGTAAGAGTGTCCGCGTCATGCCCGCTGCCATCTTGTTCTCCTTTGACGTTCTTGCTGATTTTCAAGACTCCAGCGTACGCAGCCCAGAGCGCGGTGATGGAGTTCTGTATGTGGCCAACAATTGCTTAGCCAAGGACCCTGTCAAATGAGAGACACTCATGAATAAACATAAGTGCAGTATCTCATACCAACTCCTTGATACTAGTCAATAGGAACTGATTCACATCCTTGGTGGTAACTCCGTCGGGGATCACTGAGACCGTGGTTAGCTAGTTGCCGTTTGCTTGAGATGAGAAGCGATGGCTCACACTGTAGGAGGTCTTCAGGCGGTTCTGACGGCGGCGTCTGAGCCTCGTCTATTCTCCTGCATGCCTCGAAAAGCTTCTCAAACATTTTGAGTCTCTTTTCTCAATGCCTTTATGAAGTTTTCCTGGAATATGTATTTGAAACTAGTAAAGTAGGCGAAATGTAGAAGAGTTGAAGGTTATGATTAATTAGTTGCGTCGGACCGTTGCCAGGTGCTCAGATGAGAGTAGAGGGGCTGAGCTGAGCTGACTCAGCAAGCAACTTCAAGCTCTTACCAAGTACAAAGAGACAAGTCGATTTTCAATAAAATTAAACAATCTTAGAGATACTAAGTAAACGATCATTCTTCACTATAAGAGTGAGCTCATTTCACTAGGTATTGTACGAGTACGGAAGAGTTTCAATTACATTTACGCGAACACTGGTGTGAGTTAGGTAGTATATGAGATCGCCTCTATATGTGAAGATTCGGGGATCAAGAAACGACGGCGACTCTCCTTATAGTGACGAGGACCGCTCGTATAAACTAACCCCTGCTCAAACAATGGGAAAATAGTACCGCATTTTATCCTCTGGGTCCCATTGAACCTTTAGCTTCTTCAATTTCTCCAACCGCCATTCCTCCCAGCCATATATTTCATGTAATCCCTCGTCACCATTTGCGTAATTCACGTACGCATGTAGATGGGCCGGATCATCACTCCCTTCCAGCAAGTACTGCCGCAGCCTCTCCCCAAATGCTTGTGCGATGGGATCGATGGTAGCATTTGGTTGGTACTGCACGTACGAGGTTACCAAGATTTTGTCGCCTCGATGCGGGAACGCGGTGCTCCTCGGGTCTATAGCCTGCACGCCTTGAGTCGAGTATCCTTCAAGCAGGAAGAAGGATCCCGCCAACTCGGGGACTTCTCGGAAAGTAGCGTCGATGTCGTCGAAGACTTTCCTGACGGCCGCTGTATTGTACGACGTCAAACCGATAGGGTAGCGGAGAGATGTCAACCCCTTTGCGCAACCAGGGCCATCCTCACTCTGAAACGTGAGAGATGCCAACTCGGGTATCGTGGCTTCACCTGGGTTGACCATGATAGCTTCAATATCGTGAAACGGCTTTGCGTATTCACGGGCCGTGGAAACTGGGCCATCATAGACGACGGCGTGCCAGATGATTGGCTATGACTATTAGTACTTATACGGTTCTGATAGGGCGTACATCACATACATGATCAGGGTCGATCTCGGCGACTCTGATGATATAAGTCCAGTGCGTAACCTCTGGCGGCTGATCTTTAAGCATTTCGTTGCTTAGATCGTAGAGTGCTTCAAGCTTATCTCCCGCAAAGACAAATATCTCGTAAGACCACCTCGGGTTCTTGATATCGTAGATTCGATAATCCCACTCAGTTACGAGGCCGAAGTTGTGGCCTGCGCCCTTAATCGCCCAGAAGAGATATGGATGGGAGCTTTCAGATACCGTCACGGCGTCGCCATTTCCTAGCACGAGCCGCGCCGAGATGACTTGATCGGCAAGTAAGCCGTATTGACCCTGGAGCCAGCCGTGACCTCCTCCGAGAATGGGCGCAGAGATACCGACACACTCACAAATACCAGTTACTAAAACTGTCAGAATCTGTCTAGGTATCTAGCGGGTAATACGGGTCGACTCACCTACTTGTTTCCCAGAGTCCATAAGTGCTCCGACAAGTGTCTTCACTGTTGTTCCTCCACCAATTGTCGCAGTGTTGCCGTCTTCAGACACCTTGACTTGATTGAGACCCCGAAAATCTATCTGAATAGCATCTTTCGCATGTCCCAGCGCTTCCGTTGCACCGTGGCCCCCCGATCTGGCGACAAAAGGTATATCATGCTCATTAGCATATCGTACCTAACAGCTTCTGATTAGTTGTCAGGACATTGACCTCTTCTAGAATTCTCACTGTCTGCTGAACATCGCCCTCAGTGACAGCCTGCACCACGGCCGCTATATTAGGAGCGTGCCATTCTCTCCATCGACTGGTGAGGTTGGAGAAGTTCGGATCGCCCGGAAGGACAACAGCTGCCCCGGGAGATAGCTTCGGACCAAGGTCCCCTAGAAAGCTTACGTTGCTGGCAATTAGCGATGCCAAGCCAAATTTAGTGAGAACCATTTGAGGCGATATATAGTTCAGAGCATAGGCAGCACCTGCGACGATGATCTCCATTCGATCAACTCAGCATTTGAGAGCAAAGTTGGGTCTTTGATTAGCATTTTATGGATGAGATTTAGTTCGCAGTCTTTGAAAGAAATAATAAGCGGAGATCTATCACAATGAAAGAAGTACCTACAGCGCCAGGATCAATAACAATGGCACAGGGGTCACTACGGATGATGACATACAAGAAATACATTAACATGGTAAAAAGGGGTAAAACATCAGTGCCTTGCGGTACAGCGCAAACGAGGCCCCATTACATTATATAGAATAGAGTAAGGATAGGCCTTCTCACTGCCCGCAACACGAAGCCCTTGCTGAAGCCCTTACTCCCGCCCTTACTTTATCATAGGTACCAGGTACACAACGTGCTTTTGACGAGTACTTCGGAAGAGCTCGATTATGTATTTATCGCGAAGCCATGACCACTATTGAATAGCCCATTTCTTTTCGTAACTAGTAGAAACGAAGCAGTTCCCAAATTCCCAAATTCCTAACATTGAAACCAGCAATGCGGTTTGATAAGGCTCTCCCGTAACGATATGCGAGTAGCTGCGGGAGTCACTTAGCTGTTGACTATGTGAACATGCCCATGATTAAGTCCATGTGCGAGAAATCCACTTGCGTTGAAGACCTTACGCTGCTCAACAAACTCCTTCAGGGCGTCATAGTCCCGACACTGCCGCGGAAAGCCGCTGCCCAAGAACCCATCCGAATTTTCCTCGGCCGGCTCGACAGTACTATCCACCGAGCATGTTAAGCTCTGCTCGAGGTAGTCGAAACAGTGCGCGGCGTGGGAAGCGCGATCCTTACCGAAGTCGAATGCCTCCAGATGATCAGACTGCGAGTAGTAGGCTCGTCGCAAGACGTAAAGGCAGTGGAGTTGGTGTATCACGGTTGGTATGGAAACCTTGGGAGCGAGCTTATCGTCTCGAAAATACCCAAGCCCGTCTGAGTCGAAACTGTAAGTAGAGAAGCAACGTAAATACTTGTGGATGACCTACTTGGTATTAATGCGTCCCAGATCGGTTCTGATTCTTGTCCTGCCCCTTCGCCCTGTGGAGGTTCCCGCGAAAAGGGCGACGAGTACATTAATGTCCTTTCAACTCTTGGAAGGGGAATATACGGCGCCGTACGTGGAAGTCTATCGCTGCTTTCAGAAATGGCATTGCCACGCATAAAGGCAGTCCCAGTGGCAAACCCTGCCGCTGCTGCGAGACAGAAACCGGCACCAACGGCCAATTTGCAAAAGTTTCTTCTCGACGACCTCTTTTGCGACGAGCAGTGCGTCGGTCGCTGGTCTAACAGGTCTTCTTCGCCTTTCGGTAATGGGAGGTAAGTGCCCCTATCTTCGGCGTCATCTCTAGGTTAGGAATCATGATAGTCAGTATCTCGTAGCCTTACTAGTACGTTCGAAAGAGAAGTCTAATTGTCTGATTGGTGTCCTTACAACATAATATTCACTCACTTGCGGACCATCAACTATCTTCTGCTTTTGCATATGATGTGGTTACAGAAATAGGTAGCCTTTGCCTCCGTGAACTTCACTATGATCGAGAAGCCTTGTATGAGAATGTCTAAGGACGGCATCATTCGAATGGTCCGGTCACACTGTTGCTGACATCTACTTGAGACCTACATATATAGGTCTCAGGTAGACGCCGACAATGCGAGTTGCCGATGATCGTGAGCAATGAATGGGCTGTTCGTTATCTACATTAATTAATTCGCCTCGGATCGCTCGGATTCCGGGATATCGATCCTGCATGATATGGACGATCAATCCATTACAAGCCACTTGCACCACATGCCTAGGTAGTCATAGGATGTGTTCAGATGCTGGTTTATATTGCATCTCCGTCATACTGTGCTGCCCGTCATACCCTCCAACAAGAAAACTACCGGTAAGGCGGCAGATTGCAGTCGCGAACCATGTAGCTAGAGGCAGTCGAAGGACTTCAGGATATGGCCTATGATCCCTTTTAAAGTGTCCCATGGGCAAAACCCGCTCGCATATTCTCTGTCATCCATCGATATCTTTGCTGAATACGGCACTCAAACACAACTCTGATATCTACTATCAAGAAAATCTACGAAAATGCAGACATCAATGCTCTTCACCGCGCTCCTTGGAATTTCCACCGTTGCTATTGCTCTTCCAACTGGTAAGGTCCTACAGTACCTATTGTTATACGACACGTACGCTAACGCATCAGGTCTAGGACCGAGCCTCCTGGCCTCTAGAGATTCCTCTATTGTGTCTCGCAACGACGTAGAGACAGTCGGCCATTCCACGCTTAAGCTTCGAGGGGGTGAGAATGTTGACGTTGCCGATGGCTTCAGGAAGCGTGAAGAGGTTCACATTGATTTGGCTGGTGTTTAATCGAAAGCATGCATCAAGGCGGCTCATATCATGAATTGTTAGGTTCCAATACATTGCTACCACTGCGGTTTCTCTAACTGTGGGTTTAGACTAAAGCATGATATGGGGAGAGGAAAGTGATAACTTCATTGATATAAGAAGATTTAGGCGGTTGTGTTGAAGTATCCTACATTAACGTACATTCCTTTGCGATTTTATGAGGTACCTATACATGGCTCTCGCTCGTTGTATGCTGTTAAGCTTGATACTCCATAGTCCCAGATGAGGGAAAGTTATATCAATTATAGCATCACATTCAAGGAATTTAAATGATGCCAGTGAATTTGAAACTCGTAGAAATCCTACGGCTCCGGCAATGATGCTGCCGAAATTAAACAGTGAATCGCGATCATCTTATCGATGCGGTATGCGACTGGACGATGTCGCGTTCAGTGGATGCAAGTCTGAAGTTTAGAATAGAAATATTAACAACAGCTGTTTTCGGAGCTGAGAAGCTACCGGCATTCAGTGGCTCTCTAAAGATTCATCCGGTAACCCTTCCATAAACTCATCCAGAGGTACATAATCATCTGTAATGACATACCCACTGCTAGGGGGACAATGCTTGAACCTTTCCAACTTAGGCTTGCTATCTGATTCTGGATCCTCGGGGGGCTTGTAGCATGCTGTGTGCTGCTTCGCAAAGTTCTCTAATTCTTCCCAACTACGACACTTGCGGTGCTGCCAGACACCACTCAATACTTCAGCCCGCCGATCCGTAGCCCGTGGCGTGTCATCAGCATCGCAGATGATTTGCCTGCGCAAAGCATCCAAACAGTGGCTGATATGATGCCATGAGCGTGATTGAGAAAGGCCTCGTCTATATTCACTCAAGGATATGTAAATGACCTTCAGACAGTGAAGATTGTGGAACCCATGCAGGATGTATATGCCTTTCGTTTGATCCCAGGGAAATCTCTGCGCCGTTCGAAGACCGTGTTGAATGGCCCATTCGTCAGACAGGGCAACGACAGCTGGATCAACATTAATTCCATGCCACATTTGGTCTTGAAGTGTTTCGTTGTCAGAGCTATATTTGGTAACGAGCACATAGGGCTCTTCCCGGTTGCGTTGCATGTTGGCGTACTTGGATGGTGGCTCAGGCGTAGACGATGGATAACAGATGAGGAGAAAGAGCACAAGGTTAAGTATGATAGATGCTGCAAGTAGCACAACAAATAGCCCATATCTCCGATTGCCGTTTGAATAGGCTGACGGTAGAGGAGACTCCTCGTCATTATCATTATCGGTTTGCTTGGAGCCTTTGAGCAGGCCATCGTGCTCCTCAGTATCAGGTGTTATAGCCATATTATTGAACGTGGATTTCCAGTGAACTTTAGATCAACGTCGCGCTGTTGAATATTTTACTAGTGTCGCTGTGATGTGAGTAATGTTCGTCTCTAAAGGGGGGGTCAGTTTTATTATTCTTGTGGCTTGCATTGATCCTTGTTGCCTCGTAATATCTTGCGGAACCTCGCTCGGCGTTATTCCAACATATGCAGTATGACTTAATCGAATCCCTTGGCTTGATCAAGGTACACAGGATGCAGGGTCTCTGCACAACGTTGGGGGCCAGCCTCGATGAAGTGCGCGCTCTTATTTTTACTGTCTGCCCGATAAGAGGCATTACTGCAGGGCAAGAGGGTGCCAGCCACTCAATGCCAAATACAACCCTTCGTCACATTCTCTTTGTGATCTATTCACACTAACGAAGCAGAGAGACCTTACCAGTCGTGGGCGTATCCAAAATGACTTACTCGGCACAGTTGAGTCAGGCAAACGACCGCGCAGGGCTTATATCTATGGCGTCTCTCTTCTCATTGATGACGATGGTTGTCGTTGCTTTTAGATTCTATTCAAGGCGGCTGACTGGAGCTGGCTTCGCTAGGGATGACTGGCTCGCGCTTGCAGCTTTGGTGAGCATGATTTTGTATTAGTTCTGTCTACGACAGTACGAACTTGATTGTTGATTTCATATTATAGGTCTTGGTTCTTGGACTGAATGGCATATTCATCGGTGGTACTGTACAAGGTGCCATCACTGGTCATTCTCCAGTCGTACCGTAGTGGCAAAATATCAGATCATAGAACTATTCTGGAAGGGGTAGAATCATTCTGAGGGGAGTAGAATCGTTCTGACAGAGGTAAAGCTATTCTGAGAAGTATAGAATCGTTCTATAATAAGGTAAACCGTTTTAAACGAAATAGTTTCATTCCTATAGGAGAACCATTCAGCCCATAAGAACTATTCTATATACAAGACAGTTAAAATCAGGTGCTACCTAGCAACGATAGGTAGCAAACAACAGTAGCAAACAACAGTAGCAAACAACAGTAGCAAACAACAACAAGTACACAAACACCTATAAAAGCATTTAGAATTTTCAACACTTAGAACTTTCAACACTTAGAACTTTCAACATCTACATCTACACCTACACCTACGCCCACAACAACAACAACAACAACAACAACAACAACAACAACAACAACAACAACAACAACAGCAGCAGCAGCAGCACACCCACCTTCAACACCTACACATTCAACACCTACAAGAATCAGGTCAGTCCCATCCATCTAATCCAGTCCATCTAATCCAACCAATCCAGGCCCGAAACAGTCAAGGTCAGTCACCCATACACCCCCAGATTCGAATCCTCAATTACCTAGGTAAGTATACAGCCTGCTAACTTTTCTAGTCTCGCCAGATCAATACCTAGGTAGCGTCAGGTTAATCGCGTTAGATTAGTCGTCCCGTCGCTAGGTTAATCTTATCAAATTTACTAATTATTTACATATTATTAGGTTCGAATTATCGATTAAATACCTAAAATTAGGTAGGGGGTAGGTATCGATAGATACCTAGGTAAGTAAGTAATTACTTAGGTTATTTAGATTAAATTAAATAGATAATATTAAAATATAACTAGAATAGTTCTTAATAAAGACCTAGTCTTTTGTATTGAATAGAATAATTTCAGAATCGTTCTTACCTTATAGAATAGTTCTTAGTATAGACCTAGTCTTTTGTATTGAATGAAATAATTTCAGAATAGTTCTCGTGATATAGAACAGTTCTATGATCCCACAGGTTCCCGCTACGGTAGACAACTGGCCTGTGACCACAGAACTCGAGCACCTCGCCCAGAAATACAAGTACGCTTTTCAGACGACCGAGAAGATCACCTTTGGGTTGATCAAACTTTCCATCCTATTCCTTTGGAAGCGAATTTTTGGACCAGCCAGACCGTTTGTTCTGCTCTGCTGGATCATGATTGGTGTCATAACTGCTTGGTGCATCTCCTTTTTCTTCGCGACCGTCTTCCAGTGTGGCATACAATGGACGTGGAACTGGGCACCTATAGGGATCTTCCTGACTCAATGCACAAACACTCTCAACATGCTTACGGTTTTCACGGCTACGGACCTATTCACAGATTTCATTATTATGTTCATGCCAGTTCCGCTCATCTGGAAGCTCCAAATGCCGACAAGAAAGAAAGTCGGCATAACAAGCATTTTCATGGTTGGCCTGTTGTAAGCTTGCTCCATCCTTATTCCTTTTCATTATCATCTAGACTCTCATTCAACTTAGCACAATCGGCGCAGGCATCGCGCGCATGTACATCTACCTTGTGACGTCTTATGACAAAGAGGATAACCTAGACTTCATTGCTAATTTCACTTTATTCATTCTTGTATGTCGTCTTTTGACTTTATCCCGGCCCCTTTCCCCGGCCGGTGTCCGGAACCATCTAAGAGTTGTCGTCTAAGATCGACGGCTGGATACGATTGACGTATTATCAGTGAGCAACCGCTAACTCTGATTATTGTAGTGGTCCGAGATAGAAGCCAATGTCGCTATGGTCGTATGCTGTATGCCAACCTTGGCTCCTGTTATAGGGAAGGTTAACAACAGTATCGGTTCTCTCTTGGACTCGAGTCACCCTGGTCGATGGACTCTCCTCTCGTCCGGCCGAGCGGCTGCCAAGATATCAGAACTCGACCTTGAAATGTCCATGGTTTCGAATCCCAAGCTTCCTTTATCGGAAAATTGCGAACACAACAAGGTAACACCATGGCAAGGCGGTCCTGGTGTGATAACAGAAGCTCGTCATGGTAACATCGAGGAGAAATTCGCGCATAATGAGGGTGCTGGAATAGGTGGCTGGTAAACTAGGTGGCTGGGCTATGCCTTATATTTGTGGCTATTATATAGAGGGTTATACCTATATAATAGGCCTTTATAATTTAACTTTTTAATATAATTATTATGATATTTATAATTTGCGTTTTATTTTAATAGGTTATAAGTTTAGAAATTTATAATTATTTATATAATTTATTTTATATTTTTTATAAAATATATATTTTTAAAATAAACGTAATTAATTTTAAGTTATAACGATTTTTATTACGTTTTTATAAAAGAAATAATATTATTAACGGTTTATATAATTTAAAATATTTAAAAGATCGTTTTTTTCGGAATTTTTATTTTATTTATAACGGGATATTTTAAAACTTTTAACGTTATTTTATTAAAATATTCGTAAATTATTACGATATTAAATCGTTTAATAAAAATAAAAAACCTTATTTAAATAATTAAAAGTTCGAATTAAGTTTTATTAATAACGAAATAAACGAATATCGAAATATAAAACGTTAATAATTTTATAAATACGAACGTATAATTTTCGTTAAAAAAGTTTAGATTTTTATAATTAAAATAATAAAATTAAATAAATAAATAAAAATAAATAAAAAAACGAAAATAAAATGATATAATATAAATTAAAATCGAAGTTATTATTAAAAGTAATATTTATTAGATTTTTTAACGAAAATAATTTCTTTTATTTTATTAATTAATTAGTTAAATTTAATATCGAAAATTTTATCGAAATTTTCGAAAATTTAAACTATTAATTAAGTTTATTATTATTTAAATTATTATTATTAAATTTAAACGAAATTTTATTAATTTCTTTATTTAATAATTTAAAAATTAGCTATTTTAATTACGAAATTATTATATTTTTTATATTTTTTAATTTTATTTCTTTTATTATTTTTTTCGGAATTAATATCTTTAAATCCGAAAAAAAAACGCATTTATTATTAACGTTAACGCCGATAAATTATATTTTATAATATTAAAACCTATTATTATAAAATCGATTTATAATAATTATCGAAATTTCGGATTAATAATTAAATTTTTATATTTACGTTATTTTAATTTTAAGTTATTTTTAAGTTTTATATATTTTCGAATAATTTTTCTTTAAAATAATAACCAGAAATAAAAGTAATACGACCGATTTAAACGGCGTTATTATTTTAAATTCGTTAATAAATTATATTTAATTTAAATGCGAAATAATTTCTTATTTTTATTTATAAAGTTATCGATAATTTTTCTTAAAAAGAAAAATAGCGATAACTTTAATACGAAAAAACGGAAAAAACGCGTTAATAATAAACGAATATAAAAAACGTTTCTTAATTAAAAAAATAAAAACGATAAAATTAAAAAAGTTATTTTATATAAGTTAAATATAAATCTAAAATAACGACTCGAAATTAAAGAAATCGTTATAAAAATATAAAATATTTTAGAAAAAAAATATAAATTTAAAAATAACGTAACGTTTTAAGATTTTATTTTTAAATAGAATTATATTACGTTAATTATCGAAAAATTAATTATAGTTTTATTTATTAAATTCCGCTTTTTTTAATAAAACTTTATAAAATTTAACGAAATTTATAAAATAAACGATATTTATTTAATTAATAAGTTTTTAACTTTATTTGATTTCGATTTTAATACGTTTTTAATTATTTTTTTTTAAGTTTATAACATTATTTTTAAACGAAAAAACAATAACGTTATTATTAAAGAAATAATCATTTATAACGAAATTATTAAATTTATTTAAATAAAAAATAAAACTAAAGTTTTAAAACTTTAAAAAATAAATACGTTTTAACTTTTTATTTTAATAAAAATACGAAACGTAAAATTAATAACGTTACGTATATTTATTATATCGTAATTAATAAACGAATAATTAGTTATAATTTTAACGATTATTTTTAAATATATTCTAAGAAACGCTTTAAAAAATAACGTAATTTTATCCGAAAAAAAAGCCGAAAATTAACGATAATAAAAAAAATAACGTATTTATTAAATTTATATATAATAATAATAACGGTTAAAGAAAGTTATTTATTTTATATATTATTTCGTTTTTCGTTTTTAAAAATATTATTTAAGATTTTTTTTCGGTTATTTCGAAACTAAGTATTTTTTTAAAGATTTTCGGCGATAAATTACTTAATAAGTTATTATTTCGTAAAAATTAAAAGAAATAAAAAATCCGGGAAATATTTTTATAAAGTATTTTTATTAAATTAATAAGTTTTATTTTAGGATCTTTTTTAAAATCGATTTTTAAGGAATTAATAATAAGATAAACCGTTTTATTTTAGAATTTAATGGTAATATTTAACGGAAATTCCGATATTTTAATAAAAAAAATAAAAAAAATAATAATATTAAATAATAAATATAATTAAACGAACTATTATAATAAATTCTTATTTATTAATTTACGGTTTTATACGAAATTATTTATTTATAAAATAAATAAAAAAGTATTTATATTTAAATTATAAAATATTATTACGTTTTTTATAATAATAAAAAGTCGAAAAAAAGTTATTAAAATTAAAAACGTTATTTATTACTTATTTTTAATTTATAATTTAATTTTTATTATTTAATTTATTAAGAAAAATGCTAAATTCCTATTTTATTAAAGTTTTATATACGATATTATAAAAGAAAAAATATTTTTAATAATAATCGTAATCGGTAATTTATATATAATCGATTAGAAAAATTATAACTTTAATATAATAAATTTAAACGTAACTTTTTATTTTATTTTTATTTTTTTTAAATTAAAAATCTAATACGAAAAATTCGGTTATTTTAATAAATAAAGCTTTTAAACGTTAAAAATTATATTTATTAATATAAAATCTTTAAACTTATATTATTTTTATAAAATATAACGTTAAAAATTGTAATAGGACTTAATTATTAAACTATTATCTCCGAAGTTACGTGGTACCTTATAATTAGATTTTATCTTTTCGCATTTTTAAACTTATAAGGTTTAGATTTTTCTTTTAATAATAATAATATATCGTATAGAATTATATTCTTTTAAATATAGCTTTAAATCTATCGATTATTACGAATTTTAGTTTTTTTTTTAGTATTAATATATCTTAAAATAGTTATAACGTTATTATAATTACGTTAAGATCATTAATATTAGAATATCGTTCCAATATAATTAGCGATTATTATAAGATTCGAATTCGTAACTTTAGTTTTAGGAAAATCGATTTATTTTAATTATTATTAAGCGAAAATAAAAGTAACGTAAGAATATTTTATTTTTTATTAAACGTAAAAATCCTTTTTATTTTAAAGAAAACGATATAAGTTAAAAGTTTCCATTTATTCGAAAATATCGATATTATTTTATAATCCTTAAAACCTTAATAAAACTTTCGTTAAAACTATTATTTTATATTAATTATCGTTTCATTTATTAAATAAACTATTAAATTAGTAATATAACGTAATTAACGTTACGAAATAATAATAACTTATTAGAATTTTATAAATTAGAGAAATATTAAATAATCGACGATATAAACTAGTTATTAGGAATATTAAAACCTTAGAAATCCTTTAACTTTAGAAAATCAAAAATATTAAAATTAAGAACTTAAAACCTAATTATTTAGAACCGAGAATTAGTTATATTAAAGTTTTAATGCTTAATTAAATATTAGAAACATTAAAAAACCCTATTAAGAATTAAAACATTTATTAATCGATTATAAAAAAAATAATTACCGAAATATTAAACTTAACGAATAATAACTTATATTATAAATACGTACGTAAAACGAAATTCGTTTATCCCTAATAAAATATCCTTAATTAGAATAATATCCTTATTAATACGTAAATTATATTATAAGTTAATTCCTTTTATATAAAATAATTTAATTAATAAGTTTTTATATAAAAAAAGGAACCTTTTTTTAATATTTTAATGGAGCTTATTTTAATAATCTAATTTATTATTATCGCGATAAAATTTTTATTCGAAATAATAGTCGATAACTTTTAAAAAGCAAAACTTTTTATAAATATCGAAATTATTATTTTAATCGAAGTTTTAAAGAATAAAAAGATTCTATCTTTTAAAACTTATATAATTCCAAGGAAAAAACGCTTTCAAAAGAAATCGATTTTCGTAAAAAGAATTATCTTAAAAGTTATCTTTATATTTTTTTAAAAAAAAATTCTATTAAAAAACCTATTATTACGATCGATTTATTACTTTTTATTATTACTTTTTTCGGTTATAATTAAAAGAAAATCTTTAAGTTTTTTTGTTAACGTTATTTAAGTAAATCCTAAATTAGCTTATTTTTTATAAAATAACGAAACTAATTAAAACTTCTTTAATTAATATTAAATATCTAATAAGAATGTTAATAATATCGAAATAAATCGAGACTTATTATTTCTAAATATTATTTCCTTTATAATATCTTAAAACGTTTAATTTTTAATAATAATAATATTTATTTTAAGCGTTATTATTTCTATTAATAAAAGTTTTAATTTATCGATTAATATAATTATTAATAACTTAGGTATTATAAAAGCTATAAGATTTTATCCGAATATAATAAGTTTATTTTATATAATCGTAATAGATTTTTAACTTTATAAAAGTTTATTTTTTAATGGAATTTACGTTTCTTAATAAGTAATTAATTTCGATTATTATTTTGCTAAATATAGTTTTCTTAATAAAATAAGGCTTATTTTAATTTCCGATTATATAAAAGGGTTAAAAACAAAAAAATGAATTAAAGTTATATTTTTTAATTATAATATATAAAAAGCGATTATAAAAAAGCTTAAATTTTCTTTTAAAGTTTAAAATCCTAAATAACGTTAAATTATTTAAAACTAAATCGATATATTAAAAGAAAGGTCGAAAAACGTTATTATTTTTAAGTTAATTAATGATTTTTTCTTTAATTATAAAGTGATTATATTTAAAGTTAAAATTAAAAGTAAATCATTTAAAAGATTATTTTATTTCAAAATAATTTGGAAATTATTATTTTTTAAAGTTAGGTTTTAACTAATTAGTTTCTTTAATAAAATCTTAGATAAATTAAAAGTATTATTATTCTTAGAATTTAAGGAATAATTAAGTTATTAGGTCGATTTTTACGTATAAATATACAATATAAATAAAGCTAAAATTAAAGCTAATTAATCGAAATATTATTTTAAAAATAACGACCTTAATATTAGTAATAATAATAACGTTACCGTTAAATAAAAAGCTCGAATAACTAAAGTTAAGATCGAAACTTTTATTAAGTTAATTTTAAAAAAGATTATTATTCTTTTTATAATAATAGATAAAATAGATAATTTTATCGAGTAAATTAAGAATTTATGGATTTAAAATATAAATTTCGTTAAAGATATTACTAATTTAAAAGGCGATAAATTTAGGTTTTATAATTTTTACGAAAATTAAATATTATATTAGGTAAAAACTATAACGTTAATTAATGTAATTAATGTTATAAAATCTTAACTTATAAATTTAAAGATTAAATAATTTTAACTTATACTTAATCGTATAACGTTCGATTATCGAATGAAACTTAATAATAGATTTTTAATAATTCGATTAAAATTCGATTCCTTAAAATGCTATTAATATAATATTAATACCTATTTTATAAAGAATTATAGCTTCCTTAATATATTAAACAATAATGGGATCGTATATTATAACCTAATAATAAAGAAATATAAGTTCGGTAGAACTAAAATAAATAATAATTTCGTTTATATATCGATCGAAAAGAAGCTAATCATAGATATTTACGCGGAAAGTTTATCGATAAAAAGGAATATTTTATATTATATCGAATAAAGAAAATTAGGAAATAAAAACGTTATTTTTAGCGTATAATATTATAAGGTTTAAATTAAGAAATGGAATAATTACTTTATAAAAAAATTAGAAATAAATCTAAAAAATCCTTATTAAAATAAAGAGGTTTAGTCGTAAGCGAGCAATATATAAGCGAATATTATAATAATCCTAAACAACGATCCCGATTTTAATAATTTCGAAATATTTAATTATTATTATTCGAAAACGATTAATAAAAATTCCGAATTTATTAAAATAAATATTATCTTAATAAATATAACTAAACCTAATTAAATTATAAGTATTAAAAAAAAATAAGTTTATATAATAATCCCGTTAACATAAATATAAAAGATTAGGCCTATAATATTAAAAAGATTTCACGTAATTTCGTAACTTTCTAAAATAATAATTAAAATTAAAATGGTTAAAATATTTATACGTAAGTTATAAGATTTTTTAACTTAAAACTAAAGGTATTTTAGCTTAATAAAATCAAAGATAACTTTGATAAATAGTTCTTTATTACTTAAAAAGAAATAGTTTAATATATATTCGGTTTTTACTAATTTATTAAAAAAGATAATAAATAATTTAAATACGAACTTAGTTTCTACGTAAGTTATTAAGTTTATTTTAAAGGAATACGAAAAGGACTTTATAAATATTTAAAATAAAAAATCGAATAATAAAACTAAATATCCTAATATTATAACTAATTCGATCGATAAAACTACCAAATAAATAACTTTTACGAATGCCGAAATTTACTATATATTTAAAAGCTTAACTTATAATAAGCTATATATTTATATTTAAATCTTATTTCGATTATTTGTTAAAATAAGATCTTATAAAAATAAAAATAAAATTATTACGATAATTAATATTAGAACGTAATTTAGCTTTATCGTAAAATTTTACGTTAAAAAATTTAAGATTCCTATATTTAAAATTACGTTTATTTAGTTTGGATTTAATATATTTATATTAATTATAATTATAAAACTTATTAAAAGATTAGTTTAAATCGGTAATTAAAGTTTCTTATATTTTATTTATATCGTTAAAAATAATGGAACGTTCCTAAAGTTTTTATTAAGTTTAAATTTTATTTTTCTTAGCTAGATATCTTTTTATTATAAGAAATCGTAAATGATAAGAAATATAATCTTCGATAAGATTTTAATAGAAGTTTTTCTAACGTTCGATTAATTAAGTAAACGTTAAATAAACGAGTTAACTTTATTAAAACTTATTTAAAAAAACTATTAACTATCGATATTAAAGGTTACGTTAGTAATTATAAAAGGCCTTTTATTAAAGAAATAATTAATAATAAAATCGAATCCGAGCTTAAGATTAATTATAAAATAAACCCGGAAATGCTTTTAATATCGATTAATAAAATAGATCTATTTAATTTTTAGAAGTTATCTTTTAAAAATAAAATAAACGATTTTAAAAATTCCATAAAATATAAATTAAAAAAGGATAAATTAATAATATATATATTAATAAACGAAGAATTCCTAAGTATTATAAAGGTTATAACCCGAGAATCTTTTCGAAAAATAAAGAAAGAAGCTAATTAGAAACGTTATTAAGCGTAGGTTAAATCGAACTTAATTTCTATTAATATTATATATAAGCTTAAAACTTTAAAAGTTTAGCTAATTAATAATATTCCTATAAATGGATTTATATTCTTAGGATCGATAAGTTAAAAAGATAAGATATTACGTATAATAAAAAGATAAAAAGAAAATCTTTTATTTTCGTTAATAAAAGGTTTTTATTAGAATATTTATCTTTAATTTACGAAAGAACTATACGGAATTCGGCTTAAACTAAATCGATTAAAAGCGATTAAAAAGAAATTATAAATTTTAGAATTAACCGATATTAAATAAGATATTTTAATCGAAGTTCTTTATAAATATAAAATAGTTTTAACATAGGATTTTAACGAGATCGACTAAATTAAAAAAAGTATAACTTTTAATTATATAATTAAAATAGTTTTATATTCGACGTAATAAATTAGGAATATCTTAATTCCTATTTTTTTAAAAAAGAAAGTTATTAAAGTTCTTAAAAACCGTTTAAAGAATAATATTATTTAAGAAAATTATAACCCCTATTATAATACCTAGTTCGTTATTAAGAAAAAAAACGGGAATTTTCGATTAATTAATTTTTATACGAAATTTAATGGAAAAATAATCCGCGATACTTTTTTACTTAAAAGTTATAAAGAATTCTTTATAAAATTCGTTATATATTAAATGCTATTTATTATAAATTAATTTTTAAGATATAATTAGGTTAAGTTTATTTTATTTTATAAGTAATTTATAGCTTTTATTTTATCGATTAACTTAATAGAAATAATTACGTTATTATAAAATGCGATTAATTTGATAGCTTATTTCTTTAAAGTAATTATCCGGATATTTTATGATTTTATTCCTAATAAATGTAAACTTTTCTTTAATAATATAAGAATTAAAGGACTTATTACTTAGTATAACGATTAAAAGATTTACTTTAGAATGTGTCGTTTTATTTTTAAATATATTAAAAATATAAGCGTTATTTTGTTAAATTTCGAGTTTATCGAAGTTATAATTAATAAAGAAAAGTTAGAATTTTGCCGTTTAATTACGGAAATCGTAAAATATATTTACGGTATTTATAAGAAAAAACCTACTTTAGTTAAAACTTTAAAAATCAAAGAATAAAATCTTTATAATAATGTTAAAAAGGTATGATTTTTCATTGGTATTACGGTATATTTCAGAATTTAGGTAAAGCTTTATACCTTAATTATTAAGTTTTTAATAATATTACTTAAAAAGAACGTTTCTTTCGAATAAAAAAAAAACTAGGAACGTATAATATAAACGTTAAAAGATACGTTATACGAAGTATTTTATTTTATAAATCTCGATTATACCTATAAGAAACTTATTATTTTATAAACGGATATTTTAAATTAAAGATAAAATTACGTATTAAGTTAACTTAATGATTAAAGTAAATTTCGATTTTTAAAATACGAATTTAGTATATAACGAAAAATAAAAGAAAAATATAATATCCCGAAATAAAAGGCATTTACCTTCGTTAAATCTTTCCATAAATTATAAATCTATTTTTATAAAATTTATTTTTTCTTATAAACCGATACGAAAACCCTTATTACTTAGTTAAACGATAATTTTACTAATTTACCCAAAATAGAATTAATTTAATGGATTTTTTATATTAAGTTATTCGATTTTAAAATCGAATATATACGAGGTAAATCTAACGTATTAACCGATAGCTTTTTTCGTAAAAGAAAAAAACCTTTAAATAAGGAAAACGATTAATAAGAAAGTAATATTAACGAATATATTAATAACTAAATTTACAATATTAATATCGACTTAACTATTTCTAATAAAAATAAAGAATCTATTTTATTATTATAATTACTAAAGAAATAGAATAATAATTTTTAAAAAATCGTAAAGTATTTAAATATTTTAAGATATTTTATATATCTAAAAATAGGAAAAACTTTAAAAGATTAATAAGTTAAATAAAGATTCTAAAATAAAACATTCCGTTATATAGTTTCGGAAAATATTTTATAGCGTCGATTTAAGTAATGGTTTTATAAGCGATAAGTTATTAATTTCGCGATATAAAGAAAAATTATTATTTGAAAGAATTATGCCGAATATAATTATAAAAGACGTAATTTAACGATTTATAAAATAAAGAATCTATATTACTAAAGAAATATAAATGTTAATATAATTAAAGTAATTACTTATTATCCGAATTATTAAAAATCCGATATAATTTATTTTTATAAACTAAGCTTTTATAATATATCGTAGGGATTTCTTATTATATAAATTATTAATATATAATATATACTTCTTAATCGAGGAAAAAAATATATAATAGAAACGAGAAAAAAGCTTAACGATTAATTAGAAAATAAAGTATTAAGTAAAGTTAATATTACGATAATTATGAGTTTCGTACGTAAAAAGATCGTTCTTTTTTATAATATATCCCTTTTAATAAAATATAATAATAACTTAAAATTCAAAGATAATTTTAATGTAATTATTATAATATTAGGTATAAATAAATAAATAAGATTTACCTATTTTTTATAATTTTAAAGTTAGATAAAAATCGGTTATAAAAGAATTAAAAAAGGCCTTATATATATTTTAAACGAAAATAATAAAGGTTAAATATTACGTATAAACGATATTATATAAACGGATCGAATTTTAGTTAAACCTAATGGAATATTTTCGTACGAAATTATATCGCGAAAAACTCTTATTTATGCGGCTAAAATTACTCGAGAAAAAAAAAGATAACTTCGAAAAACTAATCGACATTTTCTTAAGGAAAAGAAAAGAAATAACCGAAAGGAATAATAAAAAATATACGAAAAAAATCCGAAACGTAATATTATAAAAAAATAACTTAGTACTTTTATTCGATATATCTCGTTATATAAACATTTCCAATAAAAATAAATTACGATATAATTAGTTTAATCTTTTTTTAATTAATAAAATCTACGAAAAAAAGAAATATAATATTTATAAATTAAACGAAATAGTTTTACGTTTTATATTCGCGAATAATAAATTAAAACTTTTTATTAAAAATAAAAACGGATATTAAGAATTTAACGATCCTTTAAATAACCTTTAGATTATAAAAAAAATAAATAAATAATTCGATTAAAACCCGGAATTAAACGTTAATTAAAAGAAAAACGTATTTAAAAGATTTAATAACTTAAAAGATTAGTAAATCTTTAGTTTTAATAATAATAATAACAATAATAAAAGTGTTATTATAAATGGGAAAAGAAACTAACCGATTAATACTAAAACGAAACGATAATAAAAAACGAAAAATGCTAACGAAATATTAAATATTTTAATAAAGAATGGATTTTAATATCTTTTTATCGAAATTTATATCCCCGTTAAAACGAAAGAAAGATATACCATTATATATAAACGAAAACGACCTTAAAAAGTCCTTTTAGAAATAAATTAATTATTCGAAAAAAATATTATTAAATATTTATATAAAAAAGTTATAATTATATTTAATATAATAATATTAAGCTTTATTTTTACTAAGATAAATACAATTCTTTTAATAAAATGCGATATAATTTCTTTATTTTTATTATTTTAGAAGATTTTATCTATTATTATTTTATTTATTTAATTTATTTTATTATATTATTTTCGTAGTTTTCTTAAATTTACGAACCTTATATACGAAATAAAGAAATATTCGCTTAATTAAAAGGTTTTATTAATCTTTTTATTTATTTCATAATTTCGATATTTATTTATTAAAATTAAACCGGGGAATTTTTAATAGTAAAATCTTCGATAATAAATAAAACCCTATGTTTTTAAACTTTAAAATAACTAAATTTAACATTTCGAAACTTATAATTTTAAATATTTATTAAGAAAATATATATTTTGTAAAAATTATTCAATAATAATAAGATTAATTTATAATTAAAAAAAAGCTATATCTTAGTATATTAATTAATATTAGAAATATTTATACGATAAATATAATAATAATAAAAGATTTTATTTAGAAAGTTATATATTTAAATAAAAAAACTAAAAACTTAACGTTTATTAGTAACGAATTAGGTAAAATATTAATTTAAAGGTTTACTTTGTTTAATTTCGATAAAAAAAGGTTTTTTCCGAGCTTTAGTTATTCGATTAATAAGTGGAAAATAATTCTTAAATATCTTAATAACCCGTTAAAATCCCGTGTTTTTTATTTCTTATAAAATATATTAATTAATAATAATACCATTTAGAACGTAAATATTTATATAATAAATCATTTAATGGTATTTTAATTAATGAAAAAACCTTAAAATTAGGTATTTTCATATTAATTTATATATATTAATCGGTAATATAAACTTTTAAACTAATTTTTAGATTTTCTAATTAAAGCATAATTAGGTTACTTTTTATAAATTAAAGTAATAACTTAATCGAAGGTTTATTTAAGTTTATATACGAAAGAAGCGAACTATAAATATCTTATATTTTAGTAAAGCTAAATCTTAAATATATCTTACTTTTAAAAATAAATAACGGCGAAAAAAAAAGAAACATAGTTATAAAATCCGGCTTAATATTTAGAAAAGTTTAATTAGGAATAATTATATACGTATTTATATGTAATTCTTTAAACGAGGGAAAAAACTACGGTAATTATATTATATATTAAAGAAATTAAATTCGATAATTATCTTTTAATTTCGGTTCATTAATATATTTACGAAGTTTAATTTTAAGTTCGATTTCGATTAATAGTTAGTAAATATATATTATATTTCGAAAAAATTAGTTACTTTTAATCGAAAGTTCGGAATTTTAAGAATTTTTAAGGAAAAGATAGTTTATATATTTTTGAAACGTACGCGAACGTTTTAATTAAGCTTTGTAATTAACGTTTTTAATTTTAATACTTTTAAAGAATTTTTGTTTTTTAGATAATTTTAGAAAAAGAAAAAGTTAAAAACTCGATAATATTAACGAAAGAAACATTTTATAAAAATTATATAGTTCCTTTTTAATATATAAACTAAAGAATATAGGTTTTTACTTTAGATTTTTTAGAATTTCTAATTTATTCCTACGTAAAAAGCCGGTTATAATTAATAGAATTTAAAAAAGCTTAGCTTTTTTTAAATGAAATTAGGAATTTATAAAAAGTTTAAAAAGTTTAAAAAAGAAAGAATTATAAACGTAATTATCGTAAATTTCTTAAACTTTTTATTAATTTTAAATAAATGGAATTCCATTAATTACATATAACTTTAAACGCTATATTATAATATATTACCTAAAGTTATATATATATAAAAAAGATTTTAATTAACCCCGTTTTAACCAATTAATAAAGCTTTTTATTTTTTTTAAACTTTTTTTAAAAATCTATTTCCTAGGTATATTCTAAATTTTATAATTATTTAATTATAATTTTTATATAATAATAAATAAAAGTAACCGAAAATAACTTTTTAAACTTTTTAAAAAACATATATTATTTCGATATTTACGTTAATTAAGAAAAATATAAATCATTATTATAAAAACTTATTTAAATTCCTTTATATATTATTACTTAAGAAAGCTTATTATTATTTAATATAACGTTAATTTAAAAGACTTATTTATTATTGGAAATAAATATTAAACTTTAAAATAAAGAAATAACTTTAATAATTAAAATTATTTTAAACTTATATAAAAAACGTTAATATAATAAGTTTTGTTATTTGTATCCACCTTTTTTACTATCGGAGCCTTATTTATACCTAGGTATATCCGGTTATTTCTTTCGTATCCTTTTTGAAAATAACTTATAAATTAATCGGTAAAATTATTTTAACGTTTTATATACGTAATTATTTATTTTTATTATATATAATAATTAATTCTTTTAGTAATTTTACTTTCGTAAGATATTTATATTCGTTATAATAAATATTATTAATAAGTTCGATATTGTTATATCGAATCCTTTGTTTTTATTTAATTTATTTCCGGATTATCGGTTTATTATAGGACCTTTTTACGAGTTATACGAAAAGTTCGAATCCGACCTTTTAGTTTATACCAAAATAGCTAAATACGTAATAGTTAAGAAACGGTTAAATAAATACGTTAATAAAAAACTAATAAAGGTCGTATTCGTTTACGTTAAAGGTATTATTCGATTTTCTAAGTTAAATAATATCCGTAAAACTATTATTAATAAGGTTAATTATATATGGGAAACTTAAGCCTTTTTTTTAAAAGTAAATAATTAGTTTTAAGAATTTAAGTTATATAAAAATCACGAATATTATATTAACTACGAAATTATTAAGGACCCGTTTACTTTTATTCCTTTACGTAATTTAACCCTCGAAATAAAAAAATTAATAAATCGCATATCTTTAAACCTAGGAATACGATTACGATTTATTACTATTACTTTTCGAAAGTAATTTCTAAATGCGAATTTCGTTAATAAAAATATCTATAATTATCGCTAATATTTTCGCAAATAATAATTAAATAGTTATATCCTAATATAAATACTAATCCGGTTATTCGAATAGGAAAATATCTTATATTACATTTATAAAAACCTTATTAAAGAAAACCGCGTTATCGGTTATATATAATTTAAACCTTAATATATTAAAATATAACGAAAATATCCTAATATATTTTTTTTCGATATAACGTATAAAACGAATAAATATAAAATACCTTTTTTTATCGATACGATAATTACCTTAATAAAAACAATGGCGAATATCGTATATGGTTTTATTAATAACGAACGTTTCGAAACTTTTAATTAAATCGTTACTAATATCGAACGAGCTTATATATAATTTAAAATATTTTCGCCGAAAATAATTATTATTAATTACGATAACGTTAAACGAACTACGTTTAAGTTATATATATTTACGGTTAAGTTATAATTATACGTGTTTTATATTAATAAAAATATCGTTTTAAACGTTAAGAAACTTTGGAAAAAACTTACGATCGAATCGATAACGTTTTTCGCGATTAACGAGTTTTTAAACGATAAAAATAACGTTTAATAACTTAATATATCTTTAAGAAACTTTTAAAGAATTTTTAACGAAATATCGAATAAAATACGTAATATTCGTACCGATCTTTTTAAATTTTAGAAATATATATTATACGTAAAAACCGAAAGTAAATTCGAAATTACGTAAAAGCTTTTAAAAAGGAAATTCGGGAAATAAAAAGCTATTATTATATATATTAATAAGGAATATATAAAAGTTAAATACGAATAAATAACCTATTTTACGTTTATTAATAAAAATTATAACTAAAAGATTATATTTTTAATCGAAATAACTTATAAAAACCTTAAAAATTATCTCGTATATAATCGCGATAATTTCTTAAAAATATAAACGATAATACGAGAAATAATTAATAAATAATAACGCAAAATTAACATAATAAAAAGCATTTAAATAAAACGTTTATACCGAAAATATATAAAGATTAATTAGCTAAAAAAGTTATTTCGTTAAATCTTTTATTATTACGTTAATTTCTTTATTAAGTAATATCGTAAAACATTAAGATCGTTAATTAAAAACTTATCTTTAAAACCTTATATCGATTTAATTAAAAAATAATACGATATTCCGTATATTTACGATATATTTCCTAAATTCGAAACTTACGAAATTATTAAAAAAATAGAAATCGACTTATACTAATAACTAAATCACGATTTAACTAATAAATACCTATATTTCCGTATTTAAAATCCTAATATTATTATAAATATACGCGATAAGTTTTATAATTACGATACGTTCGATAAAAAAACCTTCGTAACAATATAATAGCCGTAAAATACGTAGGAATTACGCTAAAAATAACTGGGCCATTTTTTCGATAATTACTTTATAAGTAATAACGTATATCGTCGGTTTTCCTAATAGAAATACGGCGAGAACTTTTAGTAGCTTAATACGATAGACGTTATTTCGTTATTTACTCCGATAATTATATCGTAACGATAATAAAGCCGGCCTTTCAAATTAAAAAATAAGCCGAAACCTATAATTCTAACTAAACGAGCACGGGATTAGGGAAGTAAATATAACCATATAATACGTTATATAATAAATGGCTTACGAAAAGTTATAAATAAAGAAAAAAAAAACGACGATTATAATAACAAATCTAAATAAAAAGGGATTAATATTAGAAATAATTTTATATAAATAAATACGTTATACTTATATATAAAATAAAGCTTTATAAAATAATTAATTTTAATTAAATATATCTAATTAAGATTAAAGCCGTTAACTTTTATCGCTTTTAAAAAAGATATAAGAAAAATAACCGGATATACTTAAATATAAATAAAGCTTCGATAATAAAAAAGGTAAGTACAAATAACAAAACTTAATATAATAAATTTAATGATATAAAAAAATTATAGATTTTTATTATTAGAATTATATTTTTTTCCGAGTTTATTTACGAAATTAAAACTTTATAAACTTTATAAAATTATTTTACGTTAAATTTTAACTAAGTTATCGAAATATTAATTAAAACGTATTATTTACATTTTATTTTCTTAATAGTTTATTACGATATATAAGATCTAAATAAAGACTTAATAAAATATACGAGTTTTTACTTTTATATAATATTAATTAATACGTAAAAGAAGCGAATATATACTTTTAACATTTTTTAAAATAAAGATAATATTTCCCTTTTTCGAATATAAATTATAAAAGATACTTTAAACGAGATATATAATAACGATAAATGGAAATTATTAATTAAACCTTTTAAGAATTTTTTACGTATTTAAATCCTTTTATAAAACGAGATTTAAACGTATAAATATTAAATAATTTATATCTTATACCTATTATTTAAAAAGTTAGCTATTTTATTTTATTTAAAGAAAAACGAAAAGTTTAACTAAATAAAAATCCTAGATTTTTTTATAGATATAATATTTTTATATTCTAAAATAACGATTAAACCGAAAACGCCATTATTTATAATTCCTAAGAAATTAATTCGGAAATCGATTAAATTTAAAACAAACTTTTTAGGGATAAAATTTAGGTCGATTAATTTAATTAGAAAGGTTAAAGTTAAATTCCTTAATAAAGATAAGTTAAAAAAAGTTTCTAACTTTTTAAATTTAAACCTTAAATTTAAATCAAAAAACAAAAAAAAAAATTACCAAAATTTAACCCGAAAAACATAATCGTTATTAATTAGTTAAATGTTATCGAAAATAAAAAGCGTTCTTTTATTTTTTTATCGCTTAACTCGCTTATAATTAGCTTATTTAAAGTTAATTCGTTTAAAGTTAATTTTATTAATAAAAGTACGATTTACGATAAATATAATAAAAACGATAAACTTAATTTCGTTATTTTATACGGTTATTTATTTGATTTTAATTAAAATCTAATGTTAAAAGTAAGATTTACGCGTAAAATTCGCTATATATAAAGGTATTTTATACTAATAAATAAATAGGTTATTAATACTTAATTCGATATAACGTATAAGTTATAACCGATATATCTTTATAAATAAATAGGTTAGAATAATTATATTATATTAGTTAATAAGGTAAATAAAGAATGTAAAGATTTAAAACTTAACGTAAAAAAAGCCCGTTTAGTTTTAATTAAAAAAAAAACCAAATTAAGGAATCTTATAGAAATTAATAATAAAAGGAAAATTATACCATTATTGGAAAAGTAATAAATATCTATTAATTATTAGATATATAAAAGTTTTCTTTTATTTTAAATAAATTCGAACGAAAATAATATTATATTTAAATCTAAAAGAAAATTATAATAGAACTTAATTATTAAACTATTATTTCCGAAATTACGTAGCACCTTATAATTAGATTTTATCTTTTCGCATTTTTAAACTTATAAAGTTTAGACTTTTCTTTTAATAATAATAACGTATCGTATAAAATTATACTTTTTTAGATATAACTTCAAATTTATCGATTATCACGAATTTTAGTTTTTTTCTTAATATCGATATATTTTAGGATAATTATAACGTTATTATAATTACGCCGAAATCATTAACATTAAAATATCGTTCTAATATAAAATAAACTTAAGTTTAAAATAAATTCGAATTTATTTTTTTTTATATTTTCATTTTTTATTTTTATTTATATATTTTATAATAATTATAATATATTTTACTAATTTAACGAATCGAAAATATAATTAACGTTATAAGTTATTTAAAGAAATTTACGTTTAAATTATACGAAAATTACGCGTATATATACGTGTTTTTAATATATAATACGTACGAAATTTAATAATAAATAATTACGACGTAATATTATCTTAATAATATAAAAATTATACGTTTCCGAAAAAGAAACCATTATCGAACGTATTTTTAACCTAAATATACGAACATTCTTTCCTCGCTTTTATAATATTAAAAATATAATTAATATATTATTTCGTAAACGTAATAAAAAAAAATTAAAAAGAAATAAATAATAAACTTTATTAAGTAATAATCATTATTTTAAATATATTTTAATCGAAAAATTAATTATTTTAAAGCTTTTTATAAAAATTTTAATACGTTTAAAAAATGATTCGCGTTTATAAATAATATAATCGGGAAATATAATATATAAAATAAAGATATTTATAATTTTAATAAAATTAAATTTATAATAAATATAATTATTATAAATATAGAAAGATATAATAAATTTTATTAAATATAATTTAATAATCGGAAATAAATTATAACTATTTAAATTATTAATTTTACCGATTATATTATTTTTCTTTTTATTATTATTATAAGTAAAAATTACTTTATATTTTAATATTACGATAATAAATTTTTATTTAACTAAATTATTTCTATTTCGAATAATAAATAAACTATAAATAAAAAGATCTAAAATGGGTTAAATATTTTAATAAATATATAGAAAAGCGTATAAAAGATATAAAATGCTTCTTTATTTTCGATAATTATAAAAATTATTATTCGATAAAATTTAAGGAATTTTATCGTAATTATAACATTATAATCCTATATATATTTATTTATTCGTTTTATAAATTTTAACCTTTCGATATAGGAATTTTTTCTATTTTTAAACGTATTTATAAACGTATAATTAAGAATTTTATATAACGAAATATTTCGTATATTATAAAAGAAAATTTCTTTTTTACATTTTATAAAACATTTATAAATTCTTTTATAAAAAGTAATATTTAAGTTAAATTCTAAGATATTAGATTTATTCCTTTTAATTTAAAATATATTATATTATAATTAAATATCGCTTATATTATCCGAATATTTTTTTTAAATCCTTAGTTTCTTACCATTTTTTAGGTTTTAAAAATACCTAAAACTATTAACGAAATAATTTCGTAATTCGTTTATATAAAAATTAGATTTATAAAATATTAAAATAACTTTCTTATATATATTATAAAGGTTATAAATAAAATAACGAAATTTATATATAAGTTAATATATAAAATAACTTTTTTACGTAAAAAAATTATTAACTTTTATAAAATAAATTATATATTTAATAAACGTTAAAAGATTAAAAATAAATGTTTTATTAAAGGAAAATCCTTTATTTATAAAAAGAAATAAATCTTTTAAGCTTAAAAAAATGATATCGTTTTAAAGTATAAAAAAAAAGTAAAGAAAATAATTCGCGAAAGAAAATAAAACAAAATAAACGTTATTATAATATTTATAGAAATATCGGTTATAATACGTAAATTTATAAAGTAATTATAAATATTTCTAATAATAAAAATTAATTTCATTTTAAATTATTTCGATTACGTTATAATTATTAATTAGTAATTATATTTAATCGTTACGAAAAAAATAAACTCGAGTTTATTTTAAACTCGAATTTATTTTTAACGTTAAACTATTTATTAATAAAAAATCTTTATTTAATAAATAAATTTATAAATATAAAAAAAACTTTCTTAGAAAAGTTATTTATTATAAAATATAATAAATAATTAAAAGTTTCGAATAAATTAAAAGTTTTAATTATATAAATACCTTTATTTTAATAGTTAAATTAATAAATTATAAAGTTATTTTCGTTATAACGATTATTTTAAACTTAGAAATCGAATAAATAAATATCGTTATAGTTTTTTTTTATAAAAATATAAACGAAAAAATCTACGTTAAATAATTATTAGGTTTTAATAATAACTTAAAATAATATTATAAGTTAAATAAAATATTATATAAGTTAAAATAAATTTCTTTGATTTGATATAATATATTAATTAAATATTTTAATATATTAAATTTCGAAACTTTTAATTTAAATATCGGTATATTTATTAAAAGATATATTTATATTATTATTTATATTAATAATTTATTAATAATTAGCTTTTTTAAAAAAGAAATTATCGATATTAAAAGAAAGTTAATTTAAAAGTTTAAAATAATTAACCTTAATTTTTACTTTTATTATTTCGATATAATTATATAACGAAATAAAGTTAATAGAATTTTTATATTTAATTAAGGAATATACTTTAAAAAAATTATTAGGAACTTTAATTATTAAAATAATAATTTTATAATAATATTTATTAACGTTATTAAAATCGATAAATTAATCGAAAGTTTTATTATAAACGTAAATAAAGTTAAATAATATATTAAAGTTATAAATTATTTAATATACGTAATAATAAATATTAAATTTAATATAACGTATATTATTTTTTATTTAAATCGATATATAAAAAACCTTATAAAAGGTTATATTAAAGTTATAAAACGAATTCTAAAATATTTAAAAAATATTATCGATTATAAATTTATTTATTAAAATAACCTAAGAAATTTTATAAAATAAACGGATATAAATTACGTAAATTATATATAATTATAACGATTAATTTTTAGTTATATATTTAAAATTAATAAAAGTATTATTAATTAGTTTTTTAAACGATAATTTATAATAGTAATTTTAATTTATAAATTAAAATATAAAAATATAATAAATATTATTAAAAAAACTATTTAATTTTAACGTTTAATTTTTAAATTAAACGTTAATAAAAATTAAGTTATAATTATTATTATTTATAAAAATAACCAAAATATATTAACTTTTATTAAAAACTTTTAATATTATTTTCGTACGAAATATATCGAAATAAACGTTTATTTTATTCGTGAAAAATAATAAATTAACGAAGTTAATTTCTAATATATTTATATATCGAAATAAATCGTTAACGGTTTTATTAAACCATTATTTAAAAATATCTTTATTCGTTTTAAAAATATCTTAGAACTTAAGTTTTAAAATAAATGGAAATATAAATATTAAGAATATTTTAATAATTTTACGTATTTTATAAAATATTTATAAATATATAATTAATAAAAAATTAAATAATTAATAAAAGCTTATATATTATTTTTTTACGTATATAATTAATGAAAAATTTATTTTTTTATTTTATATTTATATTTTACTTTTTTTATTTTATATATAAATTATACCTTATATATAAGTTATATAATAAAAAAAATATAAAGTTATATAAATATAAGTTATAAATATAATTCGAATAAAAATATTAAAATAAATAACTAATAAATTAAATAATTAAGTTATATTTTATATTTATAATTATTATATAAAAAGTTATATTTATATAATAAATTTTTATAATTTAACTTTTTAATATAATTATTATAATATTTATAACTTACGTTTTATTTTAATAAAAAAGATTATAATATATATTAAAATCTTTAATATTTCTAAAATAAAATCTTAAATATAATAATATATAATAAATTTTTAAAAATATAAACGATTATTTATTTAAAGTTTAAAAATTCTATTTAAAAACTTTATTTAAAATATAAATTAACTTAAATATAAAGAAATATAAATAATAAATAATATAAGTTATTATAATATTTAATATTTATTAATACGTTATTATTATTTACGTTATTAAAAAACTTTTAAAGATATAATTAAATCGTATAATAATATAATTAATACCTAAAATTACGAAAAAAACCAATTATAACTTAAATTTAAGTTTAAAATAATATCTAAATAATGTTAAAAAGTTATTACTTTATATAATCATTCTATTTTCTAAATGATTTTAATATACCTATTTAAATTTAGTATAACAATTCCGTGACGTATACCAAGATATACGGTAGTCCTAAACATATCTGATCGGTAATGGGATTATTGTGTAACCTGATCGCACTTCGGAGGTGAGAGACCTCGCGTCCGCGCATCTTACACAGTGTCGGAGATTACTGGCTATTACCTGTCTCATGTTTTCTTACAGTGGGTTTCACAGCATAGAGGCGGCATTCGGCAGGCATAAATTACCTAGGTAACGGATGCACGTAAGATTGCGTAGAATAGATGGCTGCAAGGGCGTGAAAATGATAAACGATAAGGATGTCTGTCTTAAACCTATCGCCCTCGCTAATCACCCTTACCAGACAACGGAATACATAGCGACACTTCTTTCGGGGGGCCACGCATCTTAATAAAAAATTGCTCAATTAACTTGCATACAATATTCAACAACTTCATAGTTTCCCTTGGATTTGAATCGGCAATGGCAAGAAGTACCGTTTCATGGCTTCTTGGTCTGGGGGCATTGGCCTTCGGACTAGCTGCCGTGTTTCTGGAGCCGCTCCGGGGGTTCCTAGTACGGAACGCCGACTACTACAAGATCCCGCTACCTTTATTAGCACCACCTTCCTCTGTGGTCGCTATTGATCATGCTCGCCAAATCACATACCTCGGCAACAGCATCGACGGCGTGGACCATTTTCAAAATATTTTCTACGCGGAGGACACCTCTAGTAAGAATCGCTTTGCGCCGCCTATTCCGGTGAAGCATGAAAAGAGGTCGTCTATTGATGCTACGCAGTCCGGAGCTTGGTGCCCTCAGGGGACCGGAGACATCCTCCCTTTCACAAGTAGGGTTACTAATATAAGCGAGAATTGCTTAAGCTTGAGGATTGCTCGACCACATGGCACTACGTCGGATTCGAAGTTGCCTGTGATGGTTTGGCTGCATGGCGGTATGAGACATATTCTCACAACCTATGAACTCTTGAACATCACTCCAACTCATTGGATGACGCTAATATTATTGTTTCATCGAATGTAGGTGGCCATGCTCTTGGATCTGCCTCAGATGTTCTCTATGAACCCGATGGTCTAGTGAAGCAAGCCGCCGGTGATGAGCAGCCGTTGATTTTTGTTGGAGTTAATTATCGCTTAGGTCGTATGTTAAGTACCTACCATGAAATTATTTATCATTGTATATGAATCTGACGACCCCGTAGTCTTCGGCTTCGCGTCCAGCAAAGCCTTGACCAAGGATAAACATACAAACGCTGGTTTGCGTGATCAGCGCGCTGCTTTTGAATGTACGAGATAAATATGACAGTTCTTATCTTACTAGGTATACTTACATGCATTGATACATAGGGGTCCACGACAATATCGAAACCTTTGGTGGCGATCCACAGCGAGGTAGGCATTGTGCTTAAGCAACGGCCTTTTGTCATCTATTCGACTAACTCTGATTATCATGCAAGTAACCGCCGTTGGGCAAAGTGTAGGAGCTAGTGATATCAGCTTGCAGTTAACAGCGTTCGGAGGGAAGCGTGGTGCTCCATTCAACCAGGCAATGTGAGGAATGCATATCTTCGCGACCTGCCGCTTCTATGCTGACTACTAGTTACCGCAGATTAATGTCCGGTGGTCCGGGCCTAAACTTCAATACCAAGTCAGACCTAGTGGTAAACAATACCGCAGCCGTTGCTCAAGGAGTTGGATGCGTTAAGAACGGCGACAGCCAATCGGCAGAAACTCTACAATGTCTTCGGGAATCCCCTGTTGAACTACTAACCAACCTCTCGGTCACGGCTTCTCGCGCAGCACGTCCACCATTTGGAGAAGCGTTCTTCTATCCAACGTACGATGGAGACATTCTACCCGATCGACCTTCTCAGTTGGTGCGTGCTGGGAAAGTTGCTAAAGGTGTGCCTATCATTGCCTCCTGGGTGTCGAATGAAGGTGCCTGGTATGCTCCTCCTCAAACTTCGAGTGACGAAGGAGTACTGGCTACTTTTGGGCTTTGGATGACCGGCCTCTCTGAGCACACAAAAGCGAAGTTGTTAGAACTTTACCCTCTCGAGGATTTCGAGTTTCTGGTAAGGCCGGACTACGACGGGCCCATCTCGCCACAATACTACCGCGCCGCACAGCTCAACAAAGACCTCTGGTTCACTTGCCCCGTGCTAGATTTCGCCTGGCAGTATCTCAAAAACGGTGGCGTGGAAGCATCGCAAGTGCGATTGTATGAGCACAATGCAACACGGTACACACCGGCTTTCGAGAAAATGGGCGTGCCTATGTGGCGGGTGGCGCATCTCAGCGATATTCCATACGTACTGAATATCCAGCGTCTTGGTGGAGGTGCGGATAACTCGGCCGCACAGCTTGAACTGGCCAAAAAGATGAGTCGAACCATCGCGAAGTTTGTAACCTCCGGAACTCCTGAAGGCATCCGTGGTGATGCCCTAGCATGGCCTGCGGCTTTTGCTGATGTGACAAAGGAGGAGCTGAGGAAAGATTTCCCAAGCAAGATCTCGCTGGAATTGTTTGGAGGGCAGCATGGAACTGTACCTGTCTCTATTAGTAAAGGCGGGAATGAAGCTGGGGTGACAGAAGCTGAGAAAGCTCTGGGATGGGAGAAACTTTTCCAAAGATGCGAATTCATTAACACTGAGAGGGTGAGGGAAGAACTAGGCGTGTAGCGGATATGGGTACCTGGTATCCAAGTTACTAGTTTATGAACTTCATATAATACCACTTAAACAGAGGTGAAAGGCTAGGTACCTACCTCCTAGGTAGGTATCTAAGGTATTATCTATAAGTTGACCGGTCTTCAAACAGACCAAGAATAAACAATAACCGGTAACGGAGGGAGTTGTACACATTGGACGGCATAGATCGCTGAAGACATTTATTATGCCGGCTAAACCATTGTCATTCGATATATGGGTCTACTTCCATATATTGCTCGTTCATCACTACTCCTGTTTGCCAGCACATGTAGGCTCCTCCGAATACATAAGGTACCGTTATCACTAGCTCGAACAACTTCGCTTACGTAGAGAATGACTGAGGTTTCCTCATTTCCTCAGGTTATATTTATTGTGTCGGGGTCTTCGTTTTCCCGAATAGGAAGGAGCAGCGTAAACAAAGAAAGAGAGAACATTAGTCAACAGCACCGTCAACAGTACTGTTAACAGCATAGCCATTAAACAGGTAACTGGACTGTTAAGTTATCATTTAAGGGTAGGGAAAGGAGGGAACGGAAGGAGAGAGAAGGTGAGGGGAGAAAGGGGAGAAAGGGGAGAGAAGGGGAGAGAAGGGGAGAGAAGGGGATGGGTTGTGGCATTTAGAGCAGCTGGGATAGCTAAGATAGGTAACTAAGGTACCTACCTTAGTTACCTAGTTATGATGGCCATAGCAAGTATCATCGCCTTGCCTAAGAGAAACCTCAGGCTATTGTGTCACCCGGCACGGGGTGGCCTCATGTGTGGGTTAGGGTCGTAATCAAGCCACATACAGCATTTCCTTAAGCCATCGTCGCTAGACTATCATGCTGCTACTACACACGTCAATACTTGTTGTCCAATATCTAACTTGAGAGATACCCTTGACTCACGTTATAGTCGGGGCACCGCGTCGCTCGAGGGGCCTTGGTGGATATTATCCAGATCGCCGTCCTCCTCGGTGGTGTGTCCTGGGGATTCTTATGTTGGCATACTGTCCTAAATGAACTATGAGGGCTTGGGCATGGATGCTCACCTGATACCTGACGCCGCAATATCCGACGATGATAGAATTCCCAAGCAGTCATCGCAGCGATCGGGAGGGTCAACAGCACGTCAACGATGGCGACAATGGCTACATAGGTGGCTACGCTCGCTGAAATGTTGCTATCACATTGATATTTCGATGCAGAGGTTTCCTTTCCTTAATATACGGCTTCAGGGTTTAGGGGAATTGATAATACGCCGACAGTGTGGAGATAAATGGAGTTGGACAAGTGCTAAAATGGCTACCTGTTTGACAAGATGGTAGTTGGTTCCTACGTCATGCCAAATAGTAAATTGTGTACAGAGAAAATAGAAAACCAGGTATATGTGCAAGGTATACACTGCGTATCGGAATCGAAGTTTGCCAAATAGAGACAGCTCGCCAGTGCCAAATACGACAAGATTCATTCCTTCCCTAAACGCCGATAATGCCTAAACTACCCTCGCTGCTCACTCTCCAGGTTTCCAAACACATCAAAACACTCGGTCCTATGGAAACAATCCTATCAAACCTTCTCAAACGTTTCCCATCCTTCAAAATATATGGCCGAAACGGATGTCTTACGAACTTGCAGAAACTAGCAGCTTACTTCACAAAGGCTAAACTGGCTAAATCACTTGCTGAAAATCTTCATGGGGTATCGTGGCGGTCGTGAGATATGCCGTACTCATTACTAATGGTTTTCTTCAGTGATCATACCCAGCGCCGCGTTGCCAAGGGCTGGATTTACGCGGTTAGCAATTGATCGCAAGTCAGAGGCTAGATTAGGTCTCTTACCTTGGGCTGGAGGGTGGCTTGAATCCAGCCGGGCTGCTATTGTTCTGTGAACGCCCAACTGATACTACCGAACCGTTATACGGACTAGCGGTTCTGTTGATTGGATCAACAGGCGAGTGAGGCGGTACGTAGTGGGAAGGAGCATGGTGAGAGTTGTCGGTCGAGTGAGCCGTAGACCCTTGTCCGCGATATAAGGAATCGCGAGGGTTGGAGTCCTCGTCGTCATCCAAGTCAAGGCCAGACCCGAACCCAGGCTTCTCTCCACGAGCCGTCATTGCCAGAGCGTCGAGTTCGGTAGTCGTGGCAAGCTGGCTCTGGGACTTCATGAAAGAAGTACGGTCGTCGGCCATGAACTTATAACGGCCGTCTGGGTTGCCGTGGAAAATGACGATGCCGGTAGTGATGATCAACATGAGCAGAAGTACAAGCGTGCAAACTGCGTTTAAGATCCATAGCACGACACCAACGACACCATTGACAAGGGCCGGTTGGTCGAAGACATCAGTGAAGATGAGGAGGAAGATGGCATTGAGGAAGTTGACGACGCAAATGGCGATGTTGAAGGAATTGGTTTTCTTATCCATCCAGGGACGCAGCACGGACGCCCCAATAAGTGCGCCGGCTTCGATGATAATGAATGCGATGGCCTGGACGATTCCGGCGTTTTGGGCGAAGGCGATGAAGAGCGCCTTCAAGACGGTATAACCGAGAACAGGAACAATGAAGTAATAGGCCGAAGCACGGAATTGGATATAGAGAAAGCCTATGCATTAAGTCAATAAGGTTGTTAAGGACATTGAAATGACAAATCACTTACCCCATTTATTGAGGGTTTGAGGATCAGAGAACAAGATGTACGCCGGGTTTCTATGCATCGTGACTGAACGACGCGCAAGGCGGATAACCTTGTAGGACGCCCAAGCTAGGACAGCGTTGAGAGCCAGGAGGAAGAATACGGCCAAGACCATCAATGCAGGAGAGTCGCTCTGAGTAAATTCCCAGAAGCAAAGAATCGTCACTGCAGGATGGCCAACAAGGGCCATTCGGAAGAGGATGCCTTTGAGTACAGTGCCTATACATCAAAATCAGCATTAGCCCGTTGTACGAACGTTGAAGCTGTAACGCAGTAGGGTTGTATGGCTACTCACGCCAACCGTTGCGGAAATCCAGGAAAGTATCTCCTTTTATCCACTGTTGCTTTGCCGCAAGTTCGCAGCATCCCTTGAAAGCAACTACGCAGAGCGTGGTCAAGGCCATGATGATATAAAAGAAGACCAGCCCCGTCAAGAAGAGATTTGTGCTTTCAATCCCTGCTCGAAAGGCGACGCGCTGAATGCCGTACACCACATAGCTTCCGAAGCTAGTCTGAACATTCGCGCGCTTTAGGAGGTTTGAGCCGTGTTCGACCAAGCTGCGGGGAAGCATTGCCACTCCACGTGTGTAGATATCGAGGGCTCGCTTTTGCACTTCAACAGATACTGTCGCGAGGGAGTCCACCTGTGTGATTAGCGTAGATGGCGTTCCTCCCGTTGAACGTTGATACCAGGTGAAGATGCGTTGCACTAACCCAGTATATATTAGTAACCTCTTCTCAGATCATAAATCAAATCCATTATATGATGGAGAAATCGCATTTGTTCACGAAGAAGTGTAAATCGAGGGCTTGACGTACTCCAATCAACACTGATGATACCCATGCTCCACTGGAAATCCTGAGTCCACGACTGGACGACGGGAGGTAGAGGGATTCCGACAAGGCCAATCATAGCTTGCGCCTGGAAATAGCTCATCAACGACAACGCGTTCGCGGCGACGTGCGAAGCAGCATTCGTATGACCGAGGCCGGAGAGCAACGCAGACGATGCGAGCGCCAAGCCAGCAACAACGGCCGCGGCCCATTTGACACCGACTAGATCAACCGTCTGTCCGTTTGAGATCAAAGCCTCGACACAGGCAACGCTCTGGCCGGCTCTGGTGCCATCGGTGGCATTGATGAAGACCCTAACCTTGGCATCGAGATCGGGGAAATCGTAAGCGATAGAGGGGATGTTGGCGGCAGCATCCTTGGGGACGGGGAGCACGAAAGGGTCTCCCAGATTTCCAGAGACCATAGGGCAGAATCCGGCTAGCCCAACCACGCAAGGATCGATAATCGTGTGGATGAATGAGTAGCCGTACGCGCTGATCTGGATATCGAAGAGGACCTTGGCCTCGATGGTGGAAATGGCCGAGATGTTCACGTGGGCACTGCCAAGACTCGGCGTGTAGACGACATCGAACAAACTGGCCGTGAAGCCCGAGTTCTCCTGGCAGATGTTGAGGGACGTCGACTGAAGTATTCGTTCAGCCGTCGCGGGTAGAATAACCGACGCGAAGGAGACGGCCGCCAACAGCGGCGTCCTCATCGAAAACCTCATATCCCAAAAAGTTCGAACTTGTCAATTATTACAATTATTAAATCGAGCTGGCGCTCATTCGGGTTTACGTTGGCTTCGCGATCAAATCCAAACTAATGCGATCATGTACTGTAAACAGTGGCAGTTTTGTGTGAATCACCCCTCTTCTGGGCACGACGCGCGCAAGTCTAATCGGGTATCGGATTGGAGACAGTGGGACTACTGGAGAAGGTCAAGGCGTCGCGACAGGAGGTGACGATGTCGAAGCGAGCGAAAGACACCATGTAATGTTCAAGGCGATGAAGACGGTCGTTTAGAGGTAGGAAGAAAAACCAAAAAGCGACGAAATAACGAATGAATGGTGTTGATGGAAGAAGGTGAGATGTGGAAAGAAATGCTGGTAAAGCTGGGGTGATTCTGTAGTAATGTGAGATTTACGGCCTAACCGTACACTGCAGGTCAGATCAATCCTCTTGTGCCACATTCGTCTGTCATTGTCGTCCCCGGCCTCTGCAATAACCCCTGGGGGGCAGTGCAAGTGATTGGACGGGCATTGCACAGCCCCCGTTGACCACCGGTACGAGGCAAACCTGCCCACCTCGAATACGAGACTTCGATTACTGCGTTTGGGGATAGCCTATGCGAGATTATATCCTATGTAGGGAATTGAGATTGTCGAATTAGTATAGTAAACGACGTCGTCGCTGTTGCTAACTTACAAGTTCTTAAATGTCAAGTTACCAGATATAGTTGAGTTTAGTATATGTACAATCGCTATGTACAACCACGTTAGGATCTTGAGCGATCTGATCCCTGTCGTCATCGTGGGGTCAGTACAAGGTACTTTCGCAATTTCAATTTGATCCTTCAATATCCTGCCTAACCGTTTCCAGTTCAAATTACGGGTAATACTACCACTTCATAAGAATGATAATGATTTGCCTAAGGCAGCAAAAGTTTGCGACGCTTACCTGTAGCTGAAGAAGAGCAGATGCAGGAAACGGGTGCTATTTCTCGCGACGCAGGAACAGAAGCTTAGGGGTAACTTTGGGGATGGAGGGTCTTTCGCTAGCGCGGACCGTAACCCCGGTTCCACTAGGGCTACCTGTTGTAGCTTAAAAAATGTTTGACAGCGGCTGCCAGGTCTCCGGAGTCTACCGATAGGGCCAGAACCTTTGGGCCTACCTTTTGATAGTTCAAAAGGCTATCTCAACCTCCGTTGCCATCTGTCACGTAATACGTCATATGTATCCAGATAATGAAGTAACCAATACATCGCCGGTTTTTTATTCGCGAAGCTAATTCCTACTCGACGCCTCTCGTCTTAACTAAAGATACGGTAGTCTGACATTGATCAGATAACTAAATCTATTTGTGTGGTAAGGGCTTCTTGAATACGCAAGCTGCGTACGCAAAGATAACTATTTATTTATAATGATCCAGATTGCTTTCGGGTTGTGACGTGAGTTTATCGTCTAATATACCACGGATTTACTTCACACCAACTAGTGGACGCAACCTGAAAGTGACCAATAGTGTGAGTTTATCTAAATTTAAAAGATAACTGCGGGCTCAACCATAGACAGAAACCATTTACTTGTGCTGGTTTCGTGCTTTTCTCTGAATCTTGGACAGAATATTGAGAACGTTACCACGGCCAACTGCCTCCGGTCGGAGCAGGGCATGAAGAAAGAGATCAATTGCGTGTCCGACCCATCGTCCCGCCAATTCCGTTAGGTACAGAAACGCATAGGCTCGAGGCATCATGTCGTAGCCCTCTGCGCTCAGCAGAGGAGTGGATCGCGAGGACTCGATCGCCACGGATGAGGATGGCTCACATTCAGGCTGTTCTCCTTCCATACTCGGACCCTTAAAAAGCGGTCGCCGGAGCAGCCCCGCCGAAGAGCAGCGCCACCGGCTGCGAGTCGCCAGCGGCAACGTTGGCAGCGGCGTGTCGGGCGGCTGCGAGAAGGTCCGGAACAGTTCGCGCGAGGCCACCGCGGAGTGGAGAAGGTCGCGCGCCATCCACTCGACGGCGGCGCCGAAATTGGTGACCGAAGGGTCGGAGCGCATCACTAAGTAGGCGACGAACGATAGGTCTGGCGGAGTCCGAGTCGATCACTCGTCCGCAAGCAGTAGGGCAGAGAGCAAGACTTGCGGCAGGTCTTCGTCGGCAAAGCGACCCTCGAAGCTGGTGGAAAGAGTCCTACAGACGGCTTCGCGATTTTCAGAAAAGCGGACCATAGGCAAGGCCACGGTGACGGCACCACTACGCGTGCAGAAGACCGAGCACGGGTCGCGGACTAGTGTTGATATTTGCGGAGAACACGGGGCCAACGGAGTCGACACGGTGGAGAGCGAGGCCAGGACGCCAGATGTTTCCGCAAAGTCACCCATGCCCATCGGGAAGGCGAGGCGAGTACGACTTCCCGGTAATGGGACACCTTCGGTGCTACCGGTCCAAAGAGGGAGCCCAAAACAGCCAGGCCAGTGTCATGTCGCAAGCGGCACAGAGTAACATTACAACAGTGTGAACCACAGCGTCTATATAGGTCTGAATTTGGTTCTCGAATTCCTGTTTGTTTTTACGTCGTTCGTTCCATAACGCTCCATGAGTCGTGTATGTCCCGATTCTCCATCAGCTCTGCTCGCTAACTCGCGAACGAATCGAGAATGCCTTCAATTTCCAATTGCTGGGAGCTCATTAGTGAGACATAGTGCAATGCATAGACTGATCTTACACTAGAGATATATACACAGTGCTTCAGGTATTATGAGTCACTCGACCTTGAAATCGGCATAAGTTCTTCCTTGACTCCAGAACTCACTATTTCTCTTTCCCTTGCCCAGCAACTCGCCTTCGCGCCTCACAAACCGAGGCCAGGACTTAGCGGCGGAGGAGAGGTCCTTGAAGAAGCAATGGAAGACAGTAATCGTCAACCCATCCCGTCCATCGCCGCCAGCGCCGCCTTGATATTCAACTCTCCACTTTGTTGGGCAAAAGCGACACTTGAAAACGACGTCCTCGCCACCGTCAGCGGAAGTCATCATTCGCCGCTCTAGTAATGTCGGTTTCCGGAAAGCACTAGCTTGAGGGACACCGGCTCTGTGGAAAGTAGGAAAGGCCGACACGATGGAATGGGTACAAAGAGGGCTATTGGGATTTGTGTCGGTTGTGTAACGACTCTTCGGCGGTGGCCCTGTTTCAGTTGTCTGGTGGGGACAGATCCTGAGTGGTAGGCTGAGGACATCGATGGCTTTCAACGGCGTCCTAGGTGACGAGGGACTCAAGTTATAGTCATGGCGGAGGATTAGATTGCAGCCAACCCGACGTGCGGAAGACGAGAGGGTGTAGATGAGATTAGGAGTTGGCACCTGAAAGGAGCCGGAGAGATAATCGATCGGTGAGTTCGAGGTAGGGGAGGTGGAGCCCAGGGCGTAATCTATATGGTCGAAGACAAGACTATATCCGCGTCCATCCTTACCCTTTGGTAGGTAGTCGACAATGGCATCCTGGCCCCAGCAGTATTTGGTCAATTTGTTTTGGCGATGCTCACTCGGCCGTTTCAACGCAGGATGTAATGTATTGCAGACTTTGCAGAACTTCAAGCCCTACTGCTCAACGTCGCGGGCCAAGAGTTCCAAAAATAGCGACCGTGGCTGCAGCATAGATGCATAATCAGTGAACCAGCGTTTGCAAATCCTTTTATCCGCCCAAGATGACATGCCGAGGGTATGCAGGGCGAGTTTACAGGTTAAAGTGAGACAAACGATAGACTCAGGTGGGAGATAGGATGCGATTTCGCGAAAGACCTCGCGAGGAAGTGCAAGCAGCCATGTATTCCGATTTGAATCCCAAGATGCGTCGGCCTCAGATCGATTATGGTAAAGAGGTAGGAATTTCTTTAGTTTTGCTTTTAAGACTTTAGGCGGCGTTTGACGAACACGACGATTAGACGATGTATTAACGGGTGTTGTTGATTTCTGGACTCTTGAACGGGCTGTTGACCGAAGGATTCTCTCGGCCTGGCGTCTAGTCCTCTCCCGTTCCATTTTGTCCTGTCTATTGATGCGGCAAAAATATCTTATACATGGTGTGTCTGAATGATGCAAAATAGAAAATAAAAAAGGGGGAAGGTCGTGTCCTTAACAACCCAAATAAATACTCACTAGGTAGTCTAACTGAGCTTAAGCGGTAACCCTAGGTATTAGGTAGTGGCTCCTGCTGCCTAGGAGTCTTGACTAATGCCTGTGGTTCGTGCGACGGTGCTTAGAATGGGCAGTCCCCTCTTTAACATTATTACCGATCACTTATCTTCACTTACGTCCACAGTTGACTCTTAAAAATTATATATATATATAACATAAGTAATTCGTAAATATGCTGGGGATGCTCATTTCAAAGTTGGAGGATTAAAGAACCCGAGGACTTAGCAATGTCATTTCCCTTGCTAATCGGTTCCACATATTGAGGCTCAAGACTTCACTTCGCGATCCGCGCGATCTACGCAATCATAGGTACCTAGGTACGTTGCAAGGCATCGCACCACCCACCTAATCCATACCGCAGCTGCCAGCAGTTAATAATATCATAGAGGTTGGCAGATATTCCAAAAACTATTGTCTTTATTAATTGTTTCTTCAACCCATGTCTCAGATCTGTTTCAGACGATTTCCCCTCGCGCCATATGGCACGATGCATCTCTAGATCCACTCAGCCCACGATCCCTTTAGCGGCGATAAATAGCTTGGGCACTGTTTCGAAACTACACGATTGCGCACCCCAAGATGAAAAGCCTCTAGAATCGACTGATCATGGGCTGAGCGACGACGATGTCAAGTCTGACAACCAGGGGTAGGTACATGTTGTAGTACTTTAGATATTAGTCACCTTGATTTACTTAAATCTACGATAACCCGATTTCATCTATTCGTAGTCGTTTGTAGATTCAGAAAGTTCACTTCCCGGATTTTTATACCCATGTTCTTATAGCAATAATACCCAGCCTACACGCCATCATCATCTCCAGCTATGGCCGCTATCGATACCCAACTTATTGCTCGTGAGCTACCGCAGCTCATCAGCCGCGAGATGAACCACATGAACATTGTGTTGAAAAGAGAGGTGGACCACCGAGCAATAGAAACATTCTTAGTTGGTTAGTATTCTCGAACCCTCTATATATGTCAATAACGCTAACTTATCTGCCTTAAACCAGCCTTTACCTGTATCTTCGGCGTCGGCGGTTGGATATTCTGGATGATTAGACAAAAGTAGACGGCGAAAGAGGGAGAATACAAACAAATCTTATTTCGTGCAGAACACTTCTACTTCTACGGGATAGACCAACCTCACAAGGTTCCGCAGGGATTCAAGAGAGGGATACAAGGCACTTCCGGAGCCAGGGACGGACGGGTGCACCAAGACTACTGGCAGTAAGCCACACCACATAGTGAGATCTCGAAGTCTTTTGGGAGATTCTGTAATATACTGAATAATGAGATACGGATCACGAGATGGGATATATGGTTGATGTGAATACAATAATATCGCCCTACCCTTCGTAAAGATACATGGGAACATGTTTCTGCTCTCCCTCGGAGATGAGAAAGTAATCTTACAAAATGTAGAAAGACCAATGAAATAATGAAATCAACGCATATCAACCCACGGGTAGCTTACCTAAGACCACCCCTTTTCTTAGTATTACCAAATCTTCGGGCTTAGTTCTCGCACCCAGTTATTACTTTCGACGCCGGTCACTTTCTCTCTTCTCCCTACGTCGACGCCTCTCTGAATTCTCCTTCACGGCTACTCCCTCCTCGCGATCCTGTTGCGCAAGCCTCTCGGGTGGAACCCAACCAGGAGAATGGTGATAATCAGTGACGCCAGGGATTCTAGGACGTTCCCGGTCTCCCGACGAACTATTGTCGTCTCTCGGTGGGCCATCGGAGCTATGGCCAGGCTCGCCGTATGCTGTCGGGCCCGGGGTTGCGGCGCTGGGCCAGGTGGAGTTGGCGGTCGACGATTTATCACCGGGAGCGTACGTCGATGTTAGCCATTAGTTCATGTTGTCGCTGCCCATCGGGCTTGCATGGGATGGGCCGGGTTGCTCGCCGTCGTCCTCCGGCAAGGGTTGCGCGTATCGGGAGGTGTGGTAGTCCTTGGTACGATCGCCCCATCCACTTCCTTCGTGGTAGTTCTTCTCTTTCTCTTTTCCTTTCCCTTCGTCTTTCGAATAGCGCGAAGCGACCTGCATAGCGGACGAGCGTTGTGGTTGGTACTCGCTGTGATGCTCTTTATCACTCTTTCGGTGCTGATGACTTCCCTCCTCTTGGGGGTCGCTTCTGTGGCGGTCACCCATTATGATGGCGCCCAGTGGGGGAAATTGTGCCTAACTAAAGCGTGAGGTAATTCTGTAGATGCAATCATTAAGGAAAAGCGATATGACAGATGTAAGTTGTTTATGGGGAACATGTTCAGGGAAAGCTCCTGGGGGCCAAGGGCTTTAAATATTCTTTTTCTTCTGCTCGGCTGAATCACGTTTTCTAAGTCATGATCTACGTTAATGGAACACGTAGCTATCGTGATGGTTATGACAGGCTTATAATAGAACAGCTAGGGTTTTAGAGCCAGTAACTCACGAAATGTTGCCGATAGGTGTAATTCAAAGATATGCGGTTTCATGACCCAAGATCTTATGACGCGTCAGGCTCGAATAACGATCGAATAGCAGCAATACAACTATAATAACTGTTGAATAGGCGGGATTTTAGACCTCTAATCGAGTTTCTGATGAAGAAATACATGGTCAAGACGCAACACAATGGGTATCAATTAATTTACCAAACACCACCACAAATCACAACAGTCAAATACCGCGATTCCCCAACTCAGGTCACCAACAGCTTCAATAATAAGCAATTCCTGACAAGATCTATGACTTATCCACCAACAGCTCCCAACGCCGCTCCCACAAGCTCAAGGCCAAGAGGAAGCGTATCCATTATTACCTCGAATAGTTCGCCGTAGGATTTTCCTACATGTTGCTCTGCGCTTGGCCCCAGAAGCGTGACAGGAGCTGATCCCTCTACATCTCGTTTCTCCCCCACACATTTCAGCATCAGTTTCCACGCGAGCTGGTGCTCGTTGGTCACGTAGTCCGTAGTGAGAGACGGTTACAATGACGGCTTAAACATCGTGGGGATCTTCGACCGACTTCCTGTGAGTCCCTTTCCATCCGCGGGCGGATACGGACGGACAGAAGCCGACATAGAAACATGACGGGATGAGAAGCGAAGGTCGAGCTCTTGGCCGATGTCTAGGAAGTCTAGCGCGGAAGCCATGTTGTCGGGGTAGGATTGGCAGTCATCGGCACTACCATGCTCTCCTCCTCTGGAAACATGTGTGACTTTACAATCTTAGTCACTCTCCAGGAATCCTCGCGCTGATTCTTATAATTATCAATGCCCTCCCCGTCCTTATTGAAAGCCCAGCTATGTGTCGCACTCATGATGCGTAGATCGAGAGCCACTAGTAAGCTCCTGATCCAATCGAGGCACCACTCTTATCGCTAAAGGCGTATGACTTGGATGTTCCAGCTGAATTGTAGCTGGATAACTTAGTAAGACGCGGAAAGTGAGCTGCGGTATCTTGAAAGGCTGAAATATTGTTCGCACGCATTGCCGAAATGACAGCTTCGAATCTGCGTACTCGGGAAGTAGGTGTAGGGCTTGGGCAGAATGAGTTGTTGAGCTTACTCGCAGCCCAGGCTCCTTAATAGGGGTTGCTGTGGGTGTCAAGCTCACAATCACCGGTACCACTGCTTTGCGTGACCACCTGTTACGCAACGAGATCTCTGCCTGGAACACATATTTAACAAATAAGTACGATCTGGGCCTGCGGCTAGCGGAATCCTTGGGGCAGCAAAATGTTGGAGGGAGATTTCGCGACTCCCGCATGCCTTTATACCCGAGTGTACTTGTTGCTGGAATCACTATGTTGAAATTCCAGGCATTCCCCCCGGCGCAGATAGGACCTTCATATATCACTTTACTCTCCGAATGCAACTCGGCCTTGTAAAGTCGTGGCACATATTTGACACTGCTACTCGAGCCGATTTGGATCCATACGGGATGCTTGACCAATGATTGAGCTCGACAGACTAGAGAGAGTCTGCCCGTGGAGTTCTTGATATCGGAAATGTCAGTCCGAACGATGTAGCCGGTAAGCTCATCGCCCGGAATATAAACAGGCTTCGAAGCCGAAAGCTCAATACCGGCTTCGTTTGACTCCTTACGCTGTGTAAAGACCACGTTGGCCAATTTTTCATTATTTGTAACATTGACTGAACGCTTCGTTTGAAATGTCACTAGAAATAATATCTTAGAAATCCTATGTCGATAGATACTAGGAGCAGCTTCGCAGACATCATTTATACTACAATGATGCGGGTTCTCCAACTGCGGCCGAAATCCTGCCTCACCGTGGCTCAGACAGGCTATCAACCAATAGAGAGTCTCCAAGAAAGGAAAGAGATGTGAATCCCCGGAGTCTACGGGGGTTTCTTCTGATGTCTCCCTTCTCCCCGGAGATGCGCCGCAATATATGGCGAGAAATCTAGGAGCCTTGCAACGTGGAGGTTTGCCAAGAACCCGTGAGAACCGATGATATGATAGGAGGTCCAGTTCTAGACGGCTGTGCTGCGAAAACACCGTTAAATATCACAACAGAACTCATCTTCATACCTGAATGACATAGTACTGGAGACGTCACACCTTCGACGACGGCTCCATCTAAGCCCATATTGGTAGTATATTACTAATGGACGAACCCGATATAAATATATCTACTAGCTATATCGCTATATACCTACCTAGGTAAATAATGAAATGAAAGAGTTTAGAGCTACCTCCCCTGGGTAAGTGCACGCAAGAGCTTCATGCTACTATCCTATCCGGCCTATCAACATATTCACGATCGACCTCTTTGGTAAAAGCCCGACTGCTACTTGGTGCCCTTCCTTTTAGCAAGCTGGGCACCAAAGAGACTTTGCGGCGTCACGGCGGTGCCGGTGTCGATCATGGATCCGTTCGTTTCTTTCTCTACCCCCCCGGTGGTCCCAATGCCCCAATTGACACCTAAGGGCGGACTCGAAATATTCACGTCTCCTCTGACGTTCCACGCTACCCCGGCACTTATCGCCCAACCGTGGCCAGTCCCAGCGTTTCCTCGGTTGATGTAAAGGACGCCAGCATCGGTATCCTCGGCAAGAAAGCCGTGTGCCCATCGCTGATGCGGATATATCTGCTGCAGATCCGACTGTATGGTATGTCGTAGGACGGCGTTGGGGCCCGGAGTACCAGCTTGCGTCGCCACAGAGAATGCCTTCGCTGTCTTGATACCATATTGTCCGCAATCTTGGACCAACACTTGCGAGCCCATGATGCCTATGTCTGCCGGATACCCTGCTGATTTATCTGTATCCTTGTCTCGGAATAACCCGACGTGGTCAATCGTTATTCGACTGGCGTTGTTCTGGACATTGATAAAAGTGTTGAAGCCCGTTATGTTCACTTGACGTATATAGCTGTCAACAGTCCAAGGCGAGACAGATATAGCTTCCGCGTTGCATCCATTATTACTGTTGAGCGCTACTCCCGAGCAGGTGGGACTGAGTTTGATAGACAAGTTCTCCAAGCCGATCTCTTGCGTGACGAAGGGTGGTGTGAAGGCGGCGAGATATGGGCTCATGTACTTTTCATCTAGCGCGTCTGTGAGGGGGACTGTAAGTGTGACTTTCTTGCCCTCGATTCCTTTGATTATTCGCGGCTGCTGCACCAAACTGCCTTCCTATCGATACAATCAGTGTCTTGCTAAATTAAGAGCAGCAGTGGAATGTTGACCTACCTGGATCCAAGTCTGGAGCTTCTTATCGCGAGTGAGATCTGCCATGCCGTTGTATCTGATCCATTTCGCCGTCACGGTTCGCGAGATGAAGACAGCCTGTCCCGCCTGGAGCCCCTTCGTATCCTGCACAGTCACCGTGCTTGCTCCGACTCCTACGTAGCTATCGGTGATGCTCTTGGTACTCGAAGGTTGCACACGGTGGGCTGGGTCCTTCCCAAACGCAATTAAAGGAATGCTCTCCTTCAATTTGCTAACCGATAAGTGCGTAGACTCAATACCAGAACCCCTCAGAGTTGTTCCGTTCGGAATAGTTAAGCCGGGGGATATACGGAACGTGCCAGGACCGAGTTCGACAACACCTCCGCCGGAGGCGGCAACCTTGTCTAAAGCGGTTTGAATCTGGCTAGTCTGGTCTTTAGATGAAGCCTTCAAAGTAGCGGAAGTTGGCCTTGATATTGATGGGAGTTCTTTGTCTGAGGCGTGGTATCCGCAAAAACTGAAGTCAGGAAGATGGTCGCCACGTTTGTTGGTGATGGTGGTCCAATCAACATTGACAGCAAGGCCACATTGCCCTAAGGCAAGTACCCATGTTGCCAATGCAAGAATATAGTTTCGCAACATGCTGAGGGGAGTGACGAGACGATGTAATTATGATGGGAGGATAAGGCTGTGCGTCCTTGCTGAACCCATGGTCAAGTGCAGAAGCGATGGTTTGCTTGGTTTTTATATATTTTCATCCCACTTGTACTCGGCTACATCGTACGCCTAATAGCCTTTCAAATGGTTATCTAATAGTGATATTCCATAAAGTTCTCCCATTGGGAGAATGCTTAGAAAGGAGACGTCCAATGATCGACAATATTGGTTTCAAGATAACCCACCATCGCAGCATAACACTCGGTACAATAATGTAATTACATCTTGATCTTATATTATTTAGCATCAATTCCCCATTGTTGGCTAACTGGTTCTAAAATGGGATTTCAGCTACTACGGTGATGTAATTTTCTTACAACTTGTGTGGAATACGAAGAAGGGACTCGCTGATCCGATGTGTAAACGTTAATACTTGCCGGGCTCACTGTATTCTGCTTACAGGGATTATCATTTACTTCAGCATATGTTTAGAGCTGATTAAGGATTACGAACTGGAATAAAATTTTCCCAATACCCTCATACATACCTCCTAAGTAATATATCTGTTTTCCCTAAACTTTGCCAATGCTTAGGGAACTGTTAAACATGTGGACATAATCAGCATTAGCAATTGATGGTCATGCAATCGACGGCCCACACAAGACAACTCATTGCTCCGAAACACAATGTAGTGAAATAGAAACAGTAGAAAGTCAACAATAATATCTTTCTTTGTGAATCTTCATATTGGGAAATAGTCAATATGACATAATAATTAGCCTATGAGATGTTGGATTACAGGTCCCCAGGTACCTGGTAAGTTAGATAAACAATGCTCGTTGACACCTGCAATGTCAAACGCCGAGACATTCTCAAGTCGTTTACGTTTCGATGCAAGCAAACACCACAACTTGGGATCATCAACTTCATCGACTCAAACATCGTATGAAGTGCAATGGAGAGAATACAAAACGCGATTACGAAAATGGACGTCGATGAACTCCGAGAGCTCGTCATTGGTATCTGCGAAAAAAATCCAACTCTGCAAATCAAAGTCATAAGATGTTTAGATGCCCTAGACAATCCCCAAGGCTGTAAACAGTCTAGCGAGGCAAGACACCTCGTAATGGGAGCCAGGAGCAACTGTCCGGTTACGAATATCGATGCACAATTGGCCGAGGCTCATAAAGAGCTTTGCCATAATTATGAACAATTGAAGGAGATCGATACTTTTCTACAGCAATTGAACGGAGGCCGACCCATCGCTACCGCTTCCAATGAGAAGCAGAGATATCTCCAACCCACCACCAGACACCATGATTCTTCGATGATCCAAAATGCTCCCGCAAGCCTAGACTCGCTCCGTGGCAATTCCGCTGAGCCAATTCGTAGCTCGCAGCAAATCGACATTACCGTCATGCGGGAAGCATCCAACCAAGACTGGGATCGGTCATGTAAGAACTGTTATAATCAGTATGATGCGCTATATAATCACGCCAATGCATGTAACTACCATGTTGGTCAGTATCTTGAATTTATTTCTCCTCATTGCCTCCCCTTTGACTCAGATCTCCTTGACTACCTCAGAGCTACACTAGTACGTAATTTAAAAGGAATATCACGACTCGACTCAGCTGTGGAAATGTGGAACAATATTAACGTAGACCCTAAGGACACGGCGGACTACCGTATGAAATATCCAGCGGGATTTCGATGGGACTGTTGTGGTCAGGAAATAGCTGGGCCAAAAGGACGAGTGAATGGATGTGTTACATCGTATCATATTCCTATGCTTCAACAGTACTCATAGAGCGGCACTATTGACTACAAGGAGAGTTTACAGCTTCAAAAGTATGACAGTATAAAGCCAGCTTCGATTAAGCAAGATCGACAGGTTAGCCGCTCAACATACCGAAACATGACTTCAGAGGATCCACGAAGGCATACATCGTGTAGTGTCAGGGGCAGTAGTAAGTCGGAGTAATGCCTAAGTACCGGTAGATCAGAGACAGCTTCGATGTTAATTGAGAGAGCATATTAACCCCTAACCCCTGAACGTAGGTCTGAAAGGACTAATGCTTTCGACTGCTACCTGTTACGATATTCTCTGGCACGTAGGGTATCGATATCTTAGGGTTTTAGAGCGGTCGTCGCCATCCCGTCATCTGAATACGCGTAACGCGTCCAGCTCGGCAACCACGTGCTGAGTACGTAGTAGATACGAGTTGTTAGTTCGATTTGGTCAGGCAACTGCATTGTCAATTACACTCTAGTAATGATACATTACACGCCTTGATTATTCCGCTACAGATGAAAATCTATATACTCCCAACTGGAATCTTCCCATTTCAATCCGGTCTTTTCTCTCTTCTCCTCTCCATCAACATTACATTTTCATCCCGATTCGTCCTCAGAATTAACTGTTCTTACTAAAAGTTTCGATCATAATTACCATCCCATCCCCCGTTCCGTCAAGAAACCATCAAGGTTACCCCGAGGAAATACCTAGGTGAAGGTTTGATATTGACAATTCACAGCTACACTGTCTTGACATAGACACTCTCAATCACGACGCATCATATACCATATCCAACGAGAGATCGCGCTAAAGCTCTAGCAGCTGAAAAGAAGCAAGCCAAGACGCCGACTACCTTATATACATCCTGCCATTTCACGAGATAGATCCCAACATGGATACCGAATTCCCCCACTCTCTCAAGGTCCTCTTCCCCGGGGGCTTGTTGCCGGTGAAGTTCAACCTGGGCGAGCATGCGCACGACCTACGCTATTCCTTGAATGTCGACCCATTTTCAGCGAAGAAGCCCCTTCTGGTTCTCCACCACGGTTCGACTGAGAACGGCCAAGTCCTGGCGATGGCGAAGAAGCCCGAGAGATACCAGAACACCTACAAGACTGAAATCCAGGTCACCTCTCTGACGAACCATACTCTTAGGCAAGGGCAGCTTAGCACCACGTTTGTTACCATGGTCGACCAGCGCAGAATCGCCCATCAGCAGCATGAGTTCTCGGTGAATATGGCTTGGGGCTGCGAGAAATTCGAGTGGCGATCTACCCGAGGGAATGAAGTGCAGAACATGTTCAGACATCCTAAGGGGTTCAAGCTGGTACGTTTGGGAAGCGAGGGCCCTGGTGAAGGACGTGGTGGCAAGAGGGGTGTGAGACAGGTGGGAGAGAGCAGCGACGGCAAGGAGATCGTGGCCGTTTGGGCCACCGAGAAGAGCTTTATCCCAAGCAACATGGTGTTGGGCGGAAAGCCGTTCAAGTTTGAGCTCTGCGGCAGTGGAAAGAGCGGACAGATGGGCGAGCACTTTTCTTACATCGCGCTCATGACAGCACTGTATATCTGGAGTATGGATATCTGGAATTTTGAGGTGTACGGCATCACTCACACTGGATTCACAGGTTCAGTCGCTCGTGGCTAGTCCTTAAAGCAGGGCATTGAATCAAGGACCCCCTAGGTTTCCGGTATTTGAGATATAACAGACACGACCTTAGGACTATAGGTTATTACCACTACGGCTGTGTATCTGCGTGGAGTTTAGGGACACAGATGAATGTTGACTTACGTTCCGCACACTTAACCTTTTATCCTGAATGACCGCGGTGTGGCCCCGAATTAATTTTAATACCCGCCTTACTATTAAGTGGTAGTTGTTGATATATGCCAAACAACCCCATTGATAGGACGAGCCCCCCGAGAACAGCTAGATGGTTTGAATTGCCCAGGTACCTAGTCTACTGAATCACGACTCATGCATGCAAGTTCAAATTGACAGGGCTAGTTAACCAATCACTGCATCACGAGGTGATACTAGGACTACAAGGTTGGTCACAGCGGTGCCTCACGCCAACATCCATACCGAAATAGGGAGTTCCATATATCAACTTATATACTAGTTCGCGATATAGACCATCTAATCGGATATAACTGTCTAGATATTATGATGGGAGCAAGGGGTATTCGTTTTTATCTGCTCAATTCCTTTGTAGATTATTCTCGTCAATCTGCTGATATCAGCGAGATCGCCACATTACGAATACCGCGTGCCGATCACTTACAACAAATTCGTTGCAAGGTGAATATTTCTCTGCAATTCCTTCGTGAATAGCATGCCATCCAGATCATTAGATATTCATGTGCACCTTTTAGAGGCGTCTAGGGACACGGAATTACAATCACTTGAATCAACTACAACACAACACTTGGCCAATGACGCCCGTCGATCCTTTCCTATCAAATTCACTAGAACATCCTATGAAAAATTACGCCTACCATGCCCAAGCAAGATGCGGATTACAAACGGCAGGTCGAAGAAGCCAATCAAACACTCATCGACGGACTCGAAGCACAGCACAAAGTGGCAGGAAAAGGAGACGACATAGAGGAGAACTCGTGGCAGCCTTTCCTGAACCAATTGAAAGGCCTGGTTGCCGACGGGGAACTTCTCGACCAAACACGCACCGCGGTAGAAGCGTTCCGAGACATATTGCTTGCTCACGCCAGTATCCTTCTACAATCTAGAGGCAGGGAGCTGGAAGACGCGTTACTTACACCGACAAGGGATGACTAAGATACTAGGTCTAGGAGGGAGAATGACACTCTACGTTACTATGGGCGGCTATTTGGCCTGGTTCTAGAAAGCAAAAGGAATGGGGCTTTGCTTTGATGTAGGTACGTTGATAGATTGGATCTTACTTTCTACAATGATGTGAATCAACCAACTCACGGCGTTTTATATAGAATAAAAAGATACTCACTCGTTGAATTTGCCCAAAGCTTTCAGGCAGGTTAAATTTCTCCTCGGCCATGAACTTTTATACCAGTACTATGTCCAATTGTCTTCTTATTAGACCACTAATAGAGTATAATCATTATATTATCATATGTCAGGGTACCAATCCCTAGCAACTCCAAGTCTTATACTTTAGCCGCTGGTGACAATAGTAGGTGCAGCTATCACGATAATATCACCCCCTATCTTGATATCGCAATAACTAGGCCACGCTTGACTTAGTTATCCGTACCCACATATTCTCCTCGATGAACTGGCTGTAACTTTGAGAATCCCAGGGTTTCATCGGGTTGACGAGTTGGAAATCGAATTCACGCATCAACTTCAAGAGAAAGGGTTAGAATTAGCACCACATTTTCTCCCCCAAATACCCCTTGAAGTCATCTCATTACTCACCTCGAAGAATATCTTATTGAGCTCCATGAACGCCACCGGCTTCCCCGCACACATCCACCTGCCGTACCCGAACACGAGTTCAGCGTTTCGCTCCATCTCGGCCCGGGTGGCTTCGTCCGCTTCCATGAAACGTTCGGGGCGGAAGAGGTCCGCATCGGCTCCGAAAAGCTCCGTGGAACGCATCACCGCCGAAGTGTTCATTCCGATGGCAGTTCCACCCGGTATGAACTTCCCGTGTATGACGTCACCCTCCGGAGGGACCGACTTCGGATAGAGCCCCGGCGCAGGCGGACGCATCCGAATTCCCTCGTATATGACGGCCTAGGTTCGGGCTTAGTCAGCATTGTTCGGATATATAATATTTCACTGTCCATACTTGCAAATAGGGGATCTTCTTTGCTTCTTCGTAAGTGATCGGGCTCGATGCCTGACCCGTATGAACGATTTCTTTGATAACCCCCTTAAATTTCTGGTACACCCGAGGATTCGTCATCAAGTATAGGAATGTTGTGCGGATAACAGAGGCGGTGTTTTCAAAGCCAGCAATTATCATGAAGAGTGCTTCCGTCTCGCACTCTTGCCGGTCCAGTCCGTGGCTAACAAACGACCCCTATTATCACGACGTGCGGTGTCAGCACTTCATTAGCTGTTTCTCGCCAGGCCGGAGGACCTACAAGCATATCTTTCTTCTCCTTGGCGTCAGGTTCAAAACGCTTGGATACAACATCGTGAGCTATTCTAATCGAAAATCAATATGGCCCTATCAAGCCGGTTAGGACAAGTTCGTGGAACTCACCCCATAAGTTTTCCCATCCCTGCTGTATCTGTCGGTTTCGGGCCAAGGAATCTCAGGAACAGTGGTGAAAATAGTATGTTCCGAATGTAGGGCACATCAAGGGCTATAGCCAAGCCAGCCCAGCTCTCCTTGACCCCAGCCAGAAACCCGTGGACGTCGGAGTCTGTCTTCAAACACCCAAACTCCTCCCCAAATGCCGATCGCGTGATTACGTCCACGGTGTAGTAAGATATCAGCTCCGCAAATTCCACGGGATGATATTCGCTAGAATCGTCGCTTGATAGGTATTTGCGGCGAACCAAATCTAGGAGCGAGATGATTTGATCATTGATTCCAGGTTCGATGGCAGGCGTCTCTCGACCACCATAGGCTCCGGCAATTTTTGCCTTGAACTTATCGTGAGGCCCGGCCTCGAGAAGAGTGAAGACGTTGTCATGGTACGGGTCGAATCGAGCAGCCACATACCACTTGAAGCCCAAGCGTCAGCCATTATACGCAAATGTAGTTGCCAAGAGATCCCGGCTGTCTCTATTTTCATTTTATTTTGCAGGCCCGGGTATTACCCCTGACAGAACGGGATAGAAGCTTGAGAATTTACTCACCGGATCTCTTCCGTAAGAGCTTCGAGCACCATTCATCTTCTTAATCACTTCAGGATCATCCGTGGAGAGCTCGTTTGGTCCGACTCTAATCAATGGGCCATATTTCTTATACATGTCTCGATATATCCAGAACTGCTCCCCACTCTTCGCCACACGTGCCAGCCATAAATACGAAAAGGAGGCGAGAAAGGGGCCAGGAATGTGTCGAAGCCTGTACCAAGTAGCGAAAGCCGAGATGAGATACGATACAATTATTACGGCACCAGCTAGGAGCAAGAGCGCACTAGATGACCAATCCCAACCGAAGAAGGCCATGGTGGAATTAGTAGATCAAAGGACCGTCCCCTGAGTTGGCTAGATGTATTTAAACCACAACTATACAAAATAGAAATGAAATCACCGTGCCACGTGCCACGCGATTAGAAGATGGAGGGCTCGAGGGACGAGTCAGTCTCCGAACCTAAATATCCTTCTACTTATGTACCTGGACAGGTACCTATATGTAGGTAGCTCCCTATATACACGTATTACTCCTATCACCGACAGCCCATTAATCCATCTCACCCCTCTCCAAAACCAATCATGAGGACACCCAAGTATTACGTGACTTCGAGCCCCGGAAAGAAAGGAAAAGCCACGATCGACATATACATATACCTGAAGCCAGCGTATGCAGGCGGCGTTCCAGTGCATGCGCAAAGTCGTGCCATTCCACCGGTCCCATGTCGCGAGCATCCAATCAGGAGGGGCCAGTATGGCGGCGGCGCACTACGCTACGGTCGTTGGCGATTTACACAATTCGATGGAAAGGGACAAAAGTCAGGTGCTCGAAATCCATGCAGCGTGCGTCGCAACGGGATAGCTCAGTACATGAGATGTGTTACGTGTCACAGCCGATAAAAAGGGCTGTCGTTCTTTGGTGGTGGGCTGGCTGGCTGGATGGAATGGAGGGACGAACGACCCGGGAGTTGGATTCTTGTGCGATGGACGGCGATTTGGAATGCGACAACAGCTCTGAATCCCGAGGGGCGGGCCGTCCACGCTACCAGAAGGATTCGGATAAAGGCCGAATCAAGCAGGCCAATCACTAGGCTGGGATCCCCGCCGCCGACTGTGATATGGCTAGAAAGATATCCAATACTGCTGGGTTTACGTTTTAGGTATATCGCAGGCCTGGTTCCAAATGTGCCAGGTTGTGAGGGGTTGCATGAACTCCTTGCAAATGATGCCATGAAAGTAACATAGTCGCTGGAAAACCACGCCATGTGCGCCCGAATCTGTCGCTTCGACTATCGAAAAACGAGGACGGAGATGGCGCATTCCAGCCTGACGGCCACGATGTGTTGCTCTAACATGTGGGATCATCCTTTTGCCTAGGACGAACGTGGAAAGAAAAGACATTCACCACTGCGCTTATGTCGGCATATTCTTTTTCTTTTATGGGGATACGGCCTTGTTGTCCAATAGAGAGCAAGCTAGGTACCGTACTCATTTGTTTAGGGGCTCTAGATTCTGAACCTCTCATATCTAACAATGTCATACACGTCTCATAGTAGGACTATGTTAACTCTTGGAAACTGAGAGACGTATTCCCACTATTGTTAGCAGTGGTTCTTGACTCATATTTGCAACCAAAGAGCTGAAAAGTAAGGGCCGAGTGCTGTGTGTGTTCTTAAGAAACCCAAATAATTCATAGAATAGCCGTAATCATGTACGGATATGATCGTCTAAAGAGCGATTCTATCATGTAATAGCACGAGCTGATATACAACCTCTAACTCAGGGGTAGGTAGTATTCTCGATGCTTAGCTAAGATTCAGTAGCTTACAGGCGGAGAGCTGTAGAAACCGTCTACCCCTTATTCCTCTCATTGCACTAGGAAGCTACCAGAGCAAATCTATGGGTATCATTAATTTCCATCCACTCCTTATTTCTGCGGAATTCCCAGTTCACCCCGTCTACTTCGGACTTCGTCGACGGCGCCCGCCGGGTCCGTGGTTTCAGGGTGGCGCAACTGCCACGCAACGCAGACCTCCAACGCTTGAGCCATCCATCTGCCAGGCTTAACGCCCAAAGCCTTGGCGAGCTGGGTCCCGTCGATCAATCGCTTTAGAGACGGAGCTTCCATGACATCCAGTTCATGAAGATGATCCAGGAACAGTTGCCATCTGCGCAGGAATTCGTCGTTGCTAGCTATTTGCTCATTAGAGCCGATACGAGATATAAGACAAACACGGAGTGTCTTACCCTGACTTGTTGATCCTGTAGCTAGAGTCTCCATGGACTCGACTAGGATGGCATACAAGACCTGTAATCTCCAATGGCCAGCTCTTGAATCCCAGTGCCGGATGGCCATTCCGAACCTGTCTCTTTCTGTAATGAAAGGTTCCTTTCGTGAAACTGCTGTCATGAGTGACATAACCTCTGCCCTATGGTTATGTGCGGCAGTTACGAGATCGCATAGCTTGTTGGGTGCTTTGATACCTTCCCGTGCAGCTAAGGTTGCGAAGGGAGGAGGTGCCTTGCCCTTCCCCGTATGGGGCGGGCCTTCGACCTTCTCCCATGGACAGATGGCTGCCAGGATCCAGGCGTAGTATGCAGCCTCGTCTGACCGCACAAGCACGTCGTAGATGGAACCAGGGGTTTTATTCCGGCGAAGCGAATCAAGGCATTCATATGCTAACTTCCAATTAGAGATATCAGGGGTTGGGATGTTCGAGTGGGAAGGATCTGTGAAAGTCGTGTGGTACAGTCCAAGGTTGTCGATGTATTCTAAAGACTTGCGAGGATGATTGCCTATATAATCTCGTCAGCAATCCAGTCTCTGACATGTCCCTACCTACTTACCCTTGAGCATTTTCTCAATCTCAACACCAACTCTCTCACGACTGATTTTCAATCGAAGTGCGTCAAGCACGCGACAGTCACCCATGACCTTCTCAGCAGCAGGATCAATAGTAAACTCTAGACGGCTAGCAAATCTGACCAATCGAAGAACGCGAAGAGGATCATCCATGAAGGTCTGGAATGGTTCCAGAGGTGTCCTAATGAGCCGCGACTTCATATCTGTGAGTCCCGTAGTGAAGTCCTCAACCTTACTAGTGTTGAGGTTGTAGAATAACGCGTTGACGGTGGCATCTCTCCGCAGCGCATCTTCCTCAGCAGTACCAAACTCCATTTGCGGGTTGCGGCTGTCTTCGGTGTACGTCTCCTTGCGGAGATTGACAAAATCGACATCGTACCCGAAGAGTTTGATAGTTGTAGTCTCAAGGTGTTTAGACTTCTCAGGGTTCCGCGCAATCTTGTGGAGATTGCCAATGTCTGATTCTGTGATTCTATGCTTCTTGATGGTATCGGCTTGTTCGCATAGCTCACATAGTCTCAATGCGAAAGCCTCGCCAGTCATGACATTGATAGCGGTATCAATATCATGAGATTGGACCCCCAAAAGCTTGTCGCGAACCCATCCACCAGCCCATCGTAGGACTACTTGCTCTTCAGCCTCGCCTGATTCGTCTATGAATTTGGCGGCATCTAGAAGTAGTTCTTTGAGTTGCGACTCCTTCGGAGTCAGCTCGATGGTGGTAGTCGCCGGCTGCGCAGCCATCTTCCTAATTCGAGAAGGTGGTTGAATAATGAAGCTGTCACCTACCGCCTCTAATTTCCTCTTTACCATAGGGGAATATGAGATAAAACGATAGTTTGTTATAGCTCTCGAACGGAATATTGAGGTAGAGCAGAGTGGTAGGTGAAGTAGAGAGCGCATCAACTCCAGGATGAGTCAACATGGGATTCCGATGACCTGAAATTCAGGGCGAATTCCAGGCAGAACCACTCATTAGTGAGAGCAGAAAGACAATGCCCTCTTTTCTCGGCGAGTTGGTCAATACACGAAATATAATTGTAAGATGGCTCGTTATCTTACGGTTATTGTTAACAGCTCGTCGTCCTTTGATATTCGACCCAACGAAAATTCCAAGGTGGGTCTTACGTGCAAGGGAAATATGTGGCAGCTGCTGTGTAGCCTTGCCAGCTGGTCAGACTCTTGAGATCCGATTGGCTCATCAGGTTGTGCATTGACCACACTCAAATGCTTGTCTCGATACGAAGTACACCCATGTTTTGCTGACAGCCAAGCGTTTGAGCACTTTCAAGCTTCTAACTTCAATCTAGTGGTCTGTTAGCCTCAAGGGGTCAACCATGCTGCCATGATTATTTCGAGAATGGCATATGGAGGCCTCCTAAACCAAAACGGGACGAAATCCACTAATGAAAGTCTGGATACTTAAAATCCCTAGGTATGTCGAAATAGGGCCATCGAGCCTTGTACCTCTAACACAATTCTTACGCTAGGGCATGTTAACTCAAGGATATCTTCAGCCTCTACATTTCAAATCCACTTTCATTCGCATCTAATAAACAGAGTGGAAATTCGAAGATCGAGTATAGCAATAGACGGGCGTTTCGGCGCAACTTATGATTCACAATTTTTTAGCGAAGATTAAGGCCTTAGCAACAAAGAAATATCGCCGTATCCGCGAGAATCGATCTTCGAACACGGCGATCATATCAAACGACTAATGGATATATGATCCGCCGTTAAGTTCCTTTGAAGCCAGCTAGGCTAGGCTCATATATGGTTAGGAAGGTAAGTAGACAGGACGTTTATGTCTCGGAGTTCGGTAGAGACCATTCGGCAGTGCACCGATTGAAACGGCCAAGATCCCGTCCGTGCCTGATAAACTTCACACCCGCTCAGATCTTCAGTTACCCCGGATTCTAGTCTATGGCACACGCCTAGTCCCCTTTAGATGCTTCTTCGTTGGTGTGCTTCCAGTATCTTCCTCGATCAATCTTCGCATAAAGTCCATAATAAGTCGGCAATCTTAAGGGTCACCACGGGTTACCAATGAACCCTAACGTACCTAACTACGGCGTCGGACGGCGCCGGTATGTTATAATAATATGAAAAGAAATATTTACACCATGTTTTTAGTTTGCCGAGTTAACCGGATAAGGTACTCTGTAGCCTTTCCTTAGATTTAAGAGGTTCTAACCAACCTATTCTCCTAAATAGGGAATTATAACGAATCATACTCAGCCCCGAAGAAACGTCCTTCACCGAGTATCTGACCAGGGCTCGAAACAATCTCCTTGTACGGCCCAATCCGCGTTGGTCAATCTAGGGCCCCGTCAATCGAATGCTTATTCGAATCCTCAATTGCGATTGGATCTCCATCTGAGGGTCAATACTCTATCCGGCTGTGACGTTTCCGCGCACGCTAGAGCTTACAGCCACAGTTTCTCGCAGACATGTCCAAACTCACACTAACACCACTATACACTTTTCCCATGATGGGTATCACATATGAATCTTGGACTTCATTATTGCCAGATCAGGAATGGTGAGCCCCGTGTTTCCCATGTCGAAATACGAGAGATGGTACGGTAGGTAGCACCCGGTCGAAACACGCTTGACTTGAGCATGTAGAAAGCTCGGTCACTGAGAATAGGAGTAGCAGGCGCTATGAGTAGAGGCAGAAGACTCACGAATCTTCAATGACCGAAATGTCTATAAGAAGGCCGTCCCGTGCTGAAGAGGAATCAAATTTCTTCCTTCATCATCGCATCATCAGCTTTCAACCAGCCTCTTAAGTCCTCTTCAGTTCGCCTTTTTCAGTCCTTTTCCCTGCCGGTCAGGTTATTTTCAAGATTATAATCCTCGACCTTCTATTCCAATATACGACTATGCCTTCCTTCAAGAACATTATCGCCCTCGGCCTCATCGCCACTGCCCAACTGGTAGCTAGCCACGCGGTTATCACCAGCGCTATCGGTGACGCCGGCGGGTCCGGAAGTGAGTAGCCTAACATCAACTTTTAAATAATATAATCACTTATCTGACCTACTTAATAGTGGCCCTTGGTGTCGATACTTCAACTCCCCGAGACGGGACCCGTCGAAGGCCGTTCCAGCAAGACAGCACGCGCTTTAGGGGGGACCAAGCTGACACCTTCGGCGAGACGATCGGAGCAGGCGACAACGACCTCGAGCAGGGCACGCAGGCTATCATGGCCGAGACTGGTGACCAGCTCCCGCAGATCACAGCGGGAGGCGAGCTCACAATGACGCTCCATCAGGTGAACGCCGATGGCGCGGGAATGTATTCATGCCTCGTACGTATAAAAACATGTTGTTTTAGAATTTTTCACACCCCTTTCTAGAAACGTCGAGAAAAGGAGGACTAAAATGCTAATTCGACCTATTTTGATACACGCAGATAAACGATGACGGGACAGGTGCAGACTGGGACGACATTGAGGTTACGCAGTCACCTCCGGGCGATGACTCCCGAGACCGGGACGGCAACGAGACAGATTTCCCATTGGTTACTGCAATCCCCGCCGATCAGGAGTGCACCGGCACTGTTGCGGGCCAGGACAACGTCTGCCTCGTACGCTGCCAAAACAGCGCTAGAGCAGGGCCATTCGGCGGAGTCGTTCCGGTTCAGAGTAAGTTTTCCCTCGACTACCTTCCTTTCTTTGATAGCCTGATCATCGATGGCTGGCTGACGCGATATGAAGTGGCCAACACAACATCCGCTGCGACTGCGCGCCGGAATCTCGCTCGGGCTATGAAGAGGAGCATTCCCCTTACCACCAAGATGAACAGGCGTTCATCGTCCGCTTCAAGGAGGTCGTTCTCGGCCTAGAAGCAGATAAAGAATTGCCGCTCGTGAGAACGGGTGAGACCGCAAGACCATATCTAGGACTGAGTAGGCTATTTGAAGGGTCCAGGGTGTATTTCCGATGAGAGCATGGCATTGGGATGCGATGATTGATGGCAAGTTCGGAAGCCTCCTTCCTGAAGATATCGCGGCCGGGGAGGAAGAGGATTTATCGGGACTCGATCGGATGACAAGTTTGGAGTGTTCTGATTCAGTGTAGTGTTAAATGGCACGGGGGCTCGATGCCTAATGACGTGCAGTTGGAGGTTACAACCTGAGGTCTGATCCCCTACCTATGTATCAATTATTACTTGACGAGCTCGGTATATACAGCTGCAAACCCCAAATGTTAATAAAGAAGGTCGGGAGAGATCGCTTTCTTTGTCCCACGTATAAATCGATACGACAATTATGTTACGCCATACAGTGACTGGCCTGCTCGATGATTGGTGGTTTGTCCAAAACACTACACAAAGCTGCAAGTTGCATGCAGGTGCTCGATGGCCATTGCACAGCCTCCACAAGATCAGTAGGGAAAAGTCTAGACCTTGACGGAGGCAAACGCAAAGGGTATTCGCGTTGTCGATCTTGTTGTAGCTGAATAACGACTTCAATTAGATCGCAATGAACTTCCAACCAGTAGAACTAATGCCGGTCCTAACAAGATAACGGTACGGATTATTCCAACAAGACAAAAAGATTTGATGCTATTTATCGGTCTATACCAATAGATTAACATTGATGGTATCTATAATGAATGCATGTAAGTGCCAAAGTGCAGATGTAGGTGTAGGTTCCCAAGCTTGCCAAGTACATCAGGTACATATATACTTCTAGACTCGACGACGTTGATTGGTGCCCACAGTTCTAGTTAAAAACGGTCGGGGAATACTATTAAATGCCACGCTAGTACTGTAACACCCGCTACTATCGCATCGATCCGTCTTCTTGACTGACGTCATCAACCATACCTACGAGCCTTTACATCATCCACCAAAACGTTTTATATTACAGTCTAACAGAGACATTTTTACCGTTCTGGATTCTCATTGCTACCTGCATAGAGGTGTGTCGACTTACACAGCCACTGGCACAGCTTGGCGACGCATAATTGGGTGTCTTATTATCGTAGCTACCTCGTAGATCTACTCTATCTTACATCATGATAAGAGCTACATGTGTGCCAGATGCGAGAATCCCAACATCCAAAACAACGCTTACCATGTTTCCCAGCTTGCCCAGATAAGATTCGAGCATAACAGGCAAAGAAGAACTCGATCAACCGATGATATCCCTATATGTCAGATGGGTGGGGGGAACGAGAGATGAGGAACTGTCTTTATGACGATGATGACAATACTATGTAGTTCCCCTCGATATGGACGAAATACACCAAACAAACCAAAAGGACCCCTTGTGACTCGCCCATTGGGAAGCTAAGCTATTACGATGCAAGTTTAAAAAATAATAGACGGCCATTGGACCAGCTCCAGGGTCTGGGCGTGCAACCGGCTGCACGAGGCAAACTCGCTAACGACTCGGATCGACATCCTTACTTCCCTCGGGCTCCTTGGCCTCGAGCTTGATTGCTCTTGTCTAACTCGTCTACCGAGTCGTGATGCTCCCCTCTAACGAGGCTAATATGGGGGATGACAACGGTGTGACCAATAAGGACCCGGCGTGTCACAGGACAATATCGGGGAGGCGACCCCATTGCCACATCCGGGGGGATACCCTTTGTCGCGTTAGTGAGATCCTCCGCTATCTGGTAAAGGAGAGCGCAGCGGAATGATGTTACGCTGCGTATCTTGCATAGCGACTCCACGAAATTCGGGGAAAGATCAGATGAGTGTCTACGTATGTACTGTACATGGTATCTTACACGGGGAGCCAAGGCAGGCGATGATTTAGTAAACCCTATCTGGTTCGATGGCATTCGTTCTGGCCCTTCTTTGTATAAGAGTATCTTTGAACCCCGGATTTTTAGACCCTTCACTTCAGATATAGTCGATCTTAATCCTTCAAGAGACACATACCTACAATTACACACATATCTTACCTAAGGTACATATATCCCCTTCATTGAGAGACTGTAAGGTAATAACGGATATCTCTCCACCATTCACCTCATTGGATCCCAGGGGTTAACACATATCGTAGACAAATAACCTACAAATCTACCACAACACAAGACACAATGGCGACAACAGAAACACCCCAGTTCGCCAATGGTTTCGCCGGTGAGCAACCGCCAGCCAGGGAACGGACCGGGTCGCGAGACTACTCAATGACAGACGAATGGGGTAAGCCTCTCCCTTCCCCTTCCCCTTCCCATTCATACCCCTTTCCATATCCCCCAGGTATCTTTCATAACGTACTAACGCACAAATACACAGACGCATCCAAAACACCCCCGTCCCGCTTCCAAAAGCGCAAGGGCAGCATCTACGCCACGCCGTCGTCGCGCGACGGCCACGTAGAGCGCAACCGCGACGCGGTCGAGGAGTTCCACAAGGCGCACTCGAAGCGCTGGTCCCTCAGCAGCGTGGGGTCGAGCCGCCGGGGCAGCGTCGGGCACCACACCTCCTCTTCGTCCTCCAAAGACAACAGCAGCCCCGAGCAGCAGCGCAAGGCCAGCCAATAGGTTTGGACGTGGGATCCGGTCATACCGTAGGGAGGAGGAAGGGAGGGAGTTGATTACGATAGGCACGAGGACGGAGAGGAAGAGGAGGGCAGTGTACTATAGGATGAAAAGGGGTGTTTGACCCCGGGCTTCTTACTGTTTGTGGGAGGGTTTGCTGCTTCGTTTGCGCGTGTTCGTGTTCCGTATGTCGGGTTCTGAGATGTACCTACCTACCTTGCCTTACCCACCCTGTTCTTATTATTCCTGTTTTACTACACTACGACACGACACGATGCGTTACGTTTAGCTTCATAATACACATATATACCTATGTATAGAAGCATGAATACACAGAAACACTGTTAAACTCGCTTATTGGGGTGCTTGAAGTGAGTTGTGGCGAATGAGATGAGTTCCATGATATCCCGTATGTCCTCTAATAGCCGCCGGAAGCACTCTTCGAATCAAATAATATTCAGTCGTAGAGAACCCAGCACCGTCTATAACCCAGCCCTATCTAGAGGAAGGAATTAACAGCATCCCCTATCAATTCCTCGCGCCTCCATTCACCTACCTCATCGTCTCAACTTCCCGTCGTATTCCGCGTCAACCCGACTATCTCAAGACGAATTACTACGCAGAGTCAATTCCACCCATAAACTCATGAGCTGCGGCGCCTAACCAGCCCATCAACGTCCCATAATCGTCTGAGCTGGATCATACTTACAACTGGTAACTACCTAATCTGGCGTGCACCCGGCAATTGAGCCGCCTCTGTCCCTGTCCGCAGGAGAGGGGGGGATGCAACGTCATACATCGCGGGCCGTTGCATGCATGCAGACAAGCAGATGCATTTAGGGGGTAAACGGACGAGCGAGCGAGCACTATTTAATGTAGTATTCTATCTTTGACGTATCTAAGGTAGGTAAATACTTACGTAGGTACCCCTATCCAAACCTACCTCCTAGGTATACGTACATGTAGACAGACAATAAGATCTAGTCATTGATACTCCAATGGCGTGGAGTCTCGTAGTCCACCACGCGTCCCTCGCAATCGTCCCTCGCACAGAACACAATGCCGTGCTCGCCGTGCTCGCCGTGCGTGCCGGAACAAAAGTCATAGTAGGTAACACTAGAACCAAGCCAAACCGAACTGGCATGCCAGGCATTGGGTTAATTTTGTGAAATAGGTAACGTAGGTAGGTAAGGTCTGTAGGTATCTGCTCTGTTCTGCTCTGCTCTCCCCTGTCTTCGTCCCTACAACAATAAAACCCGCAGAAAAAAAGGTGCGTAATGACATATGGAACGCATTGCATTGCCTTGCCAATCCAACCGCCCGCCCCGTCCATTCCGTAGCCGTAGCCGTAGCTTCTGTGCTTTACTATGCCTGAGGACCCGGTGAGGTCGATTCGTTTCAGTCATCATCCATGCCGTCGATATCGATGGCGTCCGGATTTGCCACCGCAGCGGTGGGTTGCTCCTTGGCTAGTGTGCCCGCGATACCCGTGCTAGAGGCCACGAATCCGGCCGGGGCGCGGGCTTGCCGTTCTAACTGCTCCATCGCGTCCGCAACCTCAGCATCCATCGTTCCGTTCGTCTCCGCTCCTGTCCTGGTCTGGTTTGCGCGTGCGATAGCTTGGGACGCGATAAAGTTGACGTCTGTGTTGTACTGGGCCTGGACGCTGCGCTTAATGCGGAGCATCTCCTTGTACGTATCCTCGTTCCCGTGTTGCACTTCGAATTGCTCCCACTTGGTCCAGAACGCGGGATTGGTGCGCGGGTCGCAGAACTGCGATGCGTGGCCGTAGATGGCACGGGCCCGGTCGATTTCGCCGAGCCGCTTCTCCATGTCGGCAAACTTGAGACACATATCCCGAGCCTCCTCGTCGGGGAGGGCAGCGATGGCCCTTTCGTAGATCGGCCTCGTGGACGGCAAACCGAAATTTGATGCCGACTTGGTGATGTAGAAGTTGAACATATCTGCTCGGTCTTCGTCCGAGACTGCGCGAGTCGCCCTTTCGTAAATGCGCATAGCATGCCTCGCCAGACCTCTTTCCTCCTCAAGATTTCCGTACATGAGATATAACACTTTTGCAAATTTAGGTGGGCAGTCTTCCACCGCTTGTTCGAAAAGGTCTCGAAGCCGTTCGATACCGATCTTTCTATCAACGGCTTTCGTTAAATAAAGGTTCCATAACTCGAAAGCCACTGGGTAGCTGAACAGATCAAGACCTCTTTCGTATATCTTGAAGGACTCTTCGTAATATTTGCGTTCCTCCATGAGGTTTGCGTAGTTGACGACGGTCTGCGGTGTGGCGATCCGAAGCTCGAATATCCGCTCGTAAACCTTCTTTGTCTCCTCGAGAGAGTTGACACTCTCTACTAGGTCGACGTAGAAACTCCACAGCTTCCAGCTCTTGTGAACCCTCTGCTGAGGCGAGAGTGTTTCGTCGAAATAGTCTACTGTTGACCTCTTTGGAGCCTGTACGGCCTTTGCCATAATCTTGACTGCTTCGTCGAAGTTGTCGTTGCGAAGCTCCATCTCGGCCCACTCGATCCACATATCAGCCAACTCGGTAACCGACTTGAACGGGACCTTCACGGCCTTCTCCATGATAATCCTCGCATTCCGAATATCACCCCCCTTTTCGTAGAATTTGGCATAGTTTGCCCATAGCTGGTGGAAAGGCCCAACTGCTTTCTTTGGGCTGATCGCGGCTATCGCGTCCGTGTACGTCTGCACGACCTCAACCTTGTTGTCTCCCCAAAGCGCCACACGCTTCTCCCATTCCGAGACGCTGTTGGGATTCTGCCGTAGCAAGACATCGTTTAGGAGGAACGGTCGTCGGTCCATGAGCTGTTCGAAACGCATCATGCGTATGTCTAGATCGAAGTCGGCATCTTCGTCGACCTTGCCTTCTGCTGTCCGTTGGGACGCTAGTTCCATCAGCGCGCCAATGATAGATTCCTCAAATTCGACGTAGGTGTCGAATATGAGTGTAAAGTCTCGAACGGTCATGACGGTTGTAATGCCCTCTTCGAAAGTGTCCCGCGCGCGTTCGAAGCTCCCTCTCCTGGCCCAGTACGTAGCTAGACCACACCAGAGCTTTCCTCTTTGGTCGGCAAACCTGTCGATACCACTTCTAATGATTCGTTCGACATCAATGCCTGTCTCGTGACCAGTCTCAATTTCGTTGGCATGTTCGACGAGCAAGTCGACCATCTCGCTCCAGAGTTCGTAATGTCCCTTGCTATGCTTGCTGTTGAAGCGCGGATTATTGAGGATGTCCATGTATTTCTTTACGGCTTCGGTATACAGGCCGACCTGTACCAGGAGCTCGATGAAGTCTTCGGCATCTTCGGGGTGAATCTGCATGTACCGTCGCCAAATCTTCACGGCGGTTTCGCCTGAAGCGGAGTTTGCGAAAGGTCTGTATAGGGCCCATATTCTGTTGTGCTGGGTTATAGGAAGTGCTCGCAGTGCTCGATCGAAGGTGCGGCGGGTAAATGTGACGAGAGGCTGCTGTAGTAAAAACTTCAAGTACATCTCCCATATCCTTGGCATCTTATTCAGCAGGATTAATGCTCTCTCGAATAGGGCATTAACCTTCTTATATTCAGAGGCGAAGACGGCGGCGTTGAGCTTGGTGATATGCTTCGTCCGGAACTGCAAGTACTGCTCCATGTTAGCATAGAGACGTCGCGAAGTGGAAGGGCTGCGGATGCAATATTGACTCACCATCTTCCAGAGCTTGTATGATCTCGGTAGCTGCTGGCAAGCCCTTTCAAGGACAAAGGCCTGTTCCTGGAGAGTGCCATGCTGGCGCTTGAACTGGAAGTATGCCAGCCACGGCTTCGTACTACCCCGATCCCTTATGACATCTTGTTCGTAAACGGCGTCCTCGTCCGTCTGTAGTAGTGTTAGTATTGCCGGCAAGTAATGACGAACTTGTAGCGACGATTGGATACTTACCACGAGGTGCAGGTCTGGCTGTCGGACGATTCGGGAGCCATTGATGAGACCATTCGGCGGCATTTTGGGCAGGGATGATACCCGTCGAATGCTGGCGGTGCGCGATCGCTCGCAGAGGAATTCTGCTGGTCGACGGGGTAGTCGGGAGAGTCAGGGCATCGTCGTGGAGGAATATAGTAGAATTTTGGACCTTAGGCGTCGAGGGAGGCAAAGGCGACCGAGAGTTGTGAGCGCGACGAGCTTCTACACTATTTGGGATTCGGATTGGGATTGGTTAGGACTTTTTAAAAAAGGTTCCGGGGTCATGGGGCATCCATCATTCGACCCAAGACTAAAGACCCCATATTTTAATAATCCGAGCTTTGCGCGGCGCTAACCTTGGCTGCGAGGTTATCTGATAAAAGGGAAAGAAGCTCCAATCCCAGCTTGTACCTCCGTACCTCCGTCATGTATCTCGACTGCTAAAGTGGATCTCGACTTCAAGCATCACGAGTCCTAAGCAACAACTATCTTCTCAACCATTAGCTCGCTCTACTTCTTCATACAGCCTCGAATTGCATATATAGCAATTCCGTTGAGCTCCATATCCTAAATCACCTTTCGAACTCATAAGTACGAGAGAGAACCAAAGCACCGCCGATAATACACGATGTCTGGAGCTGCAGTACGTATACAATTACAGTCTTCGGTTTGGAGCTTTACAATAGGTTAACACAGCTTCCAGGACCGAGAAGCCGTCTTTCCGACGAGACAGTCGTTGGGCCTCATGAAAGCCAAGCTGAAGGGAGCCGAGACGGGCCACAATTTGCTTAAGCGGAAGAGCGAGGCCCTCACCAAGTACGTGAAGCTCCCTACCTTGATCTCATTGTGCGACCTTTGCTAACATATGTACACAGGCGTTTCCGAGGTATAACTTCACTACTGCTACTTACCAATAGTTCCTCGAGTTAACCCTATTAGAAATCACACGACGAATCGACGAGGCGAAGCGTAAGATGGGACGGGTAATGCAAATCGCCGCCTTCTCTTTAGCAGAGGTCACATACGCCGTAGGAGGCGACATCGGCTACCAGGTACAAGAGTCGGCCAGGTCGGCACGCTTTAGACTACGCACGAAGCAAGAAAATGTCTCCGGTGTCTTCCTACCCGCATTCGAGAGCTACCTGACGGAGGGCAATAACGATTTCGGCCTGACCGGTCTAGGCAAGGGTGGACAGCAAGTGCAGAGGTGCAGAGAGACATACGCTCGGGCGGTAGAGACACTGGTGGAGCTCGCCAGTCTCCAAACCGCGTTCGTGATCTTGGACGAAGTGATCAAAGTCGTGAACCGAAGAGGTAAGCTTCCACCATAAACGACAAATAGGAGCCAAGCTAACCATATCCAACTGCAGTGAACGCCATGTAATGCAACCCGCTCCATATATACAAGTACACGAACTAATATTGGTCGCAGTGAGCACGTCATCATCCCCCGAACGGAAAATACAATCAAATGTAGGTCCACCCAGCCATTATCCCAAGCCCAGCAACTAACGCTAGCGTTAGACATCAACTCAGAGCTCGACGAGTTGGACAGAGAAGAGTTCTACAGGCTGAAGAAGGTCGCCGGAAAGAAACAGCGGGATACCGCCGCGGCAGACGCCGAGATGAAGGCGAAGAAAGAAGCTCAGGAGAAGACAGACCAGGAGAACGTCCAGCCGGACGATTCGACACCGGCAGATATACTAGCCACTGGTGAGGATGACGATGTCATCTTCTAACTGGAAACGGTTGGGAACATGGAATAATTCAAACGATGGAAGTTGGCGCGGACCTGAATTGCATCATTCGTTGGGTTGTCATCAGTGTATTTGTATTCCTCATATGATACCAAGAGGTTGAATGACCTTGGATTTTATCTTACTCGTAATACAAGCACTGCAGTAGAGGAGTGTGATCATAAGCATTAGGATACTAAGTATTCACGTGTAAACCCGTGATACCGTTCATCGATCTGAATTGTCTTACCGACTGTCTCGGTATCTCTACTGAGTGCAAAGCAGGTATAAAGCAGATACCTCACCACCTCACCTATTATACAAACCTGACGATTCTCCTTTTCCCTCTCCACCATCAGCAATACCAACCCCAACCCCAACCTCATTCGTATCTACGATTTACTGTCTCTGGTACGTAACCTTAATAAACTTATCGCCCAACTGCATGCCCGCGATATTCTCCTTAGCCGTGATAGCACCAGCCTCGGCCTCGTACTCGATAAACGCAATGCCTTTTCTCCCCGGCACGAGGCGCACCTCGCGGAAGCCCTCGAAGCGGCCGAAGACGCCCGTGAGCGCCTCGATGTCGTGGTAGTCGTCGGGCAGGTTCTGCACGAACAGGATCTTGTTGGGCGGCAGGTACTCGTCGGGCACGACGGCGTTGGGGCCAGCGCCCGCGGGCGCGCTCGGCTTGAGGCCGCGGGCTGTCTTGGCCGGGCGCGCCGCGTCGCCGGACGGGGGGCCCGCGCCGGGGCGCTTGAGGCGCTTCTGCTCTTCTGCTGCTTCGGCCGCCTTTTTCTTGTCTGTTTCCGTCCGCGTTGTTAGCCTTTTCTATTCTCCCTTACGTTCCTACACTCATCTATCCTGACAACCCTAAGGATGGAGAATGAAGAAATACGTACCTTTTTCAGCCATCCGTCGTCTCTGGTGCAGCTCGAACTCCTCCTTGTTGCCCGTACTCAGCACTGTGGCATCGCTGCGCGTGCGCGCAAGCGCGACCTGTATGGGCTGGTCGAAGAGCTCGAAGCCTTGGAGCTCCTCGACGGCCTGCAGCGCGGCCTCGGGGCGGTCGAAGACGACGAACGCTTGGCCCTTGGCCTTGACGTTGCGCTTGGCGACGATGTCCACCACGTTGCCGTATTCGGAGAACAATGTCCGCAGTGATTCCTTAAGCGGCTCCAGTTTGACGCGCTCCTCGAGGTTCCGCACATAGACGCTATTTGGAATTTCCTTGGATTAGTTCAACGGCACCAGAAAAGAAAACAAAGAGAAACGACTACGACGGCAAAAGCCGGGGGTTGGTATGTGTCGGAGTGCAATGACACATACGTGGAGATGGGTTGACTTGAGGCCATTTTGCTACGTCTTTTCTTGTGGTGATATCTTAGATCTCAGATCGTGTTACCACTTGCGAAGATGAAGTTGGAGGCTAATGAGTGTGCGAAATCACTGCTTGAATTTAGTACGAGCTTTATCGATAACGCCTTTGAGGGACCACTGCCTCAAATAAAGTGGGTCCAACTAAGCTTTGTGGCTGTATGGTCCGAATCCCTTTACCCCTTTGCCCCTATCCATGCCTTAGAACATTTCTGTTAGTTCACAACTGGCTAGAACCGACTAGATATCATATCGATTACAGAATACGTATTCTTCCACCTCAAGGGCCGCACATCAAGTCCGCTCTATTATACAATCCCTAAGACCAGCGCTCTCTATTCTAGCGCTGCATTCATTGTGCTGCCTATAACTTGCAGCCTCATCTATGATTGAAACCCCATCAGGTTGTCTCTTTTGCTATCGCGTACTTATACCGCCACAACTTCTTCCTGGTTATTACTCTTTTCCTCTTCAACTGGCTCTTGGATCGGTTCCTCTGCCTGTGGCTGCTTATCCTCTTGGGGTGCTTCCGGTTCTTCCGGTTCTTCCGGTTCTTCAAGCGCCAACTCATTGCGCAAATCCGGTAGGAATCGGTCTATCCGCTTCCACGTTTCCACCCATAGTTTCTCCTGCGATGGGTCTTTACTCGGCGGAACGAGGTATCCGCTGCTCGACATGAATAATAGTACATTCTTTAAATTCTCAGGCACAGCCTCCTCCTAGATATTGAGTCAGCAATGCTGTTTAAATTCACCATGATCAGCAAGAGGGGACTCACCAAGCTATCGCCTTGACCACTGTTCATCAGCCTATCCATGATATCGATTATCTTCAGCCACAGATCCAGCATGCCATCCCACTTAGAGAGTAGTACAAGGTACTGTAGGAATGTTTTGCATAAAAGCGAAGCAGCTTGCACCCGCGTCTCACTCATCCCGTCTCGGTCCGAAGAGTAGACTTCGGGCTTCAATAGCCTTAGAATGAGAGGGAACAAGACCTCGCCAAATATGGCAGTCCATTCTTCGTGATCGCTACATGTCAACTCGGGAGATAGTAAAGACCGCTGAAGAGACGAGAATGCTAAGGACCGTACTTCGCGACACGGATTGGTACACTGGGTTGTCAGAGCTTGGAAGATGGGGAGCCAATATGCCGACCAAGCTACAACATAATTAGAAACGTGCCGCGTAGAAGTGTAGAGCCTGACTTACCTTCACTATTTTCAAGATGTGACTGTTTCATTAGGTGAGGAATACGGGCTGTCATGGCGGAAATAATGTTGACAGCTTTGACACCCCGTGAGACCACGGCATTATCGCTAAGACTGGTTAGACACGTTGATTCTAGTAGGGCAACTCAACAACGTACCTTGAGACTTCTTTCTTAGGTGGCCGAGCATTCCTCTGCCTCCTTTCTCCCTTCTGTTCGACGAGTGCGCCTACTTTAGCAGCAGTAGCATACTCATTGAGCAAAGCAATCGCAGCTTCGTAGTTATCTGCAATGATTGCCGATGGCGAGCCTGATACGCCTCCCTCTAGGATCTCAAAGACGGTAGGGGAGGCATTGGCGTTGCCAGCAAGGGTGCGTAGGATGACCCAGAAGTCTGGTGAAGTCATTATCTCGCTTCGGAGAGGTCCCGGTTGATCGATGCAGTGTTTTAACCCTTGTAGGACCAATTGCGACGTCTTCGCGAGTATCTCCTTCGGGAAGCTGGATATGGCATGCAACAACACCGGCGCTCGTACGAAGTCATGATCCTGTATTGTCAGCATGAGTAAGTTCACCAAGGAGCTTCAGGTACACCCACATAGCTATCCTTTAATATACTGAACTGGTAGCAGGCTACTCGAGAAACAAGGATGGGGTGGTGTTGAGGAGAATCACGCAAAATCATTTGAAGAGCCTCAGCAACCGGTTTGCCAAGTAACTCAACAGTCTCGTTGTCTCTCAACGCCAACACAGTACAGAATTCTAGAATGTACACCACGGCGGGATCATACGTGGGTTTCCTTGATGCCGGTTTAGATGCACTGGCGGGCGAGGAAGGCATGCTATCTGGCTTCACTGTAATGACGGGTACAGCAGAGCTTTCATCGTCAGGAAGCTCGTCTAGCAGAGCTTTGATCAGTGGCGATAGGGAGTCGGCCGGAAGGGCCCTTGAATACGATTAGTTGAGTCTAGATGCTTAATCCACCGACTACTTACGAGATGTTGGTAAAGACGCTTTCCAAATCACAAGCTTTGATGCAGTCAGCCGTACTCAGTGAACTTTCAACCTCCTCGGCCGATGGTTCCGGCGGATCGTCAGCTGCGTAACTAGAGATATATGAAGATAGTGCTGAGAACAAGCCAGTATCGGCGGTTTTCGCTGCTCGGTCGATGACTTGAGACGGTGTATGTACAGGAATTTTAGGTAGCTTCAGTTTTTCAGGGTCGTTATTGAATGAGGGAATAAGGGAGTTCACGAAAAGTTTCACCCAGATACGTATTATCTAGCCATGTTAGCTAAAGTAGGCATTTCGGTGTTGTTTAAGCTTACCTGTTGCCAACCATTGCGGATGACATGTTCGCTGCCCTTCACAACACGGAACAAGACGAGAGTAGCAAGTTGCGCCTTGAAGTCCCTACCGAGTTTAACGGATAGTTCACTAACCATGACGGTATCGCTATCATCAGCTATCTTGACTTCCGTGTTAAGTGAAGTGTTCGACAGGCCGTCCGTATCCAGCGTAGTCATGTAGCTCAGATTCTGGATGATGCGATCTAGAGCTTCCGTGATGCCATATCTTGAAGCGATTTGGGAACACTGGTCAAATCCGGTGACGACTCTGGAGAATACTGCGTCGTCGGTTGCCGACATGAACACATATGACAAAGTCGACACGATTGGTTTCCAGGTCGTAGCAAACATATCGGCGTCGTAGATATTGGTATCGCAAAGTGCCAATGGCCCCGCAGATTCGGTCTTGAGCAGCAGTTCTCGCCATGCATAATCAAATGCGTGCTTATTCTCATGCTCATCGGGAAGAATGATTTCGTTGGACTTGATTGCTTCGAAAGTCATTTCGAGGAATTCGGGTGGGAAATCCTTAGTATTATTGACGCCGCGCAGGTTTCGCGCAAAGTCCACGAGTTCCATACGCCTTTGACCCTTGAGCTTCGGGCTATGTTGGTCGACATTAAGCATGATTATTGCATATGTAAGAATAAACACAGCATCCTCGCTGAGAACGACGTCCGAGCCAGAGGTCGCAAAGTACTTCTTCGCGAAGGTAGTGACTATTCTCTCGATAAGCGCAGACTCGCCAGGGAGTCGGAAACTTTCGAGTAGAAGTCGAACGGCCTCGTCGACACGCTTTCCAGAGAAGTCAAAAAGGTCCAAGAAGGCCTCGAGGTACTCATCGTTGCCCTTCTTCGACAAGAACTCGCCGAGAACCGCCTTGGATACTCGAGATGTACTCCTAAGGAACTTGGCGATTGATACGGGATCACTAGTGATAATTCCCTGTTCCTTGAGATATCCCAAGCCTTCCTTTGGTTTCTCATTAAACTTAGTTGCGCCCTTGATAATCATCTTCTTCCTTCGTCTCTCTTCCCGAAGGGTCGCTTGATCTGGCAACCCTTTCGAAACTGGTGCATCATCTAGGCGATCAGCTATAGACTGAACGAAGCCAAGCAGTGCATCAAGACAGAGGGGAGGAACGCTAGTTGTACTCCAAGTCGCGGAGTCAGGTAGGGCACTCCTCGAGAGCAGACCGATCATATCCTCGCATAAATTGCCACGATTCGCATCAGAGTCGTAGTTGACGAATAGCTCAACTAGGAACGATGGCATCCGAGTCAGAGCACCAACGCTCTCCACCATGGCTTGACGAGCATCCGGTTTACGCGCGCCGCCTTCCATACCGAGCTTTTGCCGATCCTTGACCGGGACGGGTGTGGACCTGCCACTGCCGGCTTGCGACGGCGGAGGCTTCACACCACTTGGCCTTTGTGGAATTCCATCGTAAAGTGAAGGATCGATGTTCGGCTCGCGTGGTATGTCGACCGGCGGGTGCAGGCATGCGATGAGATAGGATAAGAATAACTCCTGTTGGAGTTTTAGTACCCCCCGGCAAGTCTCGAGCAATGTGCCAGCAACGATGAGCGACTCTTGGAGAATAGCCATGTTGTCAGATCGGACAAGCTGAAATAGATGTCGGCATAGCCGATCTTCAGCAACAACAGCCAAAGCCGGGTGTCTCGCTATGGATGGCCCAGCAACTTCCAATGCGACATGAATAATGCGCAATGCCATAACTCTCATTGTGTCGCCTTGTTGCTTGTCGTGGGGATCCAAAAGGTCTACGAGAACTCGAAATAGCTCCTTCATAGACGGCAACGAATAGGGCTTTATCTCCATAGAATCATCATCAGATTCTGACGATTCTCTCGTAGACCTTTCATCGCCGTTAGCGGTATTTTCAGATCCGGACGACTCTCGCGGTTCACCGGCAGGGGCGTCGGAAGAAGCAATAACATCGTTGCCATTAGTAGACGGAACCATTTTTACGCCCTCCATGTCCCCATTTGCTTGGTTGTCTAGGGCCTCCAGGTCGTCGCCAGCTTCGACTTCCAGATGTTTGAGGTGCTCGAAGATGATTTGACACATACGGACCATAGCCGCCTCCGCCGTTCTCCGGAGGAGCTCGGACAATCGCGACTGGCAGCACATAGTCAAGCCGGTTTCCATCATTTCGCAAACGCTCTCGTCACTGAGTAACGCTCCTCCTGGACCAGAAAGCATATCCTCCATGAGGTGTAAGATCATAAGCAAAACCACCTCATCTTGGGCAGAATCGCTAGCCTCGAAGCGGCAATGTGTGATCGCTGTCGATAGAGATTGCATAGCAAGGGGAAATCGTGGCGAACTGGGGCTGATGAATCCGTACGAGAGGAACTTGCGAATCGCTTTCAGAGCAAGGATGGTTATAGGGGCGGACGTCGAGGAAGCCTGTATGACTTGGAGGAACGGGTTGAGCAGTGCCGGGGCGTCGAACTCGTGAATATCTAGAACTTGCGTTAATGCGCCGCCTATCAGTAGTGTTGGGTCTTCCTATCACCTTTGCAGCTCGACAATTCGTGGCGAAGACGGCCGAACCCAGCCATGAGGGGGTTATCCTGCATGCTCTTCCCCCTTTTCCCCCGTAAACCCCATCGAAAATCTTCTCCTACCACGCTGGTCATGGATCCTTTGCTTCCCGGCCGTAGAAGGGGACTAGGCGGGCCCAGCTGAATGGGGTTCGGATTGCCGCCGAGGATGGAGGATACCGACGAGCCGGCCCATCGGGCATGTTTTCGCATGGCAGACGTAACTGATATGCATTCTGATATGACCAAGGACACCGGATCTACAGCTACCGTCACCGGCCGGCTTCGGTATTGCGTGTTAGGCGCCTGGGTGTGGTTGGCATTTACGACCGTGTTCCCCGATGCGATCTGGCGCAACGGGAGACCCGAGCCGTTTGACTCGGGCGCAAGCTCTGATTCCATGGTATTATTGCTCTGCTCATCTCGACTCATTCTCGCCTAAACAGGGCGACTCGATCCGAGGGCGATAGGCTAGGCTTGTCCTCGTTTCACCGTATCAGGGACAGGAGCTGGCAAAGCTATTGGAAGCCTATAAATTAACAGTCAGAACAAGGAAATAATGTACTTCGAGGCTCTGTCTAGGTGTCGCTAAGCTGTAAAGCGCACAAGACTCATCGCATTGCCTAATTACGTTCAATAAGCATACGTGGACAAGCCGTCGTGAAGACTTAAGAGGTATGTAATAGTAACCGTGTTGCTATCGCAGTCGAATCGGGTCAACTGGTCCCTGCTACAAATCTTGCACGTGCCAGGAAATGCTGCCAGCTGCCCTTAGTAGTGCAATCGGGGGGCGTTTATCCGATAGTGACAGCGTGGCGGCAACCTTAAACCTTATTGACTTTCTAACTTCCGCGAATCAATTCAACAGTTGAAGGACCAAGCTGCTAAAAGTCTTAGGTAAGCCAGATACTACGGGCCTACACCCCGTAAAGGGGTCAGCACTCACCTCATGTCATTCTATGACTTTGAGCCGATTGAATTATTCGCATCGGTACATCAAAAATGAGATAACAGTGACACCTAAACCTGAAAAATGAAATGGCTCTCATAGCGTCAACAGAAACGTCTACTAAGTAATAAGTAATAACAGCCTCCAGGCCAAGTCTATACAATGAACGACGCAGTTCCGTTATCGCGTTCACAAAACAATATCCCATGCTTCGTAATCATGCATCGACACTACCAAAACGCCAGTGCCATGATCCTCGCCATGGTCCATGGTCATCAGTATTGTACAAGCGACCATATCGATCACACGTGTGCACGCCCGTCCTCCCTCTCGCCCCAAACGTTTTTGTCTTCCCTATGCTCAAAATGCAAAGTCAAGCCCGTAGCAGGAGAGAAGCCTAGCCACAGTTGAAAATCACCAGTTATTATATCCTAGATTTCCCTTCTAGGCCTCTACCCTAAATTGGTTATTCTTGGGCTTTTCCTCGACCTTGTCAACGACTACTTTCGAGTCTTGGCTCGATTCCTCCTCCTCCTCCTCCTCGTCGGACTTCTGTTGTTCCTGGGCCTCCTTGGCGAGGTTCTGAATCTGGGATTTGTCCTGCTCCCATTGACTCTTTGTGTCACCAAACTGCTCAGTGATCTTCTTCTCTCGCTCTTGCTTCTCCTTTTCTTCAGCCTCCTTGGCTTGACGCTCCGCTTCCATCTCCTGGTTTTGAATTAGTAAGTCCTCGTCAACGGGCCAGGATCAATATTTTCTGCTTACCTCCATATGTCGGATGTCGTCCACGCTGGGTTCGTACAAATGCCAGATCGTATAATGGGGAAGCCCAACAACAGAGAATTGCATACGTTTAGCCATCTAAAACCAATGTTAATATCGATTTGTAAACTGGTGGGATGGCCATTCATTACCTTGCCAAAGCCTTCGGTCTCAGCATGCTTTTCAAAACTGAATGCCGGGAAATGGACACCGGATCTAAATACCCTCGCCTTAGCTAGAATGCTAACGCCTCCAACTCCATCGATTTCCATTTCCATATCTGGGTCACCGTAAGGGTCGCGGAGGTAAGCAAGATGAGGCCGCCAAGTAGCGTATTCGGCATATCCTTCTACAATGACAGCGTCTTCGTCAAGGGTATCAGCAAGGGCCAGCGCTGTTTCGGATTCCTGCCATGAGTTCAAGTCATAGGGCTGCTCTCCGCCAAGCCAGTCCGGGAGCGGTCGCCAGACATCTAGGACATTGTTAGTAACAATATACCTACCTAACATGAAAATTCCGAGTACTCACTTGGAACGATGACATCCTTGTTATGGCGCATCAAGTCCTCAAGGATAGTGAATGGCGCGGTCTCCACGTCTACGTCTCTCCAATAAACCCACGAATGATACGGACGGAGAGTCGCGCTTAACAGCCAGTTCCGCGCCTGCGCCATCAGCTTCCGGCGACTTGCTTGAGCAGCGAATCCGTGACGGCTTTCAACGTCTTGATTGACCTTCTGACCAAAATCTTTCTCGATGATGGATATTTCTCCGTAGGGCTGTTTCGAATCCTCGCTGGCCTGCAATTCCTCAAGCTTCTCTACAAGCACTTCCAGTGTTCTATCCTTCGAATCGGAAACAAGGAAGGCTAGGTCGATAAGGTGATGGGGGTAGGTAAAGTTGCGAAGATGCGAGAACATCATGTTGAGATGCGGTTCGGCATCTCGTAAGGGCACGCACATGAGAATTCGTTCTTCTCTTTCCCAGCCGCGAGCGGTTCCCTGGACGTTCGACAGATCGTAATAGCGCACGGTATCCATCAAGACATCGCTGCTCGTACTCATAAGGCCTAACGAGAATATGGAGGTAAAGGCCCCGCTCCTCGATCGGATGAACAGCCATATTAGTATTGCCACAACAGCGATTATGCCCAGTCGCGTCAGTAAACTCCTCCTTCGGCGAGATGCGGGTGTCGAGGCGCGCGGCTGGAATCTAATGACAGCACACAAGTTAGAATGCATTCTCGCAATGATTGCCCAGATCAATCAGACCGCCCCAACTACCCATGACGCGCCGGGACCAAAAGGGGGTTCGTCTACCAACCTGTGAGGAGAGATGTCGAAGGTGTTGCTGCGCGGGTACCCGTTGGAAAATCCAGCGGAATGGTGCCGGGACACCATCTTGGAGCCGGTCGGAGATGCATATGAGGGAAGCATTCGAAATATGTGAGCGACTTGGCGATGAATGCGCGCCCAGGCAGGATCTCGAGATGGCGGCAGACGAACGACCCGTTTTTAGGGAGGGCGCCGTCGGGGGCTGAAGGCTAGGGAACGCGCAAGATGCCTCTACAGATTCATGAGTGAGGATACAGCGACGGAACCGGTAAATTGAAAGGCGAAGGACCGAATTGACAGGATGGAGGATGGTTACTAGTCTCAATTCACGTCGTCGTCAAACGCTAGACATGACATGACAAGTACGCGGTACAGGGACGGAATAATCAAAAAGGTGTCGAGTTCAGAACTTGCAGCTCGTTGCGTTGCGCTAACGTCTATCGCCCAAATTAGAACACAGATAAGCACGTAACGGGGATTGGCGGAACTTGCCAAGCCCCGCTAGCAGTTATTGAAGCCGTTTCAAGCAGTCAGGGCTGTAAGGTCTGCTAAAGGCTAACGGCTATGAAATATGGGGTCTTTCTGCAGTAGCGCACAGACCAGTCCGTAAATGACGAGTCGCATTTTAGCAGCCTCAATACGAAGTGACAACATCCAATTTCTTTCATTTGTAATGAGACGTTTTATATCGAGCATACACACATGTGCACATAGACAAATATTCAGCGGACATTCAATATTCTTTTACCACCTGATAGTCTTTCAGGAGGTCAACAGTCGTTTAATCTTAACAGTCTGGGCTAAACACAGAAGTTTTGTCCAGCCAGGGACATCCCCATTCTCGCCATTCGTAGTCATACTCGTTCTCTCAAGACTGCACCCTTCGACTACTAATTGTGTTATGCCTGCATCTCCGGGGACGACAACCACCCTACCCTACCTAGGTATTTAATGTTGGAACATGAATGAGTAGAAATTCCTCAATGAGCTCAGAAACTTGTCATTAGAAACCCTCCAATGTTCAGCACCGCAGAACAGCAACCTGAGCTACCAGACTAACATTTGTCCCTCATAAAACAGCATAATAATCATATTCATTCTCGACTTTTGTGGGTGCTCTCCTAGACCTCACTCATGACACCGCGCGATGCATGGGCCGAGGAGGTGGTTAACGAGTTAGGGCCTGAGAAGATTGAGCAGCTTTCCCCATCTCAATTCTCTCTCTCATCTGCTCGCCTCTCCGCTCTGCTGTGCTGAACCGCTTGCGAGTATACGTGCCGAGGGACGCAATGACTGCGAAAGCTATAATGATAGTACACACTCGCATGTCCTTGGTGAACGCCTTTGCATATGCCTCCCTGACGGCGGCCTGGTTCTGTTGCGGAGGAGCACCGCTACCTTCTGGTGGGGAAATTTGTTGGAGCATCATAGCCACGATCGTGGAAGAGGCCGCGATACCCATGCTACCGCCTAGAACTCGAACTTGGGCCATTATACCTTGCGCAGGGGCTATTGTATGGTCAGCACGGAAGTCAACGACGTTTTGATAGATATTGAACCAACCAAGGTCACTAAGAGATGAATGATAGGTCGCCAGCATAGTCGTCGTGGACACTGTCATCCCAAATCCGAGGCCGACGAAGACAAGGAACCCAAGAGCTTCCGATTGGACATCGTATGAACTTGAGAGGGTCGATAGGAGTGCGCAACCAACTTCCATCAAGCAAGTTGCTATAAGTAACGTCTCGAACATCCTGTTTTTCTCGCTGTTGATGGCTCCCGAAATGACGGAGCCGACTGCGCTGGATCCCAGCATCGGAAGAAGCATAACGCCAGCAATCAGAGCGTCCTGGCCGTTGACGATCTGTAGCCTGAGAGGAAATGAATAGACGATGAGCATGTAGGGAAATCCGAGTATCAAGGTGTTCAGAACAGCTGAGGCGTACACACGATCACGTAGCAGACGCATAGGGAGCGTCGCAATGATCGCATCTCCCCAGCGCCATTCGACGAAGACGGACCATCCGAACAATGCTACCCATAAAACCACCCCTATGACGACTGGAGCAATGAAGATCGCTTTTGACCACTGGTCTGTTGTGAGCCCTGCGTTCTGGAACGGGAAGACGACCAATACAGCAGCCGCAATCAGGAGAAGCGAGCCGACGTAATCGAGTTCCCTCCAAGACCTTCGCTGGATGGGAGGCAGATATAGGGGCTTTGGCCACGTGAAGTAGAAAAGGAGCATTGACACAACACCGATAGGTCCGCTAAAATTCCATTAGCATATCTCAGTCATTTTCGAGAAAGCATAAGAACGGACTTGATCCAAAAGACCCAGCGCCACCCGGTATATTTGGTCAATATACCACCGATGACTGGACCTAGTACTCCAGAGGCGGTGATTACGATTCCGATCATGCCTCCAATAAACTTGGTCATTCTTATCGGCGATATTTCTGGGAGAATTATCATCGTGATAGAATATAATCCTGTCAATGGTCAGCCAGGCTATAATGACAGTCTCAATCTTCACTCACCTGAGCCACCGATACCTTGTAAGGCTCGGCAGGCTATTAGCTGGTTCAAGGTCTGGGCGAAGCCGCATCCTATGGAAAAGGCAATGAATATGACATAAGATGCGACGAATGCATCGCGGCGGCCAACAACATCGGAGATTCGGGCGAACAGAACGGCACACCCCAGGTAGGACAGGGTGTAGGCTAATGCGACCCAGTTCACGGTTGTCAAAGCATCAAAGTCGGATGCTATTTGATAAATACTGGTGGCGACAATCGAGGTGTCGAGGAATGACAGGAGTAGGCCCATGAGAAGTCTAGCACAAGATTAGAGTGGCGCCTGCAATTCGATTGGCTGGTGAAGGCACGTACCCGACATTAAGAAACCAGTACCGCGCCAGAGATAGCTCTGGACAGCTGATCTCGAGATGCAAACTCGATTCACTAGAATCGAGAGCCAGGGTCTCGTTGTCCTCGCTCCCGTGAGCGGCATCTCGGGGTCGCTCCATGACTTGCAGGCTTGGGCAAGGCGAGGTTTGTCGTGTTTTTGCAAGTACTTGGAAAGAGGTCCTTACTTTAATGTAAATCTCGAAACGGGGATGTCTCTGGATGATTCTGCTCGAAGCACAGTGGATGGTTCCACGATGTTGCAGGTACACATGTAGCACCCTTGTATGTCATCCGCGAGGGTAGGTACGCCGCTAGAGAAACCTAGATGAACCCGCCTTCCGCATGTCGCTTTATTGTTGGTAAGAAGAACCGAGGACCCAATCAGATCCAATCAAACGAGTGTGGGAAAGCACGGGGTAACCAAGGAGTCACCACGGACACGGAGTTGTCTGTCTCTGCCTCCTTCTCCTAATGAAATCGCAGAAACGTCCTTCGCACCTTGCTTGCTATGGTGTGTGACCCTAGCCCCCCCCACTTCGATCCATGGATGCCTTTTCTACAACTCCTTAGGTGACTAGTTCCATCTCGCTGGTAACATTGTAATCCTCACGGCCGTATCTGTGCCAACCCTATTCGTTCGAGGTTAATAAACTCTTGCATTCCCGCTGGTGTTTCCAGGTAACTCGGATCGCTTCGTCGATACCCGACAACTGTCATGGGCGGTGACTTAGCATTTACCGCACGTAGGCGACCACATGCGCTGTCAATATTGCAAGTCATTGCTTCGTTGTCTAGGCGCCTTGTACCTCGGTAGGTACCTATCCAAGATAATCACAACAATGAGTCGAGGTTAGACAGCTTTCACACTGGTGCGGCCTCGACTATTAGACGGAAGGAATGATTTATAATGTCATGGTTGCCATGTTATGACGCTTTCTAATGGAAAACCCGTGACTCAACCTAGCCAAGATCACACAACGTTGGTGGCGTCTCAGTTACTTTCTCACGCGTCGACGATGAGTACAACCTCAATCTCGAGTCATTCCTGTAGGTGATCGACTCTAGTAAGCGCAACCTTCTTCGCTTGGCGTTTGGGTTCTAATTATATCGATTATATCGAGCTCTGAAAGCCACTTGTACCGCATATAAAAGGAGACGATATTCACGTCATGGTAGCTACGTGTTGTGTAAGTAATATGCCTATGGCTAGAATTTTACCATTCTATATTAATGTCCATACAGCATCGCCTTACGTAAATAACATAAATAATTGCTTTCCATAATAAATCACACGAAACTACCGAGGTATATCTCTAAATTAGCAACACGGTATATCCATAACTTTGCCACGGTTTCCGGGGGCCGGAAGGATTCCCAGGAACAAGGCTATAGTTGGATAGCCTAAGTACCAGGTAGTTATATATGTCATCCCTTTCATGAATAGATGATTACGGCCGATGTGTTTAGGGCCGTATCTTCAACAGCATCCTGCCGAGGTAACTTATAGTCTTCTAGAAGCTCGGTTCCTGGCCCCTTACTTAGATCTATGAAAAGCCGGCTCTTGGTATTTGATCGGAGATCGGAGATCGGAGCCTTACGTGGCATTATAAGCACTAGCCAGTAGTTTCAATGTGATATGTCTACAGCAAGGACGACTTCAGAAACTAATAACTGTTAATCTATGTGTTGTCTCTTTGGAGACATTTCAAATTGTATACGCTTCTGCGCTGTCTCCGTGGAACTTATGCCTGCTTTAATTGTGGTTGACTTGATGGCTCTAGGAGTGGTAGGTAACATATATAAAATACTAGCATCGCACTTGGGTGAGTCCTAGTCAGCTCTACATCCAGCTGTATGATTGCTCCAGATTCATGATACTACTTATTATCTGGTACCTAGGTTGAAACAGTGTCAACATATGAATCAATAGGTATTAGCGTATTTGCTGCGCAAGCGCAATATCCATATTAGGTTCCTCTTTATTTGTTGCTTCACCGGGTCAAGATTCTCAACTAACATAGTTCAACGATGCACATTGTCTTGCTTTCGACGTACGGGTAGGACAGATGCGTCGTTTAGACTAGCAGGACATTCCCATCGGGATTCTTTCATTCCGGATAAGGTAATGTGATTTTGGTGTGAACTAATAACAGACTATCCTGGAGTTCTGCTGTTTATGGACAGCATATCACATTTATATTCTTTACAATATAACCTTGATGGTGCATTTAAGCCTACCTATCAATAGGCTCCCCTGCAAGCTGTTAGTATGACCCTCAGGCGGTTAACAAACGGCTATCGTATTCAAGTGAGAAAAGATTTTGATTTAACATAAGAGGACACCTTCACAATACCTACCCCTATTGATGTTTGTGTTTTCATCATTATCGTAGGCGTAGAGAAGGTACGTACCATTCATCGTCTATCAATGTTTTAATTGGCAAACTCTGGGCAACTGTGACCAGCTGTTGAGGCTTGACTAGTGGATTAGCAATCTGCGGCTGAGCCCCACCTAAGCTACGCCGCTCAACGTACTTCACCAGCGTCACAGAATTATTCACATGTCTTACCAAACAGTCATGTAACAAGAGCAAACTATGGTACATTAATCGCGGCCTATTAAAAATGCCGGATATCTAATCGATTCTTCTCAAAACATCTCAGCCTATTGAACAGAGCATTCGGTTGGGCGACTCTCACGTCGGCGGATTCTCCCGGAAATCAGCCAAGATGACCGAGATCGTGATGAGCCAGACGCCCCCAATCCTCCACGGGCCCTCGGAGAAGGAGAAGAAATATGATAGACAGCTGAGACTATGGGCTGCTAGTGGCCAAGAAGCTCTCGAGTCGGCCAACATCCTTCTTGTGAACTCTGGCGCTGGTACCGTAGGTGTGGAAACGCTGAAGAACTTGGTGTTGCCGGGTATGGGATCTATCATCTCACCCTACCGGACATAAGCTTATACGTGGAAATAGGAATAGGGAAATTCACAATAGCAGACGAGGAAATGGTGAACGAGGCCGACCTGGGGGTGAACTTCTTCCTCGATGAGAGCTGCCTAGGAAAGCCACGGTCGGAATGCTGTACAAAACTTCTCCAAGAACTAAACCCGGAGGTTGAGGGAGAATGGTTCCCAAAGGCAGAGGTATGGTAGATACCCTCAAGATGATCAAGCAGATGAACTGCTAATGCGATATCATAGGGCACCTTGGATCTACGCAGCATCCTAGACGGTTCGCTTACATTCACTCTGATCATGTATACGCACCCCATCAGAAAGGAGATGCTATCGGTTATTGAGTCATACGCCACTCAGCACAAGACTCCTCTCGTATCGATTCACTCTGCCGGGTTCTATTCCTACTTTCGCATCAGCCTGCCAGGAACCTTTCCCATAGTTGACACCCACCCCGCGATAGAGAAGACGACGGATCTTCGCCTCCTCAACCCCTGGCCTGAGCTCGTTGATTTTGCACAGGCCATGACGAAGGACATCGACACACTGGACGACCATGAACACGGACATCTGCCGTATGTCGTCATACTACTCCACTACCTAGAGGAATGGAGACAATCACACGATGGCCAGAATCCCTTGAGCTACAACGACAAAGCGGCATTTACCAAATTTGTCCAAAGCAAGGCAAGGACCAACAACCCGGAGGGTGGGGAGGAGAACTTCCAAGAAGCAGCAGTTGCCATCAACAAGAATATCAAGACCCCCGAACTAGAACCTGGAGTGCAGGAACTCTTTAATCATCAACTCTCGGACGAGGTGAGATCTGATGGTGTGTGTATGCGACGAACATTCCAGGCTAACCTCGATAGATTGAGCTCCAGTCGACGTTCTGGATTATTGCACAGGCCATCGAGACATTCTACCGCGCGCATGGTTGCCTCCCTTTGCCAGGGGCCTTACCCGATATGAAGGCCCAGTCAAGTGTCTACGTCAAATTGCAGAGCATATACAAGGAAAAAGCTCGGAGAGATGCACAGGAGGTGCTGGAGACCGCTAGGGCATTCCCGGGTGGCGAGGACGTTGATCCTGCCGAGGTAGAGCTCTTTTGCAAGAATGCTCGATTCGTGAAGCTCATAAATGCAACGCCAACGGGCGAAGATCTCGATGCAATATTTGGTTAGTCAACATCCAATTCAGGGGTTGTTCATGCGAATATACTGACCCCTTCTCAACAGAAGCTGAGAGGGCTAACGACGAGGCGGCCGAGGCTATGAAGGCCGAGACCGACGGTGCATTTACTCTGCCAATGTCGAACCTGTTCATCTACCTCGCCCTCGTGGCGACTAGCCACAATCCTGCTTCTTCCGCCGATGAGATCATGAGATATGTCACTGACATGGTGCCGAAGGCGGCTGTAAACGAACGAGCGTTACAGGCTGCTCAAGAGGTGGCTCGAGCTGGCGGCGGCGAACTTCACAACATCTCCGCGCTCACGGGTGGCATGGTTGCGCAGGAAACGATCAAAATCATCACGAAGCAGTACATCCCAATCGAAAATACCTGCATATTCGACGGCATTAGTAGCCGGTGCCAGGTACTTCGGCTATAGTAGGTGGACCCTGGAAGGGTGACAGCCAGCAGCAGAAGATATTCCCATAGGCATATCATCCGCAGATCCGGGTTATTCATGGAGAAGTTGGAGAAGTTGTGGGGAATCTTGGGAAGCCTGGAAGCTTGGCGGACCTGACGATACTACATATTCACACCATCCCTCCTTCTGGCTGGAGAGGGCGGGGATAGACGTCGGACCGCAGACCCTCTGCAGTAACATCAGTCGCCGTCTGCCACAGCTGTATCTAGTGGTTTCCCGTGCCGACGATGGGGTTTCTGCGGCTTTGCTGCTGTTACCAGAAATGTCCGCCCAGTCGGGTGAAATGAGGATGAGTTAAGATGAATCTGGAGTGCATGCTCATGCGTGATGCTACTATTCGCGACGGGCTGAAGTGGCCAGGTGGCTGCCACATGCTTGATATTGAGTGTGAAACTCTTAAGATGCGTTAGTTCACTTCCTAATACGCCATCCAGCCAGGAATTTCTCTGGGTGAGATCTGAATGGATGTAACTTTCAGGTACGAAAACACTACGATACGTCTATCTTCCCTCTACCGGAACTTCGCACATAATATCCCTATTTTCCCCTTTTGACTACGACTCTACTACTCTTGGTGGGGTATCGTGGTCGGCGTCTGGTAGCATGTGCAATATGTGTCGTTCTGAGATGTTCATCTTCGTGGGACGGATCACTACTTTCACGAGAGCCAGTCCTATGTGAGTATTCTACCCCAAGCTGCCCCATACGAGTACGTGAGTCGAGGCGTTGGGAGGCCGGTGGTCAAGTAGATTAAACATAAGGAATGGAGGGGTTGGAAGGTTCCCAAATCTCTACATCGTTCGTAGCGATTGGCTCTTCAGCCAAGAGACTCTTGATAGGCCAATAAGTGAACAATTTTTGATTGGGTAAAGGTCCTTCTCGGTTAAACAGCCTACCAGGCTCTGGAGGCTAACGCTCAACATATTAAAAGGACGAGGTCAGGTGGTGATCCCCTCCTTATAAGTGTACGCGTACCAACTTTTCATCATCTAATATGTAGGGTTACCTGACGCTGATGAAGTCGAGAATATTCGGGAACGGACTCGAGACCCTGCAGCGTCCCTCGAGACACGAAAAGAGAGTTGATGGGCAGACTGAGGCTCGACACTTCTCCAGATGTTCGAAAGTGCCACTGCATGGTGTTTTAGACGGACGGCGAAATTTAATTTACAGACCAATGAGACCGAGGCCTTCCCCTATCCTGATTGGCCTCTGGGTTATTTCTGCACTGCCAGGAAATGCTCGGTTACCTGTCTTGTTGAGGACACCGACCACAACAGCGCAGTCGTACGTGAACGATGCATATCTTGATTAGGCCCAGTATGCAGTATCTCTGCTGCACGCCAGACTCATCGGCTCGATTAGGACTACTGGGCACGTGGATCTGTCCGAATGCTGTCCTCCTCAGTTAATATCTGCAGACGTTAATCAACGCCCTATATGGAGGCGACTCTCGACCACTCACGAGACGTAATTCTTGACCCCAACGGTGAAAACCCATCATGAGTAATGAAGCTTCACAGAGGAGTTCACACCTTGCAAGGTCTAGAGCATCTTGATGGATATGACCGTCATCGCAGAGCCGTATCTAGCCACCGCCGTCCCCATCGAAACTCCTTCGGTAGGCCCGCGACTTATTGCTTACCTAGGTAGGTAGGCTTGTTGATTATGCATCTCCTATCCTGCTCCGTCGGTGTCGCCGCCTCTGTAGGCAAAAGAGGGTTTTCGCTTAGATGATATGCATCTATCAATGCAAACGAGCGTCCGAACCGGACAAGGCGGCAACAACGTCGTAGACTATGGTTCCAAACCATTCAGTTCGGCGTAGGCGTATACTAGCCTTCTCCATGTTATGGGGCAGTCCCAAGAGAGATCCAAGTACGGGCTTGTGGGGACAAGAATAGACGAGCTCAATATGCAGTAGCCTCTAGGAGAGGAGGAGCTTGTCATGACAGTCTGCGCCAAGAACACCTGCAAGCAGAGTGTGCTCGCTTTCATTCGGTTTTGCCTCATTATATGCATCCCTAGGCGTGAGTATCTCAGTACGCCGACTAGGCGCTTAAGCGAGTGGCGTTGCAATATAACCGTCAATGTCAGGTGTTGCGTTCGAGTTCACTGCACTCCACACTCCTGCTGTACAACGACGAAAGAGGTGCAGCAGTCCAACCGACGAGAGTGTGGGGTAAAAATCAACGAGCTTGGCGCGTACGCCATGCGCAGGAACTGAACCTGAATAGGACATGGACGAGCTTGGAGGGGAACATCGCCATGGACGATCCGGAGAAACGCGCAGGGTCCCGGGAGTTGAGCAAAGCTTGCACAAGCCTCTAATGGCCCCATTGGCGGGACCCTGAATGGAACATCTCGAAGATATCTGTTCGAGTTGTCGTCGATCGCATCGCAGTGCATCTCCTTTCTACATCTGAGTTCGAGCTGGCCCGGATATGGCGTAAAGATCTCAATAGATGGTCGTTCGTGAATGACATGATTTGTCTACTCTTCCTGGTTTTGTTATGTCATGATCGGAGGTCAACTACAGTTTGGGTAGTCTAGTGAGTCGAGTCCAGGGGGATCGTGAACAATACACCAACCTCATGGTGGATGTTTCGAAGAAGCAGGATCGTGATGTGCTCCAAGATGTTGCCAAGACACGAAGAATCGTAGCTGCGTACCGCTCTCCCGAGACTAACTACCTGACGTTAGTATCGTGTGTCTAAGTGGCCCAGCCAATCTCATGCTAGTTTTTCTTCTCCGCCCCGGCCTCGCGGAATTTTCCTCATCTTCTTTTCCGCCCCTGATCTCCTCACAGGATGTCAATAACAGACGACAACTCAAAACTCATCAACATGTTGTTAACATCGCTAAATACTGCAATAACTCGAGGTCGTCGAGTGGTAACATTGCCCAGCTTGACAAGTCGCTTACTTATCACTCCAAGACTCGCGAATACATAATTGAGGGTGGTTCGCAGCCAGCCATTGTACGTGTAGTGCAGCTCCATACGTACTATTCCTATTCATGGTACGAAATATGGGGATCAATTATGAAGTGCACGCATATACGTGCCTGACGTTGAGACACTAAGTCGGCGCTTGTTACGTTCTGTATATTAAGTAGTGGTCATGAGTGGACTGCGACGGCTTCTTCCTCATAACAGTCCCGGGCCGTGTGTGTAAGTTCCAAGACTCACACCCATCCGTCCACTACTGTACAATTCGACTCAGTACCTTATACCCCTGCCCGTTTGCACGGCTCGCCAGCCGGTCAAGCCTTTTTCATCGTAGCTAAAAAGGCCGATAACCCCTGCCACACATCTCCCCTGGGCCCTCAAGCCTGAAGAGCCTGAAGGGTGAGAGGTACCCAAGTATTGATGACCAACGAATGCTAGCAGATCTGGTAGACTGGCACACAATCTTTCGTTGTAACCCTATCACGGGTACTTACAACTTCTCGCCGTTGATCCAGCTCGGAATCTTGAAAGAAAGGCAGTGATCGCGGGGCATAGGGTCGTGTCCAACAGGGGTTCAAGGGGTGTGGTTCATGGGAGTCGTCTCCAGCCAGTGAAAATCCAAGTTGTCCTTCCCCAAATCTAACCCAGTCCCCGCGAGAGGTGTCAGGCTCGGAGATTTCATACGCCAGGAACTTGACGCGAATCAAACGAGACGCCAGAGACACGCCAAAACTTCACCTTTACTAAAACTGTCCAAATTCTTATTCGAGCTTTGCCATCGTGCATGAATCCATTACCCCAGTCCTACCCTTTCGAGCGGGAGGCTATTTCACGCTGTCTAAGGCCTGCACGTCAGTCATTGCTCACATGCGTTCGGATTCTATCTCAACTTGCCGAACGGCATCCGCAGCCTAGTCCCGGCATCGACAGCTACTTTTCCAAGGGCTGAAACACCGACGCTGTTATATTATCCTATACTCCATTGGCTCGAGCGCTTACGCCTCTTGAAGCCGTCGTCGATGACAAAGAGCATGATAGTCTTTGATGAGCGCTACATGCTATTCACTTGGCTAGCTCAGATAAATCATGCTATATACTATACCTGACATGGCAAGATATCATACGTCTACCCCCCTATATATCCCAGATCTAGTATAGACACGCCCGAGTATGTGCCAATCAGCTAGCGAGGACAGTTGTCTCTCGTGGCGAACATGCTAATCGCTGCTCGACAACACGGCATTGATCTCCAGATGCGCATGTTGCACACCCGTCCATACCTTGACGTTTTCTGGTACGAAGGGCTCGTTCCTTGCCTACCCTGACTTTAGTCTACAAGTCTGGCCTGCCCGACCTGTCACATCTTATAGGATGTATGGTAGGGGTGGAGGTATACCCGATACGATATAGCTTCTCGGTTCCTGATCAGACTAGCAACTAAGAGCTTTAGACTAGGTTGCTTTACTCCACATAATCTATTTACCAACCCTTCATCTCCAGATTCTCCACGTCTCCCCGCCAAAATGGGTTGCAAGGCAATATCCTATATAAATCTTCATCGTCTCCCGTGTTGGCGGTCCTGGGTCCAAGACGGTCTCCCCACATCCCCGGATTGCTTATATCTATTTTGAAACTTGCTATATCACTTCACTCAAGCTTAGTCTTACATCACCTCAAACCTCATCGTCGACTGCTTGCACCAACTTGACTAGAGTGCTCGGGAGTACCTGAGCTAAGATGGCCCCAAGTATCCCAATTCCCACTCAGGGCGGCATGTTTCACACCTGTAAGTTATTGTCAGACATCTATGTCTAGCCTGACATCTCCCTGACTTGATATCAGTCCAAGGAGTCACTCCCCGGAAGCAATCCACGGATTCTACAGAGAGTGCCAAGACGAACGGGAACGGCACAGCCAAGCGTATCACCACACCTCATGCATGCGCAGAATGCAAACGCAGGAAGATGTAGGCCTTGTGTGACGTCCTAGAAAGAAATGTCCGAGTTGCTAACACTGACTTCAGTCGATGTGACGGCCAACAGCCATGCGGACAATGCCTTTCTAGCAGGGCTCCTAAGCGGTGCTTCTACGACAAGCACCGCCAAAGGGTCATCCCGTCAAGGAAAACCCTGGAGGCGTTGTCACAGTCCCTAGAGGAATGTCGATCAATCCTCAAGCGCCTGTTCCCGAACCATGAAGTTCAGTCTCTTCTACCATTACCTCGCCATGAACTTCTCAACCTCCTCGACCGGCCACAAATTGATGCCACAAACGCACTCCCATCACCGCCACTACACACTTCTCCCATGCCCGGCGACATGGGCTCGCCCACTATGTCGGGCTCCGAACAGGGCCTTTCCAGCTTAGAGCAAATACCGTCTCGAGACATAGAATGGGACGAGGAGCGCCGAGGACGTGATCCCATTCCTGTCGAGGCTGACGACGTCAACGCTCTCTCCCTTTCTGTCGACCGCCAAGCTTCATATTTGGGCGCTTCTTCCATCAAGGCCGCACTTATGGTGATGCTCAAGGTCCAGCCAGCTCTCCGAAGCTCCCTCACACCACCCCTCAACAGCGTGGAAATGGCACACAACCTCCCGATCATGCGGCAAAAGGTCACAAATCCGAAGGAACCACAACGAGTTCCATGGTCATGGAAGGGCCAGACACTCATTGATGCGTACTTCAAGCGAGTCCACGTCTTCGTCCCCATGCTAGATGAGGCCTCCTTCCGAGCGGACTACCTCGAGGGACAACGATACGACGCCCCCTGGCTCGCTCTTCTCAACATGGTTTTCGCTATGGGATGCATCGCCGCTCTGAAATCGGACGACTACAACCACCTCAACTACTACAGCCGCGCAATGGAGTATCTCCCCATGGACTCTTTTGGCAGCAGCCACATTGAAACGGTCCAAGCCCTTGCTCTCATTGGAGGATACTACCTACACTACATCAACCGACCCAACATGGCAAACGCCGTCGTTGGCGCTGCTATTCGGATGGCCAGCGCTCTTGGACTCCACCGCGAAAGCCTAGCTCACGGTCCTGCCGGCTCGAGCAAAGAGATCGCCGCCGCGGAGACGAGGAGACGCACCTGGTGGAGCTTGTTCTGCCTCGACACCTGGGCCACCACCACCATGGGCCGTCCGTCATTTGGGCGATGGGGCCCTGCCATCAACATCCGCCCCCCTGAGACCGGCGTCAGCACCGGGCGGGACTCGGCCCAGCATGCAGGCATCCTGCCGCTGGTCGAGAACATCAAGTTCTGCAAGATCGCCACGGCGATCCAGGACATGCTAGCCATCTCGCCGCTGCTGCGCGCCGAGGACCGCTGCAACCTCGACGGCCAGCTCGTCAACTGGTTCAGCAACCTGCCCTGGCTCCTGCGCACCAGCGACCCCTGCGCCGAGCCCCTGTACATCGCGCGCTGCATCATGAAGTGGCGGTACCAGAACCTGCGCATGCTGCTGCACCGCCCCGTGCTCCTCAACCTGGCGAGCAGCGGCGCCTCGCACGCCGCCGAGCACGACATCGCCGCCATCGAGGCCTGCCGCGACCTGGCCAAGCAGACCATCGAGGACATCTCGCGCGAGTGGTCGCGCAACCAGATGTCGGGCTGGAACGCGGTCTGGTTCCTGTACCAGGCCGCCATGATCCCGCTCGTCTCCATCTTCTGGCAGTGGGACAGCCCGCGCGTGCCCGACTGGCAGAAGCAGATCGAGACCATCCTCGAGCTGCTGGAAGCTATGGAGGACTGGTCGCTGGCGGCGCGCCGCTCGCGCGAGGTCGTCTGGCGCATGTACGAGGCGTCTCGCCAGCTGGAGCCCGCGCTCCTGCGCCAGCAACAAAGCCCGATTCAGAGACTCCAGGTCGTCACGGACCATGCTGGCGTCATGAACCCCCTCGCCGACGGCTCCGACATCCACATGTCGCCCATCGGCCTCGAGCCCGAGGGCTTTGGCGGCATGATGGGCATGCTGGACCAGCACGGGCTGTGGGACCTCGACGGCATGCTCTGGGGCGCGCCGGACGAGATGGAGTGGGCGCAGCAGCACTTCGGCGGCGGCGGCAGCAGCATGCACGATGGGTCGTCTGCTAGCACCTGCGGCGGCTTGATGGGCCAGCTCGGTGCTTACGGCATCGACAACTCGGCTTTTTCTTTCGTCCACTAATTGCCCTTTTCGGTGATTGGTCGAAATACCTATGTTACGACGTGTGTACGAGACAGTAAGAGACAGAGACACACATGGCTACGCGGCTACTACTACAACTGCTACGATGATTGGCTGGGCTGGCTTTCTGCTTTAGGGGTCTGCGGGACGATCGCGACAAAGAAAAAATCTCTATTCCAGTGTTGTTTTTTTGGTTTGGTTTGGTTTGGTTTGCTGTCCCGTTCTGCTTTTTTTAGGGGTCCATGATCGTCATTCTCCCATGCATGTATGTTTCAGCGATGATACCTCTTGACGTTGGGACGCCGCTCATGGTTGGGTTACAAGCCAAGTATCAAAAAGGTTAAAAGGGGTGTGTGGGAAAGGCCTCCGGGCCGGCGGCCAACGTCGTTTTCTTTTTCTTTTTTTTTCTTTCGCGAAAGCTATTACTTCAGCCGACCAACCAATGCTGTTTCGATGGTTCGATGGAGTCTGGGGATATGCTGCTACGTCTGTTGCTACGATACTACTACTACCACTACTACTATTACTATCATGTAATCGGGGGGGATTCGAGGTACCAAAAAAGGTTTTTATAACTAAATGAAGGATGATTTGTCATGACTGGAACGAGAGAGAGATAAAAATGTACGAGACCTTTTAGCAATACCTTAGCTACTACACAATACCTATACGCGTAATACCGTACTATTATTAGGGGGAAGCGCAATTTACTGCACGCACTATACGAGGAACCAGAATTAGAATCAAGCGCCAGCTTAGCGTCTTTCTGGGGAAATGGAAAATGGAAAGGCCCGGATAGTCTCGGTGTTCGTCTTGTCACGCACACACACATGTAGCGTTGGCTTGGCTTGGCATCTCGAGGGGAAGGCTGTTCGAAGGAATTGAGATCCGAAAGGGAGTGTGAGGAGTGGATCCTCGTCAACGGAACGCCGGTAGGTAAATCAGGAATCTGGGGTAAAGAAACCTTATCTGTATGTGCCTGGTGACTGCATGTCTACGTATCGTGGTACTGCTTAGTGCTTACCTCTTACATGTATGTAGTAGGTTGTGGTGGTGGTCGGCTGCCTATAGCTGAGCATGAGAGAAGGCTATATTCGCTGTTCTAGTGATGTACGGATTAAGTTATGAGTATAACCCGACTCATTCTAATCCCTAGGGGGATTGGATGGTTCTCATAATTTTCTTCGAGTTCATAGATTACCCCTTTACCCCTTTTCTCGCAGACTTATCGGGTTCTGTATCATTGAGTACCTCGTAGGTATGAGAACATTCATCATTATGCGTCATGGGATGTCAAGGTTTGCATGAGAGGTACCTAGGTAGATAGAGTGGAAGCACTTTCTAGGAGAGATAGCCTTTCAAGGCGATATGATATTACTGTAAAGGGCCACATGCATTAGAAACCATCGTCATTCTACGCTAATGGCAGTCATATCATCTGTTTTTGTTCCTAGAATATCTTTCTTGATGGCCTTTCCCATTCTCTGTAATCCCATTGGCTAGACGACGGTAAGACATGGCAGCAGGAAGAGTCAGAATGTCTTGCATGTGCAAGGGCAATCTTGAATAGTGTTAATAAGCCCTTCAAGGGGCATGATTCGCTGGCCGGCTTGTCGACCGTTGATGACGGGACTGGGGAAAAATACGCCGCCACTATTGGACAGCGTCTGGGCAAGGGTTGTCAACCCCGGCACAATATGGACTTTCGGGCCGTGGTGAACGAGCACTTCATAGGTAGGTACCTGATACGATGCCTCTTAACACCCGGTAACGCTTCCCGAAGCGCTGTCCCACGATGTGACCCAAGTACCGCTACGGCTGCCGGCACCCCTGTCCATCCCCAGCCATTCCCCAGCCGGGGTCTACGAGATGAGTGGACGACGGAATATCCCGTGCGGGGGAGAGGAGAAAAAAGAAAAAAATCTCTTTAAAAATATTCCGGAGAGACCGCGATTAGAGAGATTTTCAACCTAACAAGAGACGAAGCGAACTACATCTCGCTAGAGTCGTTTCTTCTGGTTCTCATGGTCAGAAGACCGCTCGCTTGTAAAGTGAAGATACTTGGCGGCAGTACCGATGTAGGTTAGGTAAGTAGGTCTACGCCGTCGTCTCCAAGAACGCACGCCCGTTACGTTGGGGAATATCACGATGATTCAAAGAGGATCAACAACGTAGAGACGATCACTCGGAGATGGAGAGATGCGGGGTAAGGGTCTGGGAGATCTTCTACGAGGATACCAATCTATGACCCTATCATTCTCCTTTGTTCATCTCCTCCCTCCATCTTCTCTCCCCTCTCTCAATCTACCTACTCTAGCTGTCGAGCTACCACGACGCTGGCAGTTGCTTCTACTCTTTCCTGCCCTCAGTCAACGTCCAGGTTTCACAACTGTTATGATGGGGTATCTACCGACTGCTGTGTCGCGCGAGATTGCAGCGACGATCAACCCGACGCCAAGTGTCGGGACATGCAGACAGGTTTGAAGGGCCGCAGATGCCCGTGCGACGAGAGAGCTCTCGGTGACCTGCTGTGTGTCTCTGCTGGTGTGTCACGACGTCGGGGACCTGCGCTGGGCTGAGATTAGAGCTCGTTTGGTCGATTTCTGTCACTGCCCAGGCCTGATCTGGCCGCTCGCGACGAATTCGCCGCCGCCACCGATTTAATTACATACGTTCATGTCGTCACCCGTGACCTGTTCGACTTCCAGTCTTGAGAAGCCTTGGAATATACCCAGGACCTTAATAGACATTTCTATAAGACCTCCATGCGAGTCCTGCGCGGTCATCACAGTGGTACAGAATGATAGAGTCATCGAGAGCTTCTACGAGCATCGAAGATGTTCATGAAGCTGATATCGATGAACTCGTAGATATGAGCCGTGATAAATGTGACGCCAAGAACGGCCATGACCTTAACGACGCTTAGCGGCGAGTCCTGTGTTGACCGGTGTCATGGCTCCCTTGTCTGTTATACCGCTCAGTACCTAGTCATAGCTGAGAATCTCGAAGGGGCGCCACCGTTAACGCTAACGGATACACTGGTATAGCCTCCTTTTCTCTCTGCCTATCTCTTTTGAGAAGGATGTGGTCTGGAAAGGGAAAGGTGAAATCGACTAAGTCTTGCATAGTCTTACTAAGCTGCACTGCCGTCACAATACCGTGACTACGCCTCGTGCCCGCAGCCCGAATGCCGTCCGCTATGTACCTAGGTAGTCCTAGGCCACATGGCTCCATGGCTCGCTTAAGTACCCCATGTCAATAGTTTGCGAGGGGACTCGGCCCCATGGTATAATGGTCCCAGCCAACTGCAAGTGCAGACATATTATCGTGATCATAGTCGCTGGTGTTTAGGTAATAGGTCGCACCACCTCACCGAGAATTCGAGGAGTCGGTCAAGAGGCCCGGCGGTGATGGGATGATTATCAGGGCTTTCGCGTCTGGGTCGCCAAGAGCCTGGCCCGAAGTCGAGCCACCCGAGCCGTGTTTCAGTGCGACTCAACGTCGCAGCTTGGAGGTTTTAAGTGAAAAACCTTGCCGTTCATCAACACAAGCTTCCACAAGCTTTCGTGGCATCTGGGGTTCTTATCGCTAGGTATGTATGCTGGGATGGTACTGCAATGACAAGTCTGCTAGAGATTTTCCCCCGTTAGCCCTTGTCGTAGTAGTATCCCAAGCCGGCTGGCATCAACAACCTCTTCTTCCCCTTCCCATCTGTTTTTACCGCTGCGCGACGCGCGTCGTGTAACCTGAAGCAAAGGATATTTTAGTTAATTGCTACCTTACTTATAGCTTTTTCACTAGGTTTGCCACGAGATGGGTTAGGGGTCTGTCGCGATCTGGACGCGGTATAATGCTGGCGTCTTCGATTTTAAGGGTCCTGGCATATTCGAACTGTAACCCCTGAGATCTGCCTCGATCTCAAGGAGGTATTCCCTTTCACCGAGACTGCAACGTACCTAGGTAGACTTGACGCTGCCTCACTAACCTCGACCTTCTGCCTATGAAAATGGCGTGACGACGGCATGAGTGACGATCACGATCTCGGAGTATTTTGGATTCAACCACGGCCCAGTACCAAAGTCGACGTTTGTAGGGAGCAACATACGCAGAGTGCATGCGAGTGATAGCCCGTCCCTTGATGGAATCGTTGCCTTCTCCTTTTTCTCAGGTCCCTCCAATTATTGCCTCCGGTCGAATACGACGGATCATTCTCCAACAAACCAACCATCTAAGATGCGATTCTCCTTGGTTGTCACTTTTCGCATATGATAATCGTCCGTCCCCTGCAGCGACGATAAATGTAGGGCTTGACAGGCTGCTAGTCGTTCTCGGATGTCTTGGCAGCGCCCTTATATACATATGTAGCCAGCCTAAGGATCCTCTAGGCTAAGCTAGACCGATACGTACTTCCCCGACTCCATCGGCATTTGCGCTATCACTGCCGTCGGCAGGTATGCTAGATATCTCCATGACCTACTGTATGACCGGCGTACCTGCATCGCCGATCCCGGACTGCCTCTAGTGTAAAAACGGCTTCGCCTATAAGGGGGAAGGCTGGGGATACATCCTCAGCCGCCTCGCATCAGTAATGCATTAGGCTCCTCATAATAGGACGGTGGCTGCATACATGTACGTGCTGGCCCGTTAGCGCGGTTCTTCTCCAACCCTCCTCCAAGGGACGGTGGCGTTGCCTGCTTTGGGAAACCTGCGCCGGCCGGCATTTCGGGATCGTGAGTTCTTTGCCGGTGTGCCCGCTAGGTCCGGCGGCGAGCTCGTCCCACGTTCCCGCCGGCTCTCAACAATCTAAAAAATTGGAGACGTCCCCCGGCTGGCGAGACCCGGTGATCTGGTCCTAGGCTATTTATGATATCAGTGGGTTCTCTGCTGCACGTTTCCTACTGCATGTCTGTCAGGTATCCATCAGGCCTTGCACATGGCATCAACACTACCATACCTATCTCAGAGCTCAAAATATCAGTTTTGGGAAACTGAATTTTCCCTTCTGTCTATGGCGTCAACTGCTTGGCTGAAACCTGGATATGTACACACCCTTAAGTTAACCCTCGTACTTAGGTAGTCTGCATGTGAGTTAGTAGATTTTAGTCTGTAGCTTTCAGCAAACTAGTTCACCTCTCGTAGCATCAAGCAAAGCCCGACTAACATCACAATTGCCTGCCAATTTTGTTATCTCTCCAGTAGTTTCTTTCCATCTCATCATCGAGGTATCTGTTTAGAGTCACATATACTCCACTCTTCAAATCTTTATACGTTTGAGTAATCGAGGATGGGGCTCACCGTCTCGTAAAGGTGCTTTACAATTACTAAAGAGTCTTGCATCATATCCTGTAAAAGCACTTTGACGACAGCGGGATACACCTGGGTAAACATTGTTATCTTAGTTATCTACCCGTGGCCGATTCAGTCAAAGGTTTCTCTCTGTAGTTCTAACTTATTAGTTTAATCCATCTGATCTAAAGTATGTGCCTCTACTTATGCCAGTGTAGTGAGTCACTTCCTTAAGCCATGTCGTGATTAATGTGAGGACGTAAAAAGGTGAACGGAATTAAACTTGATGGTTTAGTCTTATGTTTATATCGTTTGTTGTTATTAGTAGAATACCTAGAATACCTATAGTACCTACGTTACTTAGCAAAGTAACGGTTACTTACGACTAGCTAGTCCCGCTGTGGTACCTTAGGTAGCTAACTTAGACTTTTAGCAATAAGGAAATTACGATTAGACTCGGGCATTGGGGGGCAAGACGAAGATGATTCACAGTTATAATTTATGTGGCGCGTATTCCGAGACGTAATCTACCTACCTATGAGGTACCTAGGTAAGTATCCAATATTATAATCATACCGGTACATTACAGACGCAGGTACTATAGCTGGCTCAACTCAGTATGCATTCACACCAAGTGATCAGATGCTTGCTTGTTATGTGAGTTTGAGTGTGTGGATTAGGATCGGAACTACCAAGTGATCATAGTAGAGGCATATTCATTAGAAGTCATTATATAATCCCGTCATACTTTCTAATCTATATAATAGGGTCGTTCCTACTATTTGTGAAGGATAGCTTGACAAGTTACTCATTGCTTCAAGTCGGGACCTACCTCGTAGCGCATCTATGGATGCATGCAGCTAGATATTTTTGTGAAAGTTGAAAACAAATAGCTACTTGATACGTATCTCTCTCGAGTCAGCCGTGCAATTGAGAATGAACGTTGAAAATTTTGACACTGACTCATAACGCGTGACAAAGCACGTACCCGTCAACTTGGACCCGAATGTCATCAACTGTCAAACATAACGGTCTGATGTATTCATTTGAGCACCACTCCCACAGTATGGATGCTATTTAATTTTCGTAACCGTCTTAAATAGGTATTGAGCTCCTCCCATGTATTTCGAGCACCACAATCTCACGACAACGGAACACACTTCGCTCTTAGCAGGAAGACAGATATGCTATCCACCATGAATTCTAAATCCTCCTCATCTTACACGCCTTTCAAGGCAAAGAACGTTATATTCACGCTGCAGAAGATGAAAGTCAAACGATGCGCCAGGAAAGCCTTCCGCAAGAGACGATATCTACTTCAAAATGTCATCTATGACGAAGACAAAAACGACGGCACACCTTGCATCCTCATAATATTCAATTCGGCACTAGCTTTAGCTCGCCAGCGATACTTCGCGTATCTTAAGTGTGAAATCGAGAGAGATCACATATTTGGCCTAAGCCATTTCCGCATCGACATCATGGTATCTGGTGATGAAACTACGCGGAGGTGTGTCCTTCAGTGTGCTAGTAAATACCAAAAACGCCATCAGAAGTCCTAGAAGGGAAGGGAACGATAAGCAGACGCGAGTCCTTGGGATAGGGGAAATATTGGCTTATGAATTGAGGGGCGAAGAAGGCATTGCAAGAACAATAATCCTTTTAACAAGGTATTATCCTACCCTGTGGAACTTAGATTCGAGTATTAGAAGAAGGCTTCAGACTTTTGAAGCTCGCCAATCAAGTCCTAAAAACTCACTTTATTTTCCCCTATAATCCGACAGTTATTGAGCAACACACGCTGACAACCGACATTAGGGATGTCTCGCAAGGAAATACAAGGCTGCAAAAGGGGGCACAACACCTAACCCCTGGCATCGGCCGAGCACGCATGATATCAACAAAATAATTACTATTGTGCGATTATATCAGAAAGGCATAGACATCTACACTTGCGTAGGATGTTGTGGTGGTATAGGGCCTTTATGATAAAATAGAATAAAGAAGTTCCCAGAACTTAATGCTATTCCTGGCCTCGACTTCAATACGTCAAGGTCCATGGAAAGACGGAGACACGTAAATGCATAGTTGTCATTACCGTCTACCTGAAATTTGGAAGATCCGATTATATGATGAACTGTGATATTTTCACTAGGTATGTATCTCTTTGGACCTTAGGTACCTACCACACGCTTCCTGTCGCGCTGTAAATGAGGGCACGAGTGATAAATACCATACGAAGATCTCTGCAAGGGAAAATTCGATGGTAGTAATCTGAGTAGGCGGTTACTGGCCTGCAAGTCAGCCGCCGCTTACCGTAAGGATTTTGTGTAACCTCCCCCTGAGTTTAGAGGACCCGATGCAATTGGTTAATACGGTCTATGGGTGGTCACCAGATTTCCTGGGGGGTTGCAATGTCTGCGCGAAACGGCAAGCCTTGCATATTGCTCAGGGAATTGAGGCGAAGAATGGCATGGGGTTCGCTTTCTTTCGGATATAAACCAAGTGTGCTTTCAAGTGTTGGCCTATGTAAGGAGGGCTTTCCCATTATGATAATCAGGTACTCACTCTATACAAGCGAGACTATTTCTCCAAGTCTATTATTTCGTTGCGCTGCCTTTGTCTGAGAAAGAAGCAGACTGCTGCACTTTGGACTTCAACATCAACCTGCGTCTTTGTCTTCAGGCAGCCACTATCCCATCACATCAAAGCCTGCTCTTTCGATTTTTTCTGCACAATTTGATCTACTTTCGTTCGTCATCCTCGAAGATCATTTTAGGTAAAGCCTTGGCTAATCTTCCTAGGACGGCACTCACTCATAAACACTTCATAATGGCCGCGGAGCACAAGAGTGAACTGGCCGATTCTTGCACCATCAACAAGGACACTGGGGCTATCGCCTGGGATTGTGAACAGTGGACATGCAAATATTCTAAGAACTATGATGCGGAGAGAGTCAAGAATGCTCCTAAATAGTAAAGTCTTACTAGGAAGCTAGTCCTGGAATGAGGCGTATGCGGGATTGCTTCCTAAGCTCAAGTCTGTTGAGCTATCTTGTGCGACGTTGAAATGGCAGAGGTTGAATGTTGTTAAGTCTGAAGGTCCGCCGCCGCTTGCTGCAGTCATGTTTAACACCTGAGATAAATATAGAATAATATGCTTATAGGGAAGTATGTTAAAGTGTTTGATTCAGCTTGTCCTAGTCGCTTGCGATAATTACGACGTTGGTGTCAGGATGGGACTTGGGCAGGAAGACAAAGAGGTTCTTGTATGTATACCCGGGGTCTCTCCCAGATAGGTTGTAGTCCCTCGCGGAACAACATAGTTCATACCCCCCAATATGGTCCACCTCGTGACACCCTAGGATCGCGAAATCATAGTACCAGCCCTCTAGACGATGACGCAGTACCTCGTCTTCGCAGGCTGCCACCCGCACAAACACCCGCCGGAACGCCCGTCGACGCCGATGTCCGCCCCGAACTTGATTTCTGCACATGGTTAGTAGGGCCGCCGCTATCCTGAATAAAGACGTACTGCTCAGCCGCCTCTCCACCTTCGTTCCCCTTGTTCGCTGGTTCCGGGCCATTCTTGATATTAACGTCTGGCCTTGAAAATACTTAGGTCAGAATGACCACAACAAGATTAAGTACAGTCATGGGTCAATATGCTTACACGCATCTGGTTTGAAGACCATTGGAGCGGGGTGTAGGGGCGGGTGGAGAGGCAGGTTGAGAAGAGCCGACATCATTGTTGGCGGCAGCCAGTAGACGGGTGTGGGTGGTAGATGGATAGCGCCATTGTTGGATTGGCTCGCTGGAGAGCTGGTCGTCTTAGATCCAGGGGTTCCCGGATAATTCCAAAGATGCTTCCTAAGTAGTGAGTGGCATGGTGGGTTTGGTATCCATGGTCGAAAAGAAGAAGAAAAGGGAGGGGAAGAATCCAGCTCAGAATCAAGCTCAGGTTTTGCCAGTCAATCAACACATCGGCTCCTACCTCTTGAAGTGAAACATGGCCAACGGAAACTTCTATGTTGTAACGAACTCTCTAATTACAGCAGGAGGTAGAGGCTTGGGCGTACTAGACGTTAGCTTAAGAGGTTGGTAGTCCATGCCTCGGGGAGCTTGGGCCTAACTGCCCGTTATAACTATTTGAAAATGATATGGGAATGGAAAGTACTGACATAGCGACAAGGTCACTACCTGGTAGGTAGAGAACGTTTTTATGGGCAGGGAGAGCAGCCCAGCACTACTTTAAAGCCATAATTGGCGGAAGGATCGCGGCATGGAATCCCAGAATTGCGATATTTGTTAAGCCTGGCGAAAACCGCTATGTCCGATAGCTATAGTTTTTCTTCTTTGGTATTAATATATTAATGTGAGCGATGCTATGTAGGTGCGTAGTGACCCCGGGACGTGCGCAGTGCCCGGGGGCGATATGCAATTCCCCGCACTAACAGCCGGCGAGCCCATATATTTAATTTTTAATTCATCCACCAAGGTTTCCAACTCTTTCACTCATTCCACAGGAGTAATGAAAAGAGTTTTAAACATGTATAATATATCAAAAGTTTCGCTTAATTAAGGGCTTTCTAATGATCCCGGTATCGAGCTGGTGCGTCTCTTGATTGCTAAGATATTTGAGTATTTCTATATGGCTGTCACTGGTTGCGACCTGTGAGGGTGACCACGTGACATCCTAAGGAGCCAGCACTTTGAATGGCCGGCTACCTCTTCCTGGTTGAATAGCAAATGAACCACGAATTGCGACACGATGTAACCTGTATTATAATTCTTGTCTTTTTCGTTATATTTAATGGAAATCAATATCTATATTGCGAGTCTAATATCGACTGAGGTATTTATTTGCAAATGCTAGTAATTAGTAATTGATAATGAGACAATTAGAAATTCGAGCCGCTAACAGGTACATACGGTTAATTGTACGAGGGGCTGTTAGTGCAGGGAATTGCATATCGCCCTCGGGCACTGTAAGTTAAGCGCTGCGATCTTCATCGGATTATTCGCGCAGGTTAAACTTGAATCATTTAAGAAACTTACTTACGTTAACTTAGATACCTACTTATAAAACAACTTATCGAACAACTAGTGAAACCTTAGAATAACTTAGTTTGCCGGACCTTCAGCCTTAAATATCCCGTAGTTGTAGCCTAAAATTTAATAAGATATGACCACTATATAAATCGCAGTTCCTCGGACTGTGAGTGCTTTTCCTAGCTCCCATACGTTTTACTAATTCCAATACGAGAGCTGCCTCTACTTATACCCGATTAGACTATGCCCATCGTGTTCATCAAATCTCACAGGATCATCTACTAATATCATTGGAAACAATATGGACTTCAATGGCGTTGAGTCACAAGTGCCACCATACCCAGGCCACTATGATAAGCTCCAGCATTGGCAGAGAAGATGGAATCGAGAATGGCTCGCAGATACCTTTATCCCTGGGTGCCGTAGGGTGGCGGATAGCGCCGAACAAATTTGGCTACGAGGAGGCGCCAAGGACAAGTATAAACATGTAATCGAGGATAATAGACGCAATACAGAACCAACAATAGCGTATTGGGAGCATTATGTACCGGGGGCTGACAAGAAAGGCAAGCGGGGATTCTTTAGGCATGCGCTCCATCGCATCGTCTTATTCCTACGCCTCGAGGATTTGAAGGTCGAATACCGAGACTTTAAGAAATGGCGCCGAGAGAGACAGGAGGCGACGAGCAAGGTTGTAATCGAGGCTGATATGGAAGATGAGGGAAACGCGCCCAGGTGGAAGGGGAAAATGACTTTTACGATGGACCCAAAGCTTTATTCCCAATACACAGAATCCGACACGTGGTTTGCGTTTCCCACTCTGGACAATATTCGGTGGTATTGTGTCAAACCATCTGGTCGCGCGCGGTGCATACGTGGCCGCGCAGATGGTCATTGGGGCCCCTCGAAAGCCAGGACGTATTGCATGCCGTTCAGATGCGTTCACGGAGCTATCCAAAGAAACGTGATAGCAATGGGTGAAAACGTAGCATGGTGCGAGTGCGGGTTAAGGGATGACTTTTAAACCCGAGGAAAACGGATACGATTATCACTTTTACGACGTAAGGGTTCTTATAATGAAACATTTGCTTATTACTTATTTATACTATATATTATCTGGTTTATATATGTATAAGTTTAATAAACGAATTGATAAAGATACCCGGCATGATATTGGTGAATGCATTACGCATCGAGTCCGGTGGCCCCTAACAGAATGACGTTTGAGCACTACCGGTAGGTATCTATTCCCACTTCCATGAAATCCTAGCCCCTATGAAAGGTTCGCTCATGAGGTTTAATGCATCTTCAACGCCGGAAGGGAGATCCGGGTCCGCCGTTGGTACGCCGCCACTACCTCCGGGCTGGCATCGACGAAGTTCTGCGGATGTCTCCACCCCTAGCCGATATTGACGCCGAGGGGGAGAGGCTCGTTCGAGAGTCGATAACATCCTAGTAGTGCCGGCCTTCAAAGTTCTTGAGGTGCTAGAGATTATAGTAATACGTCATCGGTAAATTAGTTATACGTAAATGACCTCTTAGTTTTTTCTTCACCCCTTTGTACCGTAGGTTGCCAATTTTTAACATATCTCAAGCGAGGATAGCTACCTGGAAAGTGACATGTACCGTGGCCTAACTAGGATCCTATATTGCCTCGCGCATGTAAGATGGCAACTTAAATCTCATGACACCAATGGTGGTAAGATTTCTGGATTTTCTAGAGCTCACATGCCACCTAACTGACGTCGGACGGTCTGCTCAGGGGAGCAATGTTGGAGCAACAATAGATCCCGGATACAAGACTGTATTACTACAAAGAAGTCTTATTTTTAAGGGATATTCGACGACCGCTTTCTTGCTAAGCCCTGCGGTAATGTCTCTACTTTATATCCAATTAGTTCATATTCATTTCTCTTGACTTCGTCGCAGCGAACTATTGCTCATTGTTGAGCTTTGTAAGCGCGACTTGACGGCTGTGTTGTACCCTGCCCGCGGAAACCCAACTTCCACCCTACAAGCTGTACGGAAATTCCAGACTGATGAAGCGGTCAGCGGGACCTCCTAGTTCCTGTCCTTTTCTCTTGCTCCTGCGCATGGCGTAATCCTCGCACGCCATTCGGTGCTGCTAATGCACTAGAGCGTGGAGCCAATTCTTTTCATCTTGTTAGGTAATAATACTAGGGTACGGCATCTGGTACGATGGCCGTGACAACTGGCAATGAACGGCACCTGTCAAATTTACAAAGAGAAATCAAGAACACGCCAATGAGGGAATCGATGAGCAAATACGTTAGTCACGGCTAGGCCTTCCTCTTGGAGGCTCATAGTATGTTTGCTTGCACCGGGAATGAAGAATATCAGTCGAGAATGTCGTTAAAGGCCACGAACTGTGCCCACGAGACCATTTCGTATCTCTACGAGCCAGATATCTAACGCCGAGAAAACTCTGGGGACTAGGCTCCGCAGACATCTTCACCCGTCACGATGTGTCGAGTCGGCACCATACATATGATCGCACCAGGCTGCAACCACGTTCGCCAAAGCGGTTGGCAAGATAGTGCTGTGGTCACATACCTGAGCTTTCTCATTTGGCCCTGCGAGAAGTGTAATCCGAATCGACCGTTTTGCAGCAAATTCGTTATCGACTCTAGTCTTGATGACCCCGGTCAAACTGCCCCCTTTTCTGATCCAACAGGCGCGGTTACCAACATCCCTAACGCGCTGGCCGGCAAATGCAAGTTCTGCAGCAGCTATGACTCGGACATCCGCCACGCGGATCGGATCAAGCAGACACTGACACGATACAATATGGCGCTGTTATCCGACGTTGCAAAAGCAGAGGTGGGCGTTGAGATGGAGGGTGCCTTCCAGCGAGCTGTGGACGAGGCCGTGCTTGCATACGGAGTAGATGGAAAGAAAGGAGACAAAGCCCTTCGAGTTCTCGATGCGGAGTACAGGAACGTGAGCGACAGGATAGGAAGACTGTGTGGGGAGAAACAGCTTGCGCCCTACCAAGACTGGTATAGAGCCCCGGGGTACGGGGTTGGAGGGGACAACAGTTCTCAAGGGAGCAGTGCCGGTCCTTCGGAGAAGTCCCGTCGGAAATATAAGAATATCGATCAGGCTAGATGAACGGCCTAAGAAAGGATCTATAAGGATAGGATGTAGATAATAGTAATTTCACGAAGTTGCGATTTCTGTCGTAATGTTTGAGACCATGAGAGAAAGGGGCTACCTAAGGTAGGTACCTAGGTACCTTTGTATACATACATACATGTATGTGCGTACAGAGCTTATTAATGTGGGTTCCACATTATCGAGACAGTTCACGAGGGAAGGTGTTCAAAGTGGATTGAGAAGGAAAGTACAGACAGCTTCCATTAGGAAGTATTAAGGAAACCTTCGTTCCCCGATGCTCAATTCAATTCAATCTTCTTTCATATATCTTCTCTCAACCCCAATATCTACTTCACCATGGAACACATGTTGCGCTGCAATGCTCTTAAGTGTCGAAAGGAGCTTGGTGATCGAGCACTCGTGACTACTTGTAGTCATATCTTCTGCACAGACTGTGCTACCCGTCTAGGCTTAACAGGCCAGAGACACGAGCATCGCAACTCATGTCCCGCTTGTGCTTCCCATCTAACAAACCCCGACGATGCTGTCATTTCGAACTTGAATCCCAGCGAAGATTATAAAACGAGCGTCCTCAGTGGTCTGAGCCCAAACATCATCATCGAGTGCGCAAGTCGAGCTCTCAGCTTCTGGGCTTACCAGGCCACCCAGGAAGTGTAAGCAAGCCCCTAGCCCCCTTTCATGCGTCGCGAAAGCGGTCTCCTTGCTGAGACCAGATTCAAAGTGTCTACCAAGAATACCTCGGCAAGACTCTGACGGAGAAATATTCCAATCTGAGCGTTCACCTTGACAAGGTGATCAATGATGCCAATTTAGAAGTTGGCGGTCTACAAGGCAGACTCACAAGAAAGTCCCCCCTGCCCCATTGTCCCACATTGCAGCTTTATTAACTACTTCCAGCTATGGAAATGGACCAGGACAGACTTCGCAGAAAGAACGAGGAGCTGACCCAGGCATACAAAGAGAAGAACCGAAAACTTCTGCAAATACAAGAGCTATACGACAAACTCAAGCGAAAAGCCATGCTAGGACAAATGCAAGATGCTGCTGAAGATGCAATTGATTCGACGCTTCATGGTCCACCGCCAGGCGGGCAGCCGTTCGAAGGCGGAGGTCAAAACTCCATGAGTTATGAAGAACCCGGATCACCTTATAGGGAGCACTATTCAGCACTCCACGGGCAGCAAAGGATGCCACATGGATACCAAAATCAGACAATGGCGCACAACCATAGCAATGGTTGGCCTAGGATCGTGGGAGCCCAATGTGAATCACTAAACCCTTTGCATATCAGGAGTGTTATTGGCTGATACTTAGCAGCAGATGTCCCTATCACTCCATCGACCCATCGCCAACGTGTCCACGACCCAACAAGTACGGGTCTGTCAACGATCCCTGGTCTCGTTGTAGGCACTCCTCAAACGCGGTCAACTCAGCTAAATACAAGACCTCCATTAGGCGACGTAACTTCGAGCAGCCTTCAAAACAGTGCGAGATTTCCTGCAGTTGGATTAAGCTCTGGGTTGAAGGTCAGCTACTGTGGAGGGAATCCTGATGGGTTCGCATCGGCGCCAACAAGGCCACGAGGTTAGCACTTTGGTTTATGACACTATTTCGGAAGTTGAAGTTACTGACCTCTAGTAGCGGCTCAACGGCCGACACCAATTTCTTCAACCTTTAGCCGAAGGCCAACGAGCGGGCAGCCGGGCACAATTCTCAGTGGGATTCGAAGCGGGTTCACAAACCTCTGAGCTCTACTAAAGGACAATGCTTGCAACAGTGCTATTTTACCTTTGAACAGAATGGAGCTTGACAAAGTACTGTGATTAGGAACCAATTGTGTGGGTCATTCACTGAGCAAACAATGCATTGTGATTAGAGTAGCTCCCAAAACACGGTCTTTGTTTTTCGCAAAGCTGCCTGGACTTTCAGGGTACCTTGGGGTTCTTGGTAAAACAGACTGTGCAATGCCAACAAGGGTATTGCATTGGTAAGGTATATATACCATGCCTAGGTAGTTACTATGGACGTATTTCTCCCCTAGCTACTCTCGACCTTGAGAATTGGACAATCAGTTAGCTCCCGACCGCTAATTGTCAATCTTAGATACCTATCTAGTATACCTTATTTAAAGCCTCACATTAGAAACAATCAACAATCATGGAGGCCAGATACCTCCAATCCCGACAACATGGTAGGCCAAGTGACCAGAATCCAGCGATCACTGGGCAACATCTTGACCAGCCCTTCGAAATCTCCCAGAATGAGTCGACGCTGGCGTATGACTCAGTTCACGAGGGGCAAGACACCATATTACCTAATTTGATAAAATATCAGGGAATGGATAGAATATGGGCAGGGATTTCTAAGTTAGAGAATAATGAGATGAAAATTATGAAGTCTATTGGTCGCTGGTTAGGAAGGCATATTACCAAGACGCCTCCAAAGAGGGCGTCTATCAGTGTGCCCGGGGAAGAACTGCTCCCCGAGGCTGCTCTGCGGGCGATCAAGGAGACAACGCTAGATATACCGATGCTGCGCTCGCAAGGCCCAGAGCTTCGGAAGGAGAACCTCGGGCAGGCCAATGAAGCACTTGGTTCTCACTCAGTCGCAACTGTACGTAGCTCAATTTCTAGCCTTATAAGTCCCTGGATATCCTTGGTCAAACGAATAGCTACTAACTCTTATTTTTCAGTCGCTTAATAGCATGGAACAGAAGTCCCCAGCGCAACAAACCTTATTGAAGTCCTCATCCATGGACGAGGAGAATGATTGTGCTCCCACAGTGCATGTTGAATCCGATCGGCCTCATCTGCGACCCAGGGAGCCCGAACCGACGGATGATGCCAAGGCCAAGGAGATGGCGGATATGAAGGCCATAAAAGCCGAGAGGAGGAAAGGGCGGATCTTCCTTCCTGGGCAGGCCCGTGGAAGTTTCTTCGAGTTCCCTGATCCCGACGCTTGGAATGTTGAAGCGGCGGAGTTCAACTCGGACGATGAAGACGGCCATTTCTGGGAAGATGCAGGTTTTGATACCGTCGATGAGCCGGAGAATGGCATCGGCGAGATCCCGAGCATTATCATCAGCCCCCCAGACGACACTTCAATCAACACCGGAACCACCCCACCGAGCCGTGAAGGATCCAAACCTCTCCTAAAGGTTGACCATGCTTATGAGGTTCTCTGGCACAAACAAAATGCGCAGATACGCAACCTGAAGTGTATGTTGAGCATCTTACAACCTCTAGCATGGCTAGTCTCAAAGGCAGAGGGCATCCATCCAGAGCATAATCCTGCAATGCTGGAAGAAGCACTAAAACGCATCATCCAGGATCGTGAGCAGCTCTTCGACCTCTTCCCTCTTGCGGAAATACTAGCTGCGGATCAGAATGTTGATGTCAACGACTTTAAATTGCTCCCTCAAGCACTGTCGAAAGTTTTGTCAGACCGTGATAACGCTAGGACGCTAGCGAACTACTATCACGCGACGAAGGAAAGGTATGAGAAGAGAATCGCACAGCTAGAGAAAGAGAAGGAGTACCAGCAGGATAGGGAGGACTATATCCGCTGGTGAGGGCTTAATTAGGGAGGCTAAGTGCACGTAGCGTCGCGAAGCACTCTACCACCTAAACGATTAAGGCAAGGGTCAGGACTATTGCGATTTATACCCGTACGTACCTAACTCGTCAACTATCCTCATCCGGTACCATCACCCCAAAACTCCTGGCTATACCTAGGTACCTAATATTACATTGTAACTTTAGTAAATCAAACAGCCATCTTTGCTTTACATGTACATCTACCAAAGGCGAAATAGTTCTCATCCCCCAATCTCGCCCAACACAAGAGACGGGGGAACCAACAACAACTTCGTACCAGCACACATTTTGAAAATTTGGCAGGAATTCCCCAAATACACATCTTATACCTAATACAGAAAGCCAGTCGTTCCACCCTTGGCTAGGCGGGCGGACTGGCGGACATCACGCTCATTTAGTCACTAAGTCACATCCAGATTATCCCAGATTGTTTTTTTATAGTCTAATTCGTTTAGAATAATCGCATTATATATATATATATATATATATATATATATCTCATTAGGTGGTAAATAGAAGAAAATCGCTGTCGGTATGCTGTTAGACTGTTTCTTTCCTGTGAGACCATGACTGAGATATGAAGAGTTGATGAATGATGAAGATTGATGCGGACCAAATCGTAAATTAGTAGTGACTGATGGTTAGGGATTGGATTTCATTGCGATGATGTTGATGTATGCTTATCTCTGATGATGACAGTGATGGATTTCGCTGTGTTGACGAAAAATAGGTCGGTACCTGGAACTGCAATTTGCTGTACTCATGAAATCATTATCATTGATACCTTATGTACATGTAGTTGAACCAGGAAACTACATCCCCATGAGCCTTTGAGTACATCCCAACCTGTATCCCTAAGGCTCCTAGCTCCAAGGATAGAACTCGTTAGGCCACACAACAGTAGACTTCTTCTCGCCGCCGCGCCACCTCAGGCAGGGCACATTTTTGGTTTCTCGCTTTTCATGCGTTACCTCGATTCCCATCTCCTCACCCAGAAACTTCATCGCCTTGTGCAGTTCGGGGCTAGGATTCCACACAATCACGTTCGGCACCTCAAACCTCACAGCGTCCTCGAGGGCATCGAGGAGTAGCCTGGCTAGCGCTTGTGTCGCGGCCACGCCGCTTCTGTTTGGCGGCGGCCTGACGCGCTGGATGATGAGCTGCTGGTGCCGTAGGTCATGGTACCAGAACAGCCAGGCGTCCGCGCTCTCGCAGAGGCTGCCCTTCGTCTGGGGAAGCGTGTCGTTCGTGTGGGCGTTCATGAAGTCGGCTCGGCATTGCAGCCAGTTGAGCATATCCGCGGTGGGAAGGACTGTCGCGAGAATGGTATCCGGAGCAAGGTCATACTTCTCAAAATCAATTGCTAGACCTTCAATGTCGCGCTCGCAGAGAGTGGGAATGTCGTCCCCGGTTAGGAGCCGAGTCTCGGGGAGCTTGGCCCGTTGTTCCTGGGGAGGGAAAGACGGAGTTGCGGTCAGAGTTGACTGGAACGCATCTAGCATGTCCCAACCTCTGCTAACGTAGAACTGGCGATTTTGTCAACGACATTGAACATAAATAACCAGCCGTCGAATGTGTGCTCACGTCTCCAACTTCCGAGTACAATATACTAGCCGTCGCATTCCCGGGCCCATCCAGCCACTCCGCCACGTGCTTCAGCATGACGGAGGCAAGGCCGCGACCACGATACGGCGCATCCGTGATGACGCTGCAGATGCAGTAGCCCTGCTCTCGGCGCATGCCCGGCTGCGAGTCCCGGACTAGCAGGTCCCGGTGTAGCGTCTTGCACATGGCGAGGATCTGCTCTGGGTCATCAGCCCGCACCAGGCTCCAGAAACGCCACCCTGTACCGCGCGCCAGCGGCAGGCTCCCCAGATACTCTTCGCGCTCGAGGTAGCCCGCTAGCGAGAGCGATTTGCCAAAGGCTGTGGATGCGAGCTTGGAGCAGCGAATGCGGGCCTCAGGTGATGCCGTCGCTTCCGAGAAGATGACCGTCAAGGTGTCGTCGATGGTGATTGGCTGGTACTCTGCCATCTTTCGAATGCTGTTTGCTGCTTGGTCGGGAGATGATATCTTACTGAGGATTGCTTTTTGTGTCTAGAAGAGGGGTAATGATAGCTTGATCGCTGAGGCTATAATGTCTTCTTCTGCATCAGGTTGTCATTCGGTTTATTCGATTGGCGTGGCTTGGTTGGGTAGATCATAGATGCGAATGTGACATGCGGCTCGCCCTGTCGACTCCATTGGTAGCAGCGGTCCTCGGGTTTTCGTCCTCTTATATGCGATCGGACTCCTGAAAGTGTCGAAATACATCCCTACATACCTAACTCCACATCCATCGTTCTCGATTTCTTTACCGTCGTGACGCCCCGAGATGTTGAAAGCAAGTTGTCACTTACAAAAGCCCCCGCTTCGGAAAAGCAATTGGACTTCGTATTCGTATTACGACACGGTCGCAATGGAACATTATGTTAAAGCCCTCTATTATATAGGTAATTCGCTCACAGTTCACCTAATATAAACAAATCCATACTCTTTTCGCTTCTATAATCTCCTCACCCTCGAACACAGCAGAAGTTTCAACGGCTTGTGCATAGAGAGGCCGACCGGAAAACGCTGGGAAGAAGACCAGGATGGACTTCACGATAAAGGAATTCGCGCTTAGTGCGATTGCGACGCTCTTCGCGATTGGCGTCGCATGGCTCTGGAAACTGAACAGCGCAATGAAGCAAACGCCACCGGAAGTGCTAGCGGTGTCTCCGCATCGCTGGACCGAGCAAGAGATCAGAGAGACGTACCAGCGCATAAAGGCCGACCCGATTGACTGGACAAAGGCCTTGCCACCCAAGCTAGACCGTCGGTACGTCATCACGGGCGGCTGTGGCGGAGTCGGCGGCCAGATCGTCCTGCATCTGCTCGCGCGCGGCCAGTCGCCCGAGAGCATCCGCATTGTCGACTTCCGGAAGCCGGACCGGTCTGACATGGCTAGGGGGGCAGCGGCCAAGGTCGACTTCGCCCAGGCTGACATCACGTCTATACAGGCGACGGCTGCTGCGTTCGACAAACCCTGGCCCGCGAGCGTTGCTAACCTTGCGTTGACCGTCTTCCACACCGCTGCTATTATCGTTCCGTCCGAGCGCTCGCTGCGGACCTACGACCGAGTGAAACGCGTCAACATCGACGGCGTGCGCAACGTGCTAGCCGCGTCCAAGAACGCCGGCGCCAACATCTTCGTCTCGACCTCATCAGCCTCGGTAGCGTACCGACCCGTGCAGTACTGGGGCAACCCCTTCCGGCGCTGGCCGCGGGGCTACTGGCAGGCGGTCGACGAGTCGGACTTCGATCAACCACTACGACCACACGCTCAGTTCTTCGGCAACTACGCGCACGCCAAAGGTGTATCCGAACGCCTGATCTCGCAGGCCAACGAGCCGGGCTTCCGGACGGGCCTCGTGCGGCCGGCCAACGGCATCTACGGGAGCAGCCGGGGCGACCAGGTCATCGGGCTGTGCCTGCGCGCCGGCACCTTCCCCAGCTGGTTGCGCAACGTCGTGCAGAACTTCGTGCACGGCGGCCACGTGTCGCTGGCGCACCTGCTCTTCGAGGCGGCGCTCCTGCGGGATGAAAAGAAGGAGATGCCTGGGTGTGCTGGTCGCGCGTTCACGGTCACGGATGGTGGGCCGCCGCCTATGTTCGACGACGTCTACCGCTTGCTACGGATCACGGCCGAGACACCGCCGATCAAGGTCGTGTACCTGCAGCCGGGGCTCATGCTGGCACTTGCGCACGTTGTCGAGTGGTTCGACCTTGCGAGCCGACTGCCGGTACTAGAATGGATAGTGCCGCGGCCCAAGGGCGATGTAGCGGTCTTACAGCCAGCCGTATTTACTGCTAGCACGCATTACCTAGCCACGGACGCGGCTGCGCAGCGGAGTGTTGATGAGGGGGGTATTGGGTACAGGCCTATCCACAACACGATGGAGGGTATCTGCCAGCAAGTTCTAGAATGGAACATCGAACATCAAGGCTCTGAGCAGCAAAGCCCACAAACTGCAAAGGAGACTTTGGTCAAGGAGGTCAAGAACCTGGGGACAATGCCTGCTGCCGTCGGTGCTTGATAGGATCTTAGATTTGGCATGGCCTGTCGTCACTTCATGCATAGCTCGGACTCCTACGGTGTATATGCTGGCACATCGGTATGTGCTTCCTAAAGGGTGCCCATAGTTGGTTATCGTTCAGTCTAGATAACTACAGAAGGGGGCTACCTGGCTATTTATATTAACGTCACAGGTTCCAACCATCTCTACCTATGCAGGGACCTATATAGAATCGACCACAAGCTGTTGCTGAACGATATACTCAGAGCTCGTCCTTCTGCCAGGTACGAACGCTGTTCGTTCAAAGAGAACCTAGGATCAACTTCGATACGACCGTAAATACTTAATTTGAGCGTCTCTGTCGTTGAAAATGCCATGGCTCAACGAGTCTCGCAGAAAATAGTAAGCCTAGGTACCGTTAGAAAAATGAAACACGGACTGAAATATTCTCTTAGGAATGCATTCAAGGCTTTGAATACAGTCTCACCGAATCATAGTCTTGGCAGTTCCGAACGGTACCGAAATTCCTCGAGTAGGATGGGATTTTGAATTAAGGCTCCGAAAAATGACTAATGTTGAAATACGGATAGAAACACGGAGTGTTCAAATGAAAGAAAACCTTGTGAAATATGTGGCTTGAAGGTACCTGTAGGTATGGATGCCACAACGTCACGATTATGTCAGTACCTAGGTACTGGACATCAGTCCGGGCTTGTTATTAGGTATTTCATTCTGCAAACATGACTCTACCTTTGACATTGAATAGTGTCAAGACCTTAAGGGTAGCCTATAATAACTCTGTAAATGGGCATATCTTACTACTGTAGTTTTACCTCACGAAAGGCATTAGAATAGGATGACCATTAAAATGCGCAGTTGCTTTCACTGTAGCCATCGGTGAGTTACTATCTTGGCAAAAGCGGTAGGTATGTACGGATCCGTACCCGAAGCGGCTGTGAAATGGCACCGTCTTAGCCTACGATGATTTTGACGTAAAGAGAAGAACAGCCCCATTGACCCAGGCCTTCAGCTGAACAGTACAGCCACTGATCGACTTGATTTAAAAATATCATCCAGAGCTGATGTCGCATTTCGGACGGCTATGTACATGCACGCTAAGCCTAAATAGGGACAAAGGTAGCCGAGACCCCTGGATTCGTCTACTCAACAACACAGCTAGTCCCTGCCTTATAGGAGACGAGAATGGTTAGCGGAGTGAGTATTCAAGGGGCTATGGGTTGGGCCCAATCAGCGCTAGCATTGGTTGAATCCTTAGCCAGCAAGCGTATCGAGCTGATTGGCTTCTGACCACAAAATAAAACCATAAGGAGAGTTTAAGATTATTCGCTACCCCGTACTAAGCCTGAACTGGCTATACCATTGCCCTAGTTTACCAAGAAGACCCGCTGCAAATGGGCGCGGCTTCACTATGCGGCGGCCCAGCCAGTGGACCGTAGACATGAAGTTGAGATGAAGGAGTTCCATACTGTGCTAAAGACCTTAAGGAAGGACCCCTAGCCAAGCCTCGGTCTGGGATGATATATAAGGCAGCTTGGATCTTCTAGCTTCTCACCTACCTACATTTCTCGGCCTTATCACACCATAACTCTTCTCATTCTCAGCTCGGCAAACACTTCTAAGCCAATCTCAATCCAACCTCATTCTCAACTCACGTTTCTACAGCCGAATCACAGCTCTGAAAATGCTCGCCCAAATCACTCTTGCTGTCCTTAGTCTCTCCACTGCCGCGGCAGCCTGGAGTCCGCCGGCCCTGAAGAACATCCGCGCAGAGCCCGTTGTCGTCGAGGTACGCCAGGCCGAGACGACTGGTACCGCAACCGAGAGCGCGGGCGTCCTAGAATGCGCGTCGTCGGCGCTCAACATCATCACGGACGCGCCCGAGCCCCCGGCGGCCCTGCAGTCGTACATCGTGAGCTTCGCGTCGACGGCCGACCCCAACGATGCGTCGGCCCTGTGCCAGATCACCAAGGACATGCCCGCATCCCTCACCTCCGCCTACAGCTCTTATAACTCGGCCGCCAGCAGCTGGCTCGTCCAGCACAGCTCCGAGATCGACGCCTTCGGCTCTAAGTGTGGCGACGCCGAGGGCGCCGCTACCGCCCAGGGCATCTTCTCCTCCCTCGATAGCTACGCCTCTGGCGTATGCGCCGGCGCTACCGATGCTAGTCCCACCGCTGCCGGCGCTAGCTCTTCTGTCTCGACTGGTCTTGCTGCCCGCCCTACAGGTATGGTTGCCGGCGCGGTAGCCGCTGCTGGTCTCTTTGGTGTCGCTGCGGTGCTATAATTCTGAGCTCTGGAGAGGGATTTCTGTTATAATACATAGATGGGGGGCTGCATGCTGGTTACATTAAAACGACGGTAGTGCACATTACATAGCTTGTTAATATCCAATCGATTTGCTTCTTTTCAATTGCTCTCGCCTCGCATCCTGACTCGCCACGTTTCTACTAGTGGCATTCAGCGATTGTGTAATGCTACCTCGAAGTTGGCTACTAGATAGGTACCTAATGTACAAATGGTCTGCCTACGCACCGAGGTTCTCATGGCATAGAGCAGGTTGTCTTTAATTCATTCTAGCTATGACGTTAAGCAGGCGTTAAATGGCGAATTGCGATAGTGCCCACAGTCGAATAGGAGAACGTATTCGCATGGTCACGCGATCTCGTAGAACATAATGATGTCTATGTTTATTTCGATTATGGAAAGTACCAAAAAACTTCCACCTCTCCAATTTAGCAACAAAAGACTTAACTACAAGCCAAGAGGATGCACAACTTAAGCGATGCACTGATGAGGCAGATATTTATCTTAGAAGAATGTATCTCTATGTTCCCGTTACCCCTGAAGAGTAATGGAGCAGGGATCAACGCCGAACTCGACTTTAAGCAGGCCAAGTGGCCAATCATCTTCCCTTTTTTTCCTCGTAAGGATTCGTTATTAATTAATGACCGTACCGATCTAATAGAGAACTGGTCTAAGACGTATCGGTTAAAATACTCTCTGTTGACGATGATGTCGACCCTTATAGTAAGAAGAAGGCGTCTAGTTCGCGAGTCTGCATTCTCTATTGTCTTTGTTCTACAGCAGCCAATAAAAGCAGCAGTATCACCCACGACGATGTGATATAGAAAATATCGAAGAAGGAAAGAGGTGCTTTATCAACGCTACGATTCTCTTTGGAATCTAGTTTAAAAACCTATGGATCTGTAAATGTAGCATGATGAGCTGCTTGACAATACAGATTAGGCTTGACCACGGTAAGAACAGAAACGATAATCTGGCAGCCCTAGAATAGCTCTACCCGTTGCTATGATGGAACGATGAAATGCAACTCTATATAATTGACATATATTCGTCAAGAAATGCCCAATCAACTATCTCTATTACTCTGACCATAAGAACGCGGCTCGCTCAGGAGTCTGGCGTGTCCGGAATTATGTTTCTGTCTCAGATCGCTCCCAGTACTTAACCCCTAATCGTGAATGTACTAGCATGGAATCGACAGAGACAGCGTCCTGTGGACTGTCTATCGAAAAAAGGAATACCGGCTGCAACTTGATCGTGGCCCTCTGGTCCAAGTGAAGCAACAACCGTATTAGAGCGGATTTTGCTGACGCATCGGATTCTGTTGAATATCTCTCGTGGTGCTGTCTATACCGGAAGGTTATTATCTTTATTATCACTGCATGTCAAGCTGTAGGTCCGTGTCTTTGAGGACCTCCACGGTTATGAAAAAGACATTGTTCCTACATCATTGTTTCCCTCCTTTTGTCTATTTAACTTTGTCTACTTTCTCTACAAATTATAAATTACCGATATAATTCCTCGTACAATCCTGATCTTCATTAGCACATTGAATTTCTCCCTCGAACCTCAAGCCTACATTAAATCATGGCGTCCTTTACCAGTTTACCCAACGAACTCATCATAGCGATCGGTACATCTCTGTGTCCCACTTCCCACCTATCTTATGAACGCCCAATATATCACTCTGTGGCGGCGCTTGCTCGCATGAATCATCGCACGTATAAGCTCGTCAACCCGATTCTATATGGCAACCTCTTCAGTATCGACCATGAAACCGTCGTTTCTTGGGCAGCTCGGCAAGATCGGGTTGGAACGCTTGAGAAGCTACTCGCTTCCGGGTTAGATTTTGCACTTCCGCGAGCGGAGAGCAATGATATCGTCGGCCGTCCCGATTTCAATCGGAGCCTTAATAATGCTGTTAGGAGTCGCGCGGAATCAGCAGCTGCTTGGCTTGTAGACCACGGTGTCAAGATGGATTACCCATCGGGCACTAAGTTCGGGGGTGCTGAGAGGCTGAGCTCTGCACTGGTTTGCGCCCTGGAGACGGAGCAAACCTCAATAGCTCGCCTGCTAATTGACAAGGGCGCATGTCTTGAATTTGCACCAAGCGATATTGACCTCATTGTTTCTACTCCTCAGGTCATTCTTCCCTTTTCAGCTCTACACATCGCAGCTCAGAATGGACAAGTCTCTATAGTAGAATATCTGGTGCAGTCCCGTGGCATCGACATAAACATCGTTGATAGCATGAACCAAACATGTTTACATCATGCTGCCGGCTCTGCGTGGGGCTCGTCTACGATCAAGGAACTGGTTCGGCTCGGTGCCGATGTTAACTGGAGCTTCGAAACTGACAGCCCTTTACACATGGCTATTGAAAACAGAAGATATGATAATGCACATGCCTTACTTGATGTTGGCGCACGCGTCGATTGCCTTTCAAGTAGTGGATTGGGACCAATTCACATGTCTACCTGGATAGGTCTGATAGACGGTCCTTTGTCAGTTGAAGCGAACAAGTTACTAAGGAGGATCATTGGCCTTAGCGCAGACGTCGAGGGGGCGTGCTGGGCCAACCAAAACATAACACCGCTGGGAGAAGCTACTAAATGTGGCAGCGTCCTTGCAATGGCGTCACTTATCGAAGCTGGCGCTGACGTGGGAAAAGACATCGGAGATGGGCGTTTGCCTATAGATGTCGCATGGGAGATGGACAAATGGGACATGACGTCATTCTCGGATTATTGGGACACGGAGTGGTTGTCGGATAGTTCGGACACGGAGTCGTGCTCGGATAATTGGGACATGGAGTCGTGCTCGGATAGTTGGGACAAGGAGGAACGGGACCTAAAGTTTGAAAAGATAGCGCTGTTATTGAGGAAAGGTGCTCGCCTCGACTCCCCGTCTCCTATCGACGGCATGACTCTCCTACAACGCGCAGTCAAGCAAGCAGATTCGGGCGATACCGATAAACCGATTACATTCCTACTACGTTTTGCGACCCAGAAAACAGTAAGACCTGAGTACATTGACGACTTACTAGCGGAATCTATTAGGGGCATGAAGTACCAAAGTTCCAAAGCGCTTCTGAGCTATGGAGCAAAACTGCGAGATGGTTTAGACGATGTCGCGGTTTGGGCGGAAAAGCTACTCCAGCGCCGACGGGTTGAGAACATTTTCCCTCACGACCCTGACGACCCTAGATGGAATATTGACTACATCATGGCCATGTTACTAGATTTAGGATTAGACTTTGAGGTCCAGGACAGGCTGTTCCGTACGTCGTTGAAGAATCAAGAGGAGAAGATAGTTCAGCTCTTATTGAATAGGGGCATAACTAGACGACGTCCTGGTTCCTGCAACCCCGACTCCTGGCTCCATGAAGCGGCTACTTGGGGCCACACAGGAATTCTACGCAGACTGCTTAGAGGCGAGCCAAATATCAATAGCCTTGACTCTGAAGGCGATTCGGCACTATCACGGGCCATAAAGGAGGGACATCTGTACGCAGCTTTGCAGTTGATGGACCACGGTGCGGATGCATACTGGACGGCCGACGCCGAACAAATACCGAGACCAATACAGTATGCTATCACTCACGCAAGAACTGAAATTCTCAACGAAATCCTTAGCAATCTTAACGGCATCCTTAGCGAGCCCTATGGGAGGTTTCGAGGTAAGGAAGCTTGGATTCCGGCCGCCTTAAAATCGGCGAAGGAAAACTGGGATCGGTTCGTCTTGAAATCGAACTCAAAGGGTCCAGCTGCCGTCAAATTGCTCGAAGATCTCTCAGACACTCTACTTCGCTGTCGTGGTCATCTTCCAGCATCAGTCCAAGAGGAGTTTCTAGATGATTAGATAGGTACTTCCATAATGTAATTAAGTGAGAATGAATTGTCTATCATAAACTTCATAAACTTGATAGCTTATTCCTTTAACCTCGCTTTTGTCAGCTTGCATTGATAGTGACAGCGGTGTGTTGGACATTAAACTCGATTGTTATATGAAATCGCTTACACTGGCTGACTGGTCACCTAGGTACGTAGGTACGTAGGTAAGTACTTATTATTTTGTCGCAATAGCACTTCGAACTGGTGGATGATGTTTTGTGAATGTGTTTCCAAGGGGTTGGCAGTAGAATCGGGGGGTGGCTGTGCTAGTTCACAATGTGGCTAGTGCTCTGATATCTAAGCCACGTCCCGAGCCGACGTGTTCCAGGTGCTGCGCGATACTTCAAGACTTTAGCAACAACTTGCCAAGAACACCACGTTTGATCTTTTAGCAATAGAGCGGATATTACGGAGAGTAGAGAAAACCAGTAACCCGATTCTTCGTTGAACTGTCGCGTAGGTTAGGCGAACTACCTAATTAGACTGACGACGGATGGCTTCTATCTCGCCCTAAAGAGCAACGCGCGACAATGGGTAAGCGAATTGCTTCTTCTTGTGGATAGGGGAGGACACACCTAGCTAATTTTATCTACAGCGTCTCCGAGCGAATCGCGCGACTCCCTTTCCTCCGTCTCCACGACAAGCCTTGTATTCGAGCGACTCGATGAACGGGAGAAGCTCAATGGCGAAGGCGCTTCCGACTTAGACGACGAGGATCCATTACACCATGAGTTGGAGGACGAACATGGTGCCTTTCTGGCGCCAACTGCGAATAGGAAGGCCGTTGGAATGGATAAGTCTCTGAAACGGTTTATTCTCGTTCTAGTAGGCTTCTTCCTTGCTGCTTGGGTGCTTGCTCTATTCACCTACCTGTCGACGAAATCATATCAACATTCCTCCGAAAAAGAACACGATCCGGCTGCCACGGCGTCCCGCGGGTCTGGCAAGAAGGTCACGTTGGATCAAGTCATGGAGGGGTACTGGCGACCCGAGAGCCATGAGATAAGCTGGATCGAAGGCGCGAATGGAGAAGATGGATTACTCTTGGAAAGAGGTGCGGCTGGGAAGGACTATCTCGTGGTAGAGGACGTTCGGAGTCAGGATGCAGCGCATGCCGCCGCCGGTGGCAAGGTTATGTCCGCCCAGACGCTCATTGAACAGCCATGGTTCAATGCTGGCGGACGCCAGATACCGCCGGATCAAGTCTGGCCTAGTCCCGACTTGAAGAAAGTGCTCATCGCCACCGATACCAAAAGCGTTTGGAGGCATTCTTTCACAGGAATATACTGGATATTTGACGTGGAAACACAAACTGCAGAACCCTTGGACCCCAAAGATCCCACACTCCGCGTGCAACTTGCTCAATGGAGCCCTAAGAGTGACGCGGTCGTCTATACAAGTGCGAACAATCTTTACGTGCGACGGCTGGGAGACTCGAATGTCGTACAGATCACGAGAGATGGCGGACCAGAGTTCTTCTATGGAATTCCGGACTGGGTATATGAAGAAGAGGTCTTTGGAGATAATAGTGCGACATGGTGGTCCGGTAACGGGGATTTCGTGGCTTTCCTGAGGACGAACGAGACCCTGGTGCCCGAATATCCGCTTCAATTCTTTATCGAGAGACCTAGCGGCGAAGCCCCCCCTGCTGGAGAGGACAGCTACCCAGAAGTCCAGCAGCTCAAATACCCCAAGGCAGGTTCTCCAAACCCTTTTGTGGATCTCTTGTTCTATGACATGGTCCGAGGCGATATGTTCTCGGTCGAGATCGAGGGAGGCTTCGCCGCTGATGACCTTCTAATCACTGATATTACGTGGGCTGGGAGCAAAGTCCTCGTGAAGGAGACGAACCGCGTTAGCGACATAATGCGTGTTATCCTCATTGATGTTGCTGCTCGAACAGGTAAGACGGTTAGGACAGTTGATGTGGGCAAAATTGACGGCGGCTGGTTCGAGATTTCACACGATACCACTTATATCCCTGCTGATCCTGCCAATGGTAGGCCTGAGGATGGATATATTGACACTATCATTTACGATGATGGAGATCATATGGCTTACTTCAGCCCTATGGACGCTGACGAACCCGTTATGCTTACCTCGGGCAAATGGGAGGTCGTCGAGGCCCCTTCTGCAGTTGACTTGAAGAACAACCTCGCATATTTCGTTGCTACGAAGGAATCCTCGATACAACGACACGTATACAGCGTCAAGTTTGACGGGTCAGACATGAAGCCAGTGACAGACACCAGCAAAGAAGGTTACTACGATATATCCTTCTCTAGCAACGCCGGATATGCCCTCGTTACCTATAGAGGGCCGAATGTGCCAACGCAGAAGGTTATCAGCACGCCAAGCAACCCTGAGGCATATGAGCATGTGATCGAGGAGAACACGGAACTAGCAGATAAGGCAAAGAAACACGAGCTTCCGCTGCTGGAATACGGCACGATCACTGTAGAAGACGTCGAACTGAACTATCTCGAACGCCGTCCGCCGCATTTTAATCCAAAGAAGCGGTACCCAGTCTTGTTCCAGCAGTACTCAGGACCGGGCTCGCAGTCGGTAGACAAGCATTTCAGCGTCGATTTTCAATCGTACGTTGCTGCGAGCCTCGGATACGTTGTCGTTACGGTTGATGGACGCGGGACCGGGTTCATCGGGCGCAAAGCGCGCGTAGTCGTGCGTAAGCATCTCGGAGACATTGAAGCACAAGACCAGATCGCAGCTGCCAAGATCTGGGCCGCCAAGCCGTACACGGACGAGTCGAAGATAGCCATCTGGGGGTGGTCATATGGCGGATTCCAGACGCTCAAGACGCTGGAGCAAGACGCGGGCGCGACGTTCCGGTATGGCATGGCGGTGGCACCCGTCACGGACTGGCGCTTCTACGACAGCATCTATACGGAGCGGTATATGCTCACGCCGCAGCAGAACGAGAAGGGGTACGCCGGCACCGCCGTCACTAACGCCTCGGCCCTCGGCCAGAACGTGCGCTTCCTCATCATGCACGGCACTGGTGATGATAACGTCCACATGCAGAACACCCTCACGCTGCTGGATAAGCTGGACCTGGCTGGCATCGAGAATTATGATCTGCATATGTTCCCTGATAGCAACCACGGAATTTACTTCCATAATGCGAATCGCATCGTTTACGATAGTGGGCCTCCCTCCCCCTTTTTACTTCGAATAATTTGGCAAGCATGTGTACTGACTAGCGATAGAATTAAATAATTGGCTTATTAATGCGTTCAACGGCGAGTGGTTGAAGATCTCGGACGCGAAGCCTGTGCCGAGTAAGGCGAAGAGGGATATGGAGATGGTCCGGAAATCAGGGATTGCGGTTAGTGGTGGACAGACGCTTCCACTGTCGGGTTTGTCCGGGTTGGGCATATAGTAGGTAGAGCACGGCACGGCGGCATATTGGTGTTCGGTAAATAAATTCTGGTATTTAGTATTTTTCCTGTATAATGTGTCAATATAGAAAGTAATACGAAGTCTCTTTGAAGACCCTGGGACACCCGCATCCCCTTTTCGAGGCGAAGGGTAGATTCGATTGGAATGTGGGGCGGTGACCTGCAAAACGAGCATGAGAGGCTAGACGGCAATGCTTCGAATTGAACTACCCTCTATGGAACTACTTATGGTATCAGAAAATACAGATGTTCCTATTTTCGTAATCGACAGGAAGGAATATATCATGAGAGGAATTTTTAATTAATTAGCTGCGGGGGCACCTGGGTAGCGGGATCGATCTTCTCGACAACGGCGGCAGTGCCGTAGGCGCAGCACTGCGCGAACCCGCCCATGTCCCCGGATTCGAAGCGCAGGCAGATGATGGCGTTGCCGCCGCGCGCCTTGGTCTCGGCTACGACGCGGCTTATCGCGTCGTTTCGCGCCGAGTACAGCTACGTACTGTCAGCCTAGGGCATACCCGACCTCGTCCGAGAAAAGGGCTAGGAGTAGAGGGAGGGAAGGGGTTGCGTACGTACCACACTAGTGAACCACCGGAGCTCGCCGCCTACGATGCTCTTCATCACCATGCCCATGCTGGCCGCCTAGTTACGCGACCGCACCGTTAGCCCGTAGACGGCTCCGAGTACCTTGACTACCCGGTACCCCGGTACGTCGAACATGGTCGTTGTGATTACGCCCTCGGTCTCGGTGAAGCAGTGGAGGTCCGACAGCTGTGGTGGGATGTCGGCGGGCGCGTTGGGGTGGTGCGTTGATGAGTTCATCTTGCTGGTGTATCGGCTTGTTTCGGAGTTTGTGGTGAGTGGCTATAATGCTATTGTCTTAAGGTATGGTGATTTCCTTTGTGTCGCTGTTCCAACACCCCTCGACTTCTTGGTTCTGAATTCGTGCGGGGTGGAGTCGACCGAGGCGGAACAAAGAAATGAGGATATAACTGCCACTAGTTAGAGATTTCAATATAAATACTAAGGAGGTAGCTATTAAGATTGCGAGACGTCTCTACAATTGGAATTTCTATTTGCTTTATATCTCGCCTATCAGTGCGGCTCGCCTGGTTACGATCGACTTAGACGTCATGTGAGGAAAGCCACCAAAGGCTGCTGACGCTTTGATTGGCTGATTCTACCTGTAGCCTACCTAAAATGGCCGTCGTATAGACCGTATTTCGAATTGCGGGGCTACTTCACAGCGCCCCCACCTTACCTGACAACGCCGTTACCTCATATCGAACCTCAGCTCTTTTTTAATCAAAGCTACTATATAAGGATTCTCGTCTATAATACTATACCTATATATCTATATACAAGCCCGTCCAAGAGCCATTTTAAGCCAACTTCAGCCTAATTAGGTCGTACAAGATTCTTGTTGGGTCCGCCAACCTCTAACTAATCCGGAAGGATCATGATGTCCAGCACCAACTCGAGATCAGCACCCCGAACATATCTTTATAGTATCCAAGGTGCCTCTGAAGGTATGGACCTGATATCATTTAGATAGCAGAGAGCTAAGAAGCTTATACCCTTCTATAGTTCGAGCTCGTTCCATGGATCGTAATAATCACTAGATGCCACCCTGTCCAGGTGCCTTTGTATATTCGTTGCTCCGAGCATACTCCGACGCGTCGTGTCTGCGTTCAATATGTAATCCTGTACGAATTCTGTGATAACGTCGTCATAGTCGCCTACTTCATACCGCCTAGTCGCCGGCAGATCCTCAGGATCTCCCATGAGATCTGGGATATCTTCCCAGGTCCGTCTGAGCAAGCCATCTTGGATCAGAGTTTGAAATTCATTTCTCGCCCACATATCGTCTGTGTCACTCCCCATACACCGTGCTACAAGCTCCTTCAAGGCAGGGTCGACGCCCGGCATATCTAGGAAAAAGCCCGGGCAGTCGGTTGATATCGGGTCGTAGTTTGGTTCAACGTCATTGAAAGCCACGTCGTTAAACTGGTCATTTGTCGGGTTATACATAACAGGTCTCCTCAAGGCCGTGCACTGGTCTAGTGGTGTCGTGTTACATGTCATCTCTAGCATGACCTGCAAACTCGTTAGTGGAGATCTAGGCTACCATGTTCTGCGCTGGGAGTGCTGACCTTGCCTATTTGCCGTATGTTATAAAAGTATGCGTCCATATCAGTATTTTCTTCTGTTGCGCGGGTGAAGTTGGATAACTATATGAATGTAATAATAAGTATAATGTGCCATATCGGATGGTTAACTTCCTTTTTTGAAACAAGCGTTTCTCGAATCCAGATACTGCTGGCGGATTTGACTCACCTTCACAACTGGAACAAGTGTGTGCTCATCATCATCGTCAACGTTTGGATCCAGACGCCCAAAGACATAGTTCTCTAGGTCAGAAGAGTTATGCGTCCAATTGGCCGTCGTCTCGTCCTCCGCGTGTTCTCGGTAAGTGGCTAATGTTGAGCCAGCGTTCGGGGGGTTCGATAATGCATTAACTTGACGTATCACTGGTAGGTGGAGAAGGAGACAGGTTAGTTGTTGTTCTGGTTCTCGAAGTAGATAAGATAGGTATTGGTACTTACGGCAGAGGAATATGCTCCAGAGGACCCGATTCGGTATTAGGTAATTATCGCGAGCAGTCCTCTCTCGTAATTCTGCCAATGAACCGTTCGGAAGGTACTCGTATGCGAGCATAGGGTATTGCCTGGGGCCTATGTTCACCACACTGTCATAAAGCGTAATTAGTTGCACAACATGCTCTGCGCCCCAAAACCTCGATTGGGCTATTGCCTCGCGTCGTATCCGTTGAGCCCCGTCCGGAGTGTACGCAAACTTGGCGCATATCTTTCGCACTAGGTCACCATCCTCATCATTCTGGTTAAAAACAAGAACGCCACCATCTTAAACGAGTAGTATTAGCCAAGATATTCACTCAGAGGGAAATTTCCGAAATCTATCCCGATGGGGTTGGACCAAGATCGATCCTAAATGAAGCAGGGACTCGCTTACGATAGGTGATGTTCCTCACACCTATAAATTCGAACTGCGGGCCTCTCCTGAAATATATCCTATTTTGCGCAACAAGCTGCGCCCATGTCGGTGGCCTTGGCGGCCCTGATGTAGTCTGTCCCATGTCAGAAAATACGCCTTGTGCTTAGGGAGATTTCCGTTTCCATCCAAGCGAGTAACTAGCAGCCGCACCACCGTATCATGAAGGATTATAAACTCTGTCGATATAAAGTGTGTTTGTTGTTAATTATAGATAAAGGTAGGTATTACGAACTTAATAAAGATGAGTAACGTTTGCAGTCGTGTGAATTTGGTATATCAATCTTAGCCTTTGTTTGTTTCTTTTTAAATCTTTCAGGAACGACATTAATATGTATTTGCCACTTCCATTGGGCTTTACTCTACGACTAACATAACGACCCTGCTGCACTTTCAGCGAACTATAAAGCTATTGATAGATGGCGACAGGTACTCTATAGCCCCAAAGCTGACTAATGTATAGGGAGTTCGACTAGCGCCAATTAGAGTGAATCATTTAGTTGTAGGTAGACGCACATTCATGTTGGTTGGGAATCTATATAGCTACGGGGTAGGAGTGTTTGACGTTTATGACGAAAGTTACTATTATACATGCCCAAGCTTGACTCTATGATCTCAGGACCTGAGCGCTTGTTTCTATCTACGAAGGAGATGAAAGATACATAATGTTGGGCTAAGAGGCGGATAGCCCGAACGATTTTTCATATCAATACTGCTCGATCCTATATTATATCCATACCTTTTCTTCATCCTTACCTAGGTACCTAGGTAGGGCCAAAACTGCTCGAAACGCCATCTACTAGGTACCTAGGAGGTATTTAGACGTGACGAAGACGACCTATATTCGAGAAATATAATCTGGCATCTCTGGAGCCTACTAATTAGTCCTCACTTCGTTATTCATCTAATGTTGATGCCCTATTGTACGTTATTCCTTCCTGGTTGGAATGTGCCTTTGCCATCTGTCCGCTAAACTCTTCTGCCAAAGCTTCTCGCCAAGTTCTCTCTAGGCCATCCAAGCAGACTCCACGACTTTGAATTAAATTTATGTCGAATAAGCTTTGATTGATCCTTGTTTGACGAATAGGATCTCCTTTAGGAAGCTGAGTCTTCGACCAAATTTGGCATGCGAACTGGAGTATGCTGTAGACCACACCGAAAACGATCATGAACGCCCAACCCAAAATTGGCGTTTTGGTAGTGGCTTGATCTACCCATTCAAACCCTCTTTGCAGTTCCATATCTGACCAGTCCAGGTGCCCCTGAGTTACCAAGGCAGCAGCGGCAGCGCCCGAAAGGACAACACTAGACTCTATGTGTCGCCAGCGAGCCTTGAGTCCTGGTATTATCCTGCAGGATTCGGGCACTTCACCAGATGCCAGTTCACTCGCTATCGCGTCTGCAGCCACCTTAGCTCCGTCACAATCAAGTGACAGCTCTGATGCTTTCTGACTGCATCTTTCGCGGTACTTTTCGGACAGCAAGTCTTCCAGTGATGCTGCCAAACCATTTATCGTAATGCTACGATACGGGATAGGGGGCGGCCCAAGCCCAAGTTGGTGAATCCTCGCAGCCCAGAAGTTTTGGTCCAGGCAAAATGGGACTATGAGCATTGGAACTCCGAAACGTAATCCTGCAGCTGTATGCCCGGCTCCTCCGTGATGGATGAATCCACAGACCTGCCTCAGCAGCCAGTCATGCGGTATATCGTCTACGAGATAAATGGAAGCAGGGCTCTTCCTATTTGTTGCCGCTGTCGTCCAAGAGCCACAGATGACGGCTTTTATACCAACGCTCTCGATTACCTGCTCTATCATTGACATGATCTTGACCGGATTAGCAATGTCCATCGAGCCAAACGAAATGGCCATAACAGGTTGATCAGTTGTGAGAAACATTTGCAGCGTATGTGGAGGCGAATAATCCTCTCCGTCACTGGAAAAGGTGAAGCCAGCTACCGTTACAGTATCGTCCCATTCCATTGGCCGGGGAATAATATACGGAGACCATAAGCATACATGCGGGACTCTCCATTTCTTCCAGTCGTTGATCAACCATCCTAGTGGTCTTGGACTCTTCCCGTAGACTTTACAACGAAGGGTCTCCAAGAACGGCCCAAAGGCTAACCAGTTCCTACATCAAGAATCAGAATCAAATTGCCATCGCTTAGGGAGGAGGCATATACACACGCTAGTTCTAGCCCGTAATAGGAGATATAGTTCCATAGTCTCGGATTTGGCAAACTGGGGCTTGACATCGTTAGGGGATGCGGAAAATCCTTGGTTGGCAAGGTGGGTTGAATTGAGATGAGCAGCAATGGAATTTGAAGCGCCTCCGCTGCATGAATATGGGCTAGTGTAGGCGGATTAGAAATGATCATATCGGCGAAAAAGGGGCGGTTTCGAGGGGCTTTCGTATCGCCGTAAACCCTGTTGCTGTCTATGGTAGAGCGCAGACAGTCTTCAAGCATTAGCCTGAACAGTGCCAGAATACTGTGGAAGTCGCCCCTGAAGAAAGATCTTAGGATGTCGGGCTTTTCTGTAAAGACTCTTGCAAATTCTTCCGGACTCCCAGCTATCTGGTAGAGTTCGAGGCCATGTTCTTCCACTACCTTTTGATGAGATAAATGGCTTGCAATGCGCATATGGCACCCGTAAGAGCCTTCTAACTCTATGGCAATGTGTAGGAATGGTTGTATGTCCCCACGACTTCCGCTGACCATCATCACGACGTCTGGCCGGTTCAGAAGTTCTAGAATATCCGAGGGAAGCTCAATGGGATCCGAGGCCTTCAGTTCGCTGGTGTGGATATATTGGCTCAATGCCTTGATTGGGAATGCATGGTGGTAGAATGGATATCCTAGGTAAAGCACCTTGGGGAAACCTGTCCCTGTATATACGTCACTTGGCCACGATGCCCCATGCTCCGATTTGACAGTCTGGTTGTCTATTAGCCACTTCACTCCATCCTCGATACATTTTTCGGACGCAGATTTGTATGGTAACAACGCTTCAAGAGCCCATGCTGTCTGCGCAGCCGTGCTAATTCCTTGTCCGGCCAGGTCAGGAAAATCATACGATTTCAACGATTCTCCCCAGCCTCCGTCAGGGTTCTGTATGGATTTGAACCACCGCAGAGCGCGTACTACAGTGTCCTGGACTCTTGGATCATTCTGTGTGAAATGAATCATGCCTGTTAGGACGTTTCTGGTGCCATAGATGTAGTTATTACCCCAGCGGCCCCACCATGCCCCTGAGACTTCTTGCTGCGTGGTTAAATACGAGATGGCTTTCCACGATGCTGTCGTCACTTTTCTCCCTAATTTCTCGTTCAATCGTCCCTTCCGGTGGACAAGCAAGAATCCAAAGCACTCCAAAATGCGGCCAGTAATGTCAGCTGAGCTTGGATCACAAAGACTATCCATATCACTGAAAGGTATTTTGTGTAGCCAAAGCTTGTCATTGTTGGTATCAAAGGCCGCCCATCCACCGTCGTGGTTTTGCATGCCGAGTATCCATTCGACAGCGCTCAGAATGCTCTCTGAAGTAATCAGATGCGGATCCTGTCTCACAAGGGCCATGATGACTACTGCGGTGTCATCGACATCGGGGTACCAGGTATTGTGATATTCGAAACTCCAACCGCCTGGTTGCGAATTTGAGCTGTATATGCGCCAATCTCCCTGGGGACCAGAAATCTGTTTGCGCTTGATCCAATCCGCAGCTCTAAGGACTCGAGGGTCTGACCCGACACCCGCTTCACAAAGCGCGTCCGACATAAGTGCCGTATCCCACACAGGGGATACGGTTGCCGCAATCCTCTTCCCGCGTGCATCCTCAACGACCAGACCTTCAAGTCCAACAAGTCCCAAGCGGATAACCTTGTGGTCGAGTGGGAAGCCTTCAAGGAGCAGCGCCCATATGCTCCCGTGCATGGGAGGGAAAAAACCGGCCCATTCACCCGTTTCTTCCTGGTGTTCTAGTAACCACTTGACGCACTTCTTCCGAGCCAGATTACGCAACGGTTGATGTCTCAGGCCTCCAGCGTGCGCGACAACTTTATCAATTGCCGTAAACCCTAATTTGATCCATTCGTGGCCCCAGAAGAGGTCAAATAACGGTGGTGCAAATGGAATGTTTTTATTTTTAGGATCGACCCATAGTTCATCAAGGAAATCATTGTCATGGCTCAAGCCGTTCGGTAGAGCGTAGACCGGCCGATGATGATGAACCAACAAGATTGGGATGAGAGTACTCCGAGCCCACGAAGACAGCGTGTAGATGTTGAGAGGAGACGATGGCGGGAATAGGATGAGTTCCGCTGGTAGTTGCGGAATAGCAACCCATGGGAATAGGCCAAAGGTAGCCAGAAAGAAACGCGTGAAGAAGCGAACTTTGGCCACCCCTCCGTTCCTGATCATGAAGTCCTTTGCTCTCATCATCGCCTTTCGATCGGATGGAACACCGAGGATCTTCAAAGCCAGGTATGCTTCCGTTGTCGTTGATACATTGCCGTCTAATTCTGGGGCGAGGCCCCACGAACCATCTTTCTTTTGATCTTGTAGGAGCCATCGACATATGGCATCTCCGTCCGATTTGAGATCGAGACCGACCGCGTACTTGAACATGATATATTCAGAGGTAAATGTCACGTCTGCTGATACTTCGGCAACCCAGTGACCATCGGGCTGTTGGCAGTCAAAGGAGAATTGAGCTGCACGATCGAGGGCCGCTCGTGCCTGCTGTTGATGTCGTGGTCTGTCCATGGCTCATTTGGTGGCCAATTCAGACTGAACCCAATAACTTTGCTTACCTCCTACCTACCCCTACGGTAGACACCGAGTATGTTATGATGGCTTTGCCTTGGTCTATTCGACATAACGCCATACTGATACCAGACGATAGCAATTATTGACAGCATTGGGTAACTACCTGCTATCTCTGCTTCTAGATTACTGCTAGAGTTGCTATTTGACCATCATCTAGCCCTCCAGTAAGGCTCTATATCACCAAAGCTGCTGCGTACTAGAGGGGGCGTGGTGGCTTACCTCCTTGCGTGTCTAGCCGCTCTAGCCGCTCTGCCCGCACCCCAAAGAATCTACACTGGACGCCTACCTGATTGTGGTCAGCCTGGATTTCGAGTGTTTTCTTTTTCAGTCGATATAATACGCGACACCCGCATACAACAAAGAGGCAATTGAGTATAAGTTGCAGTAGTCGAACACCAATCCGCTGTATTCTGACGTGATACAGACGGGTTACTTCGCAGCTGCATCGTACCTCTATCGGCCCTTAAATCCCTCAATCCTAAACTGCGTACATGAAGGAGGCCCAAGCAATGGTCGTGTAACCATGGGGGAGATAGTCCAATATCGGAGCTATTGTATTAATGGAGGAGTCTTACTGCCTCCTTACCTAAACACCTACGGTACATCCAAAGTCTAGGTATGCATACATCTTAAACACTATGAACAGCTTTGGAGGCCTAGAGCTGAGTGAGGATACTACCAGATTGTCCCATTAGTATAAGCAAGTATTGCAGTTCAGTGTTCACGATGGAATCCTGGGACATATGTCTTATTGCACTACCACTCGTGTGCCTCGCATATCTCGTCGCTACGACCCTTTCAAATAATTCTTCTGTTTTACCGGAGAACGTTCCCATCAGTGGTCTACGGAATGAGCTGTTCAAGGTTACCCGTGTCTCGTTTCGTCAACTCACAAATGGCGTGTCTACACTATTAGATGGATACAAAAAGGTACGTGGGCGATATAATGTGCGACCGCCCAGCTAATAATCCGGGAACCAGTATTCTATTCGCGGTCAAGTGTTTATATTGTGTGAACCTAGTATGCAAAAGGAGTTGATGCTACCACCGGAACATGTCCGGTGGTTCGGAGAGCAGTCGGACTCGACAATGTCGAGCAAAACCATACGCGAGGAGAGACATGCCTCCAAATACTTGGTGAGAGAAACTTTATAAAATTCATATCTTTGTTGCTATTTCATAGCTCGCTTGAGATCAGGGGTCGTCAAATTCTTAACAGATATCCTAATGCTTTAAATATCCTTTAGTAGCCTGCTGATTCAGATGCTGACGCTTGAAATCTTAGCATATGGGTGTTGAATTTAGCTCTACACTGTACTTCATGGACCGGGTAATTCGTGACAGCCTCACGCGGAACCTCGATGATATCCAGGAGCCTTTGTGTGACGAAATCAGCCGTGGGTTCGATGAAGTATTCGGCATTGACTCCGCCGAATGGAAAACATTAAATGTGTACCAGTCTATGCAAGAAATCATCTTACGAGCGATGTGCCGCGTTTTCTTCGGAGAACAAATAAGTCGGAACCAGGAATTTTTAACTACTTACAGCCGCTATATCCTTGCAATGGGAGTAGGAACAATGATCATCGGTATATTGCCAAAATTTATGAAGCGTCTACTTGTACCGATGTTCAACGTGCCGCTTTGGTATTATAGGCGAAGAACACTAAGGATCCTGCTCCCCGTTGTGGAACAACAGGTATCACAGAGCCTTATTGATAACAATAACTACGACTTTATATCGCAATGTGCAAGGACATCTGCCAAAAGCACCTCTACGAAAACTGCCGCAGAGCCGAAGCTACTCGCAGAATGGATGATGTTGCTGGTAACTAGCTCCTTCATGAATGGCATTAGTTCCCGATTACTGACTTTAGCGAAGGGATTTGCGGCTTTTAACTCCCTCGGTGGCCAAACTTCGAATGTCTTGCTTGATATTTTGTATTCCCCAGCCGAATTGCAGGTTTACGAGGCTCTTCGCGAAGAAGCCGAAGCCGCACTTGAATCCCAAGACGATTGGAACAATGCAGCTATCTTCAATGCTCTTCAAACATCAGACAGTGTCATTAGAGAGAGTTTGAGGTGCCACCCGATGCTCATCAAGGGTCTTACTAAGGAAGTTGTACGTAAAGGGGGTTTAGACTTACCGGAAGGCACCCATGTAGCTGAAGGCGCTTGGCTAGGAGTTCCTGTGCTTGGAATCCACAGAGATGCACGATTCTATCCCAATCCCGAGAGTTATGACCCCTTTCGTTACTTGAAGTTAAGGGGTGACCGTCAAAAGGGGTCGACCAAAGGTTTAGTGCCCACCAAGGACTTGGATGCGGGAAATCCCACCAGCACATATCTGGGATTCGGCTACGGCCGCCATGCTTGGTAGGTCTTCACTATTACCCTAGCCTATTCCTCGCTATGTTCTTACGTTCTTGAAGCCCTGGCCGCTGGTATTCAGTCTTAATGATGAAGGCAATGCTTGCATACTTGGTCATCAACTACGACGTCAAACCAATTGGTTCTCAACCCACTATGAAAGTGCTTGGCGATGCAGCCCTGCCGCCTATTTCAGCAACCGTTAGAGTTCGAAGGCGAAAGATAGCTAGTGCTTGATGATATAGTTGGATGTAGGCTGGTATGTTTTCACTCTATGATGGTTGAGGAGCGACCGTAAAGTCTCCGTACATTTCCACAGCTTAGACTCTGGAGCCTGGAAGCAGAGAGGGAATGGTGAAGAGATGGGCAGAGGGGTGTTACACGTACTTACCCAGATGAGCCTCAAAGGGATTCCTGGTCAATGGTAAGGGGCAGCCTAAATCAGCACGAATGCATTACTCGACTTCAATTTGTGATCTAGGTACCTAGGGCAGTAAAAGTTGTAAGTTCAGATCATACGCTTTGTACCTATTCGATCTTTCTCATGTGTAATGTCTGCCAAAGAGATATCTGAATGGTCATACTGGAGTTGAAGACTCTATTCATGAATGCATTCCAAGATACCATCTTATCCGCAGCCTTTATCGAAAACTACTTATTTGCTATTTCTCTCTGGACTACTCTCCCTGGACTTTGGCCCTAGAAAAAGGAAAACTGGACCTACCCATAATAGAAGAAGACTTGGTATCACGACCTTTTTGATCGAACCTCTCTCTCCGTACCTGGACATAACGTATGTTTCTCCTACAGCCACCACGTACAGCATTAATACTACTATCGCCGCAGCTGTCAGATCACCCATGTATAATAGGGTGCAAAGAATGAGACCTAATGCCAATCCTTTTACGCCAAATAAGAGAATCCAAGGCGTGACTACCTCTCGACTGCGCTCCTGGAGTATACCGGCGCTCTGTCTCGCCTTCAACTTGCCCTCGTTTGGTGTATCCTCCTTTAGGGATAGCTCAGTATTTCGCGAGAGAATATTAGGCTGTATGATGGCAACAGTGCCGACCAGGACTAATATGAGGGCGAGAACAGTTGAAACTAGTAAGAATACTAGTCGTACTAAATTAGTGTTCGTAGCTGGATCGATAGGCCTCAGGGGTACGTGGAGTAACATATTCCTCATATAATTCTCAACATGACTGGGAACTGGGATTATTGGTTCGCCTTTGCTTCGCCGCATAGTCGGATATAGCCAAGCAGGCGATGACCATACTAACCAAGCTGCCACCCAGACGTAACCAATCATTCTTAGGATCGAATTGTGTTTCAGGCTTTGTTGCCCTGAAAAATGCTTCAAGATCCACAGAAGAGAGTCTTCAAACATGATTCCAAAGGACTGCATGACGAAGAACTTCATTGCACCGCTCTCCTGCAGTGGGATCCCTTGCGATACGTCGCAGAACATGTGGAAGGTTCCGGACACAGAGAATACGAAAAAGATGAAGAGATATCGGCCGATCAGGCCCCCCTTTTTAAAACGTAAGAAGGTATAGGTTATGAAATATGCGATGCTGCTGCAACCATGGCGAATTAATTGGTGGTAAAAGTTACTGTAGCTAATGGTTAGCGGCTTTGGAAATACAGTGCTGTGAAGAGTACTTACCCCCAGAAACGACGAATAGAATATGCATCACGGATTGAGCCGAACACAGGAGGCCAAGCCTTGACCTCCGAGGCACCCAACGTAACGGCAATCATCGCCAATAGCCCATGAACCGTCACGTGTATAATATACTGAACTGTCCAGTAGCCAAGGACGCTTCCAATCCTGGTGATTATATCGTGCCGAGAGACATTTTCGGATCCTGTAAGGAGTGGAATCTTCATCGAACTGAACGTCAAGTTCTTGTCTTCAGAGTTTGGGGCGTATCCGAGAAGAACCAGCAAGAACAAGCCGAAGACAACCTTTGGTGCGGTCTGGTACTGAAATCGCCCCCTTTGAGGGACATAATTAGGCCTGGTTCTGGAGAATGGCGGTATATTTTTCACCGGCCATTTCGTTGCTGGAAACCGTCCTTGAGTGCTGATGTTGAGACCGAATCGAAATCGATCTAGAGTCTCCCTAAGAAGCTCAGATGACTTTGACCTTGGTCTGAGCTCGGTTGAATTAACGGGAGTCAAGCCCGCTTTGGCAGAAGTTGGTCCACGGGCTTCGAATGTGAAATTGTTTAGTAGAACAACGTCGATATATATGACAACAGTGTAGATACATGCAGCACCTAGGGCACCTCTCAGGGGAGCATAATGGATATTTTCAAGGTAAGGAAATTGAAAATATGGGCATAATATAATGAACGAGAGTAGACCTGGTCGCAAGATGGAACTGGCTGATGTGAATCCCAACAGAGCACCCGTGAGGCTGATTTGAATGCCGAAGATACTAACAGCAATGAGTTTGGAAGTCATATTGACAAGAACATCTCGACCCCAACTGTTGAACAAGGGGAATAGGTCTCAGACGAAGTTGAAGTTTCTCTGTCCGCCTGCTAAGTCTCCTAACCGGGACGAGTTTTGTCTCTATCTCCTGGACTTTCATATGTTGGCTAATTACAAGATTGGTTCATATTTACAACTCGGATGCCAAAATCCAGCGTCACTATCTGCGGAGTTCTTTTGTGAAGACGTATATAATAGGGCGGCGTGGTCCGCATGCATGTCTTATACGCAGAAGCGTACATATACTAGCGTGCAAGATAAGGTATGTAAGCCCTGCCTGCATCTTACTGCTGTGTACCTCCACATCATATCAGTGTGTAACACACCCTCGAGCGGGTGTCCGGCTTCTTCACTTACTAGTGGCATGAATCCGTGGGGTGAAGACGAACATCCGGAACGTCCCGATATCGTATGGGGTGGAATTCTGCGTGCGCTTTCTCATCGTCGGGCACACGAAGGTAGGCGCATGCTAAAGAGAATGATGGATTCCATGATAGCATCACTCGGCTTTTCTAGTCTGCGACGAAATGGACTGCATGTACTCTGTTTCACGCTCTTGGCCTCTGGTCTATTCATACTGATTCGGGCACTTGCTTTCTGGAAAGGCCAGAACCCTCGAGATAAGACTAAAAACGCCACCTCCCAATTCAAACGCCCGCCTACCCTCCCTTCCTATATTCCATTCATAGACCACTTAGTTCGATTCATTACGGATGGGAGTGCGCTGCTATCAAATGCGAGGCGAGTTATACCTCCAGCCTGCCAAGGTAAAGGAATTCAAGTACTAAACGTCCTGATATTTCAGCAAATTCTCCGGTGCTGGTGTTCCAGTCAGAATAAGCCTCCCCGGTTTCTCTAGCTATGTTGTTTCAGGTCCAGAAGCAGTCACTGCATTTTTCAAGAACACCCGAGACCTTTCTACCACGAGCCGCGGTATTACTATCATACAAAATGCCTTCGGTTGTCCACGACACTTGGCCCACCACTTCCAACCAAGGTATTCACCTGAAGGAATCCCGGATGAGATCGAGCAGGCAATTCACAGGGGAGTCCAGACCGGACTTTCTGGGCCGCAGCTCGAGGTTCTTGCCACAAGGTTCCAGATCAATCTAACGGAAAGGATTGCTGCATCAAGAGATGAGATTGGGAACGACTGGGTTGAGATTCCTGATTTGTGCGACTTCGTGCAGAAGTACGGTATGTCTACAAGCATGCTGTGTTCCAAATACAACTTTTGTTTCTCAGATCCCCTTGTAGCCTCCTAGGTACCTGTTACTCAATCATCGAGTTCCGTTAGACGCCACAAATGAAAGGCCATTCTAGAATATGAAGCATTAAGTTACTAACAGATATACTATTCGCAGTGATTGAGTCGGCAATCTGCACATTCTTTGGCCCGTTTATGGTTTCCTTGAATCCTAACATCGTCGATGATTTCTTGGAGTTTAATAGTTATATACGCCTGCTATTTATGGGCATGCCACGGTGGCTGATACCGAAAGCATACAAGGCGCGGCAGAGGATGGTAGAGAACATCCAGCGGTGGCAGAAGCATGCTAGAGATCATTGTGAACCTGCTAACATAGAGGATGTCGACTGGGAGCCATATTATGGAAGCAAGTTCATACGGGAACGTCAGAGTCTGCTCACGAAGCGTGGTATTTTGGACGAAATGGCGCGCGCTGCAGAGAATTTCGCTAACTTATGGGCGTAAGTTTGGCCTCTAATTCTGTCACTGCAAAGACGTATAACTATAGCTAATACTTTGTACCGTAGGGCAAATTCCAATGCGGTTCCTGCTGCGATATGGTTTCTCATCGAGACTATTAGAGACATCCCCCTGAAGAATGAAATATTTCAACGGGTCTCTTCAACACTTCTTACCCCAGGGACTGATATCTCGCATGGCGATTCACATATGGAATTCGACACCGAGAAGTTGTGCTCTGATCCATTACTCCAGTCTGTATACGCGGAAACGCTGCGACTCCGTGTTGCAGCGCTGATAGTTAGGGAAGCAGCGCAGCGCGACTTTTCATTCTGCGGATGGCACATTAAGAAAAATGAAGTTTTGACCGTTTCTAGCCACACCGAAGCCATGAACGAGGATATCTGGGGTATGGGACAAGACTCCAACCCCCATCCTCTCGACACATTCTGGTCTCACCGATTCTTAGTTGACCCGGAGGATCCCAATAGTGGACCGCTTCGAGACCCAAAATTGAAGAAGATTACGAATAGAGACCCCTATTTCTCAACGGATGGCCTAGCTGGAACCTGGATTCCTTACGGGGGCGGCCGCAGCCTGTGTCCAGGTCGTCATTTTGCGAAACGGGAAATAATGCTAACAACAGCTGTGTTTCTGACTGCTTACGAATTCGATTTAGACCCTAGTTATATTCCTACTGTCGATATGGGTCATTTTGGCTTTGGCACAATGCCCCCGAAAGGCAAGATTCCGTGCCGGATCCGCCGCCGTCTTCCGTAGAAGCTCTAATAATAATCTAGCTGCATGGAGTCGTGTAACGGTATGGGGGCCCACTCAACCTATCGCCAAATATCTGTCATGGTATCATGATGAATTGGTGGCGGATATCCTGAATAAATCAGTTGGACTAAGGCCTGGTAAAGGGGTCATCCAGGGGACAGCAGATGGCAACAGTTGGTGAATTACATAATTGGCCAGATATCACGTGATCATCCACAAGACAGAAATTACATCAAAGACCGTTTGCGCACACAACTTCAATCAAGATAATCAATCAATATTCGAACGGTTCTTTGAATTGATGAGAAGAGATTCTATCTGATAATTGGCTTCACTGAACCCGGTTACGAATTACGAATTAGAACGGCCAGGATATCCGAAACGCGGATAGTCCAGATCTGGCAAACGCGACATAAGCCTCCGGAGAATCTGATTGGACACATTTCTACAAGATCACCGGCTGTCTGCAGGGGTGCAGATCTAACCTAGGTACGTTTAGGCTCAAATGCACCCCAGAAAACAAACAGAACGCACGAATAGAAGATAACGCTCCACGTTGGTAGCCAGGTCCCCAGAGCTAATGATTGGGGTCCCCTTCTCTATATTTAGGCTAATATGTACAGTGTGCTTAAAGGGAGGAGGGAGATCCACTAAGTGCATCCGACACGAGTCGAGCTGACGGAGATGTCGTCGAACCAGAAGGTGTTGGTGTCTCCACCGTACGACTCCCATCCGAAGTAGATGGCGGTGATCTTGGGCTTGACGGTGCTCCTCTGCCACTGGCCCGCGTTGCTGTTGGCGACGCCCGGCTTGACGGTGAGGCCGTCAATGACGTTGCCGTTCAACCAGGTCTCGGTGGTGCCGTCGGTGCCCAGGTGGTATTCGAAGCATTCCCAGCTGCCGGTGGGAAGGGCGGTGGAGGCCGCGATACCTTGCGGAGAGAGGTCGGGAAGCGTCGCATCGTCGGTTTCTCGGTTGTACATGAGAATCTTGCTCTGTCCGCCAATGCGAAGGTGCTTGTTGGTGCCTTGAGCGGAATCGGGCATGGTGATGAAGGAGACGTGAGAGTCGGTTAGGGCCTTGGAGGCTTTGCTAGAAGAGGATATATGTCAGCGTCGCGTTTCGACACTAAAGTTTGAATACAATTACGAATACATACATATAAGCCCTGACGTAAATGTCACCGCTAGGAACGCTCTTCGTGCCGACGAACATGTGTCCGCAGTAGCCGCCCGCACCATCTACCCTGATGGAGTTTGTGCCGCTGTGGGCGGTGGTGCTGTCGAGAGTGACTTTACCACCCTGGTTGCAGTCGTTCGCGTAGGTTGGCCATGCGGTTTGGTCCCACCCGCTCTCGAAGTCCTCAGAGACTTGAGCAAAGGAGAAGGGGACGAAGGCGAGGGCGAGGAGAGCTGTTCGGCCGAACATTGTTGCAGATGGGATTGTCGTAGATAGTAGGTGAGGATATGACGGGCAAGAAAGCGAATTCCAGGGAGACCACGGTTACATATGTAGGGTATTTATACCTACCTTGTATACAATGTATTCGAATTCGTAGCCTGGATTTCTTCCCTCCGTTCCATGCCGCCGCCGGAATGGTTACATCCTTGGACCGGCATCTCCCTCCGGAGCTCCAACCCCCTGCACCCCACACTTCGGAGGTTCCGCCCACGTTTCCCTAGTATTCACACCTTCTTCAAGACTGATGGAACGAACGAACCCAGAATAATCCTTTATGATAGTATACAAACGGCCGTGGGATTTTTAGTGATTAGATGAAGTCTGTTCGACGATAGCGTTGTGCGACTTCGCTATCTGCTAAATGTAGAAATATTTACATTTACCCGAATGGCGGGTGTACGCGATATAATATTCTTGCATTTCGCTTCGACAATGAGAAATCTTGGCGAACGGTTATTGACAGACGCTATTAGGTCGTTGTGTAAGCAGAAATAACAGGTCCTGCACTAGCTCTCTCGAAATGTCTCGAGCCTCGCTTTTCCAGTCATCAACGTCCACACCCACACCGCATCCACAATCAAAACATCGATAAAACTGAACACTAAGCTTCCACCGAAAACCAGGCTGTGATAAGTCCAAGCATTGCTCACATTCAGATCTGCCACCTGGCATACTATGGCCCATGGTAAGACGTAGAAAATGTTGCTGACTAAACTTTGGTAGAGATACCATTTGGGTTGCGTGGCAAGAAGCACGGTGGCGAGTTGCGTCGAAGCGGCGTAGAAGATGTAGCACCAGTCGATGGTCCGCCACATATACGCGGTGATGTCGGCAACATCATCCTGTTGACTCAGGTACAGGGCGAAGGATCTGGCACCCCAGATTGATAGAAATATGGCAAGCGGGACCTCCACAATCAGTGCGATAGCGAGGGATATGAGAGCCGGTTTCGCAATTCGAGTGATTGTTCGGAGAGTGACACGACCGGGCCTGCGTGTGGCCTTACCGATATGGCGCCGCCAGGAACCCCAGCGATGGCCGATAAATGCGAGACTTGTCGCCTCCAGGGACTGGACAGGGACCATGACCAGTCCCCAGCGGATAGTTGTGAATATTGACCAGGCGGTCGCATATGTTGCCCCTAGTGCTACAATGGTGCTCACTAGCCAGAGATAAAAGGCATTGCGTACGGCAGACTCAGCTAGGGTCAGGATCCCGGGCCGCATCAATACAGCTAAGGCGCGGAGGCTCGGGCGGATTGCAACACTATCTTCCACAAGTGATTGAGAGACGTCGTCATGATCGCTATCGGGCTGTTCCCGTCTTCGACGCCGATGCTGCAAGGTTGTCGTCCAGAGGAAATAGCCGAGCCCCACGAAAGCAGCCACCAGCGCACAGGCAATCTGGATACCGGCTTGCATATTGATCGTAGGCTGAAAGCTGCCGACGTGGAATCGCGAGATGATGAGCATATCGAGGACGATATTCACAGCGAACTTGGTCATGCTGATGACTAGCGGAATATCAGGCTTGTCGAGGGCCCTCGTCGCCGCCGCTACGGCAGTCTCGATTGCCGAGCTTAGCGCCGAGAAGGCGCTGATCCGAATGTACGTTACGCTCGCGGCGCGCACCTCGCGCGGCACGAATCCCTCAGCGAATGTAGCGGCGCCGCCTAAGAAGGCGATGCTCATGATTAGCCCCAGGATAGACTGGAATATGATGAGCGTGTAAGCGAGGCCAAGGCGCTGTGCATGCGAGCGCGACGCTTTGTCCGCGATGATGACCCAAGCGGCGCGGGGAAGGCCTTCGTTCAATACCTCAACCACGACGCCGATGTAGGTATACACGTCGGTCGTGACAATAAGCGAGGCGTCGATGTCCGCGACCCATAGTTTGGAGAGTGTGCTGTACAGAGCTGGGAGAGTGAAGGCGCCAATGTTGAAGAGCAATGCCCCCGCGTAATGGTCACGATGGCGCCACGTTTTATGCTCTGAGGGGCGATCGCTAGCGTTCACATCCCAGGAGGACCGCGGCTCGCCGTCATCTGTGTTGTTCGCTTCCGGCAGCATTGTGTAGCGATAGCGTAGTCTCTGAGATATGAAGTCTGTGAACCCCACCATCACATAAGACTTGACGCCGCTTATTAGAAACGGCTGTCATATAAGATATATGTAATTGCTGCCCTTGCATTTGATATAAATCGCGCGTAGGCGAGGTGTGCGTAGACCGCAGTACGCAGGTGCTGAAAAAGCAAACATTCCTGGAATGTTCAGCTCTAAATGCGGTGTGCCAGGTGTGCCGCATCATGTGATATGATAGATCACAATTCTTTCTTATACCTAAACCTTTACATAAATAATGCGTAATGTTATAAATTTAAAAGGGTAATTCATTCATCGGATTATACACCAGCGGCTCATGTTACCTGTAATGTTTAGCATCAATTAAATGATATCTAAATCATTCTGGCCTTAAACGACGCGTATGGGACAACGTTACGGCGAAGTTGAGTTGTTGGTGAGCGGGGGATGATTCAATGGGGTTCGATACGGCCCTAGGAACATCATTCGATCGATGAAAGGAACGAGGTAGCCCCACATCTCACTCGAATTTCGGTCCTTCTTGACGATCGAGGCTGTCTAGCAATGTCATGTCGTCTTCCGAGAGGCTAAAATTGAAAACATCTACATTCTGTTTGATGCGCTCTTCCTTCTCACTCCTCGGCAGCGGCACCCAGGCCTTCTGTAAACAGTACCGAATCAGGACTTGCGCCGGCGATTTGCCGACTTTCTCCGCGATTTCAACCACTGTCGACTCCTGTAGCTTGATTCCTCTAGCTAGTGGACTGAACGCTTGGAGAACTATGCCGTGCTCGTTGCAGTAGTCGACTGTTTCGCGTTGTTGTGTCCAGGGATGAAGCTAGAATATAATTTAGCTGAGCCCTCTTGGGAAACGGCACAGCGGCAATGTTGCTGAGGGATACCGCCTACAAGTATCTGATTCACGGCAGGTGGCCAGATTGTCGCGTACCCCTTCAGCTCCTCCAAATGCTCAGGCTGATAGTTGCTGACCCCAATAGCCCTCGCTTTACCCTCCTCGTGCAGCTTCTCGAGCGCTAGCCAGATCTCCTTGCGATCCTTAGGTTTCAGCGCATGCGGCGAGTGAATGAGAAACAAGTCCACGTATCCACCCTCGCGAGGATCAATCTTCTTGACGCTCTGCAGGGCGCGAAGATAGGTCTTCCCCTTGCCGAGGCGGGGATACCGGACTTTGGTGGTGACGAAGATCTCCTCACGCGGTAGACCGCACTGCTGCAGCGCAGCACCTACTTCTTCCTCGTTGTTGTAGAGCTGCGCCGTGTCGATGTGGCGATATCCGGCGGATATGGCGTGGAGGCATGCCTCCGTGCAGTCGGGCCGGTCAATCTGGTAAACTCCGAAGCCGAGGACAGGCATCCGGACATCGGACTGCCGAAGCGGAACGCTGGATGTCAGTGTCAATTCAGGGTGCATCATCTTGATCCTATCAGGTGGAGTTTAAAACGTGCAAATGAAAGTCTTAGGTGAGGTTTTAGCATCAGTCTAGGAGCGAGCCCGGGGCCGAATGAAGGACAGACTACTACGCCAAGACAGACAGGTTTAGGAATTCTTGGCAGATGATGCGACAATTCCAGGCCTATTGCTACGGTAACCTGACATGGGTGCTAAAATACAGCTGCTTACGTCACGGGCCGATGTTACGGGCCTCAGGTGACACTCGGCCCTAGAACTACCCATACAATATCGGACCGGTCAAGACCCCCTTTTCCCGTGGATGCCCCGGATAATCTGGATTCCATTTACAGTGACTCTTGTCCAACCTTGCCAACGCAGATACAAATCCTACCTAGGTACTTTACAGTAAAGTGAAGCATCATAAATCACGTCATAGTAACTGTTAGATCATACCAAACACATGCAACCCATCTATTCGTGTCAACTCATAGAGCAATGCACGAAAATCCGGATATCGTTTTACAGCTTAAGGCCGAATTTATCACATAGCTGAGCTTACTGGCCATGGCGATTAATTTCATCCATTACAAGGGAGCTAACAACAAGCCCAAGCCATAGGTGCTTTACGACTCAACACTCACTTTATATAGACTAATGGTCTTAATAGGATTATCTTCTTCCAGCTGTCAGAGTCTAGCTGCTAACGTCAAAGGCACCTAAGCGATCATAGCGTTATTTTATAATGCCTAATGCTACTGAAGCCATACCTGAATAGTGCTAGCCTTAGTGCTTTAGCATGCTTTAGGCCCTGACAGCTGTTAGAACAGGTGTCCGGGAGCAGGCAATCAGCTGCCGCCTAGTAGTCGTATGGAAAAGACTTTTGACGGGCATATCCGTACATGTAATATATTTATATCAAAGCCGCCCCGATTCAAAATAATACATTCCACTCTAGTAGAAGGTCTTAGAAAAATAGATAAGATAGAAGGCAGCGACAGCCCTATAGAAGTTGAACCTAAACCTCTACCTTTTTTTCCTAGGTATCTATTGCTCCAGTATCTGTCTTAAAGCTGAAGGTCCCTATCTTCCGCTAGTACTACGGAGTCGCATTCTCTGAAGTACCTACATAGGTAGAGGCTATATTATACTCCAAGCTAAGAGGTAGTATCGGCTAGCGGAGTCTTAATTCGGGCCACGAAAAAAGTAAATGCTTAGGCTCACCAGGAGAGACGCCGCGAATGCTGCTAATACTACGTTTTGGCCTGCTGCTAGAAAGATTATAAAGCTCTAACAAGATGATCCAGTCAGCATCGAGCTTTTCGTGCCACGAGCTCGTGCGAACATAAAAGAATGGCCTTGCGCCATCTGAGACCCTGACCAACTTCCTCACTTGTTACACACATTTGAAAGAGAGAAGAAAAACACGATTCTGAACGCCGCAAGATGACAACCCGCAGAATGATAACCCGCAGCCTAACAAGGTCAAAAGCCTTAATATGGACAGCATTTCCCGCAGAGATTCGCCTCATGATTTTGGCGACAATCGCAAACCAGAAATATCCTGGCTGGGCTTCTCTTGCGTCTGTATGTAGAGAATGGCAGCACGTTTTAGAGAAGGCCAATTTCTACAAGATAAAGCTGCGAGTATCTTGTCTCAACGATTTCGAATATATCGCTTCGCCACAAAAGAGAGGGATTATTCACCACATCTGTCTCAATGTCGAATTACCACGATACGCGTCAACGTGTTGCTCAAAGCGACGTTCGCCATCAGTAAGAATTAGCCCTATCGTCAGTGATGGGATATGGAAACTTTTTTCCATTCTCGGTACTTGGGGGCCAGCGAATAATTTGGCATTGGAGATCAATGTATACTCTCCTAGCGACTGCGAACATTCGTTCAGGAACTTAAACTTGTCTTCCGATGATATTGAGCATGATGAGGACGCAATGCCGGATGCTTGGAGGACCAGAATTCCGTTTCATGACCCGCAGCATGGCTGGATGCATGGTCAACGAGTTAAAGCTCCTCCAAGGTCAGCTATGCTACGACTTTTCCGACCTATCCAGTTAGTGTTCCGCGAAATGTTGCCGCGAGTCAAAGCAGTCACCTGCCTCATTATCCGTCGACAACTCCGGCGTTGTATTTCTCCATCGGGATTGGGTCTATTACTCAGCAGATTTGATCGTCTAGAGCACATATCCTATGAGCCGTGGGCGCCATATGAAGCTGCGGACAGAGAATTTCATGATCGAGGTACGCACCCACGCCTATAGCAGGAATTACGAAATTCGTCTTCTCACCATGGTAAATACATCCCGATAATCCACCGCTGATGCTTAGAGATAGGTCTTTCTTTCACAATGTGGAATAATCTTCCGGATACTCGCAACATATTAACAGTATTTGAGGACTCCCACAAATTCTATGATCCATTTCCAAAGCCGCCAGCCTATATACCCTGGTTCAACTTGTTTGATCCTAGCGAAGGGCTTGCTGCGGTTTTCGCATCTAAAAGTCTCGACTTACAACATCTTGCTATCTCCTTCATGGTCAATGCCGAAGAACTCTTTCAACACTGTCGGTCGACGTGGAGCTGGTCACATCTGCAATCTCTGGCGCTGACATCGCAGCTCCTGCAGGACGATTCGGAGAAGCGCGAGCAGATCGAGGCTTTGCTATGTCGGGCCAGGGTCCTTGTCCAGAAGATGCCCAAGATAAACACATTTGTGCTTTGGAACGACGGAAAAGCACATGCCTGCGCATTCATATATCGTATAGACGGTGACAGGGCCTCGGTCACTTAGCGCGGAACGTGGAATCTAGAGTTGAGTCCTCTTGTTGTCAAGTCATGGCAACTCGCTGCCTCGAAGCTGCGATATTCCGAACTTCAACTAAAGCAGGAGTGTATTCAAGCGGTCTTAAAATCCCACGGGGATGCAATCTATCATCTAGAACTGCCCTGCGAAGTCATTGATCCTGCGTCACTTTGGCAGATCCGGAGAGAAGGATACAGCTTAGCGCAGTGATAAAATTATATCGCAACCTTCCATTCAGTCTCCTCCATAATGCGGTGCCCGTTGTCGCTGGCTACCCGTTAGGCTTCGAGCTTCCTTCCAATAACGGTGCGACGTGTGATGGCAAAGCAGACCCTAGCTACAGTCTCCTGATGAACTAGGGGAAACAAACACTCCACCTCCTTTCTCACGCTCTCATTGCCAGTCCGGCGCGAAATGGTCTCGTGCATGGTCAACTGGCATTGATGCATCATAAAAGCGTGGTGAGGCAGCGGGTCACGCAGGTCGGTCTCGACATATCCGAATCCAGCATTCGAGAAGAGCTTAGCTATGTCCGAAACCTACGTGGACTGCAGCCTTACGTCCTGGCCTAAGGTCAAGTTCATAAGTTGTTCATAGGCACTGACTTCGGTTTGGTGGTCCATCTTCTTGATACCCCGATGCCCGCCGCCTCTCCGCCGGAACCGCCTCAGTAACCCTTGACCATGACGAATTTGCTCTATAACGAATCCTCGATATAACGAAGCCGGGACCATTGGTTCCTGCTCGTGAGTAACTCATCATTATGAAATATAAGTTGAAATACAAAAAAGTGTGTAGTCAAGGCCTATCGGGTAGTTTTTAAATAACCTGTTCGCAAGTCCTCCCTCAGAGGAGAGAAATGCTGGTTGGGACAGCTTGGTCCCCGGCATTAGCACTAACGAGCGACCAGATCGTTACTCTGTACTATCAAATCTACTGTTTGGTAGGTCTATCTGAAGACTTGTCAAGGAACCATGGGCTGACTGATCCTATAGTGATAGTCAGTGCAGTATAGTAGGTGTATCTAGGAGAGCACCTTAATTTAAGCCTAAGTTCAAGTTAATAGGGGTTTTACGATGTATGTTTTATTACCCTGCAGATTTCAAACTCGTGTCCTTTAGGTCTGTTCGGATAGCACCAGGCCGTTGGCTTCATAGACAAGATGAACTTTCGGTTTTCACTACACACATCTTCGCAACCCGGATATATCAAGAGTTATCCAAATCTAAAGGGTGTAAAACAACGTCATTAGTCTAAGCGAGTCCAGATACTTGAATAACATCAGTGCGACGAGCCATCCCTTCACTCACAAAGCATGAACTCGGGGCTTTTCAAGTCCACCCAGCCCAAGTTCGGCTCGCTCTGCTTCCAGCCCAGCCTCTCCTGTACGATCTTCGAATACGTCTTAACCTCCGCCAGGGGGTACGACAAGAAGCTTATCTCCTCCTGTCGATGAACCCCGGTGCATGAGAACATCGCATAGACCGTGCGGCTCTCGCTTTCCGCGCTGCTCGTCAACGGCGTTTCGTATGCGCCGCCGCCGTGGTACAGGCTCCCTAGCATGACGAAGGCCTCGCCTTTCCTCATTTCTGCATCGACAACCCCCCGCGCCCCATCAGGTCCAAAGTCGGGCCTCTCGTCTCCCCATAGGTGTGAGCCCGGAATGACCCGGGTTGCCCCGTTTGCTCTGGACGTGTCGCATCCCGGCACGAAGAGCCCTAGCAGGACATCGCGATTCCGGCTGTAGTGGGCGGTTTCCACGTGTCTCGCGTGATGGTTTTTATCGTCGCGATGTAGCCCTTGGGCTAGTGTCCCAGGCGGAATATCGAATGCGATAGCGATTGACAAGAGAGGGTGTGAAGTGTTTGTTTGCGCTGTGTCTCCGTACCACGTCGTCGTCTCGAGGGTCAGGAAATGCTTGCATAGAGCTTGATACAGGGGGTCCGCGTAGAACTTCTCCCGGACTGTTGGCGATCGCATGATCAGACGTGTTACCGTCCTTGTCTTCCCCGCGAGTGCTGCGTGTGAAGATCGTATCAATGACTTGGCCATTCATGGAAAGACACTTCGAGGAATTCTCTCCTAACCCGGCAACCGTGTCGAATGGGTTATGGGGACGAAAGGATCAGCCCTTTACTTACCACCGACTTTAGCCCCTGGGGAAAGCTTCTGTTCCTCAATGTAAGGCCTCACTTCATTATTGGCTTGGTCAACTACTGTAACATCAGTGAAATCCTCAATGATAACCCCGCCATCTTGCTGTAACGCATCGATGAACTTGTCTATGCCCTCGTTGCGTTTTATACGCTGGATAGTCTTTGGCGTAGACATTTCTAGATCAATGGAAATTCTGCCTTGGAAGTCTTGTATGTGTTGACGTTAATTGATACAGCGGGGTTCAAGTTCGACTCGCATCATATCTCGCTACATTCCGATCATCGGACCATCTTAGAAGCTATCCCACAAACGAGATCAACGATAAGCTTTACGGCTTTTTATGAGTAAAATGTAGATAGATTTTGTGGGCAAATTAAGCCACATGGGTGTTTTGAGCCCATACTTGTCAATGTCGAGTCACCACAGTTATACACCTGTGTGCCTCCTTCGGTAGAAAGTTGCAACGCGCTGCATTATATGTTAAAGATACAGTACTTTCTTCAAGGATATTATAATTTATTTCAGCTATTGGGTAGCGACCAGCATGCTCCTAAGATTGTATTGACTCAAGGAGGTAACAGAAGTGCAATGATATCCCCAAGCTCACTCAAGATAACCCACACATCACTAGGATAACAGTATTCGACCCTTCCTCCGCGTTCACATCACCGACATAGCCCAATTTGCCCTCCCCAATGTGCGCGAAAGCCACCGGCGTCTCCCTCACAACTTGGTCGCTATTCGGCCCAAAGGCTTGGGCCTGGATGATCGAGATGTCAACCGTGAGATACCAGGCTTCCGAGGGCGTAACATCCCTAACTAACACGGCTTTCTGGCTGTACTGGTGGGGAAGCTGTGCGACTAGGTCCTGGTCCGGGACGAATTGATTGAGTGCAAACGCCGAGCGGTAATAGGAGCCGGACCTCCACTGAAGCCTAGCCTTGGCAAAGAAGGGCCCTACGTAATTTGGCGTGACGAAGCCGGGGAAATGGCCCATGACGACGGACGTGCCGCCTTGGCGGACGTACCCCAGCACCGTGTCCCACACAGCCGAGTTCTGTGTTGTGGTTATTGCTTCGTCTGTTATTAGAACCGCTACAGGTCTTGGCTCCTCTAAAACCAGGCGGATGGCTGACGTCGCCTTCTTCGCGCGCTGTATGGTCGCTTTTGATCGTATCTTGGCAAGGAGAGGATCATACATGTTATCAAAAATTGGCCGAAAGTTGAGTGAGATCAACAGGACTCGAGGCATTGCTGCTTCTGCGGTAGCCATATTGCTGCTCTGAATTGCCGTTAATGAGTGCAGGTTGGTCGATAGTGGACAGACGGTGATTTGCTTCAACTTAAGGAGATTTCTGCCAGGAAGACGATGTGCTTTCTGAGGATATTAACCACCGAGGTATCCACCTACCTATGTACCTCCTACCTAAGTTGATTACGTTATGTGTAAGATGAGTTGACAGAAGAATAGAATAAATGTATGCCCAAGTGAGACAGTTGTTTCAGTCTTGTGATTGTTCTACCTAGTGAAGGTTTGTTTTAGACTCAAGGTCTCTAGTGCGTAATACCCCTCTGTGGGTCAGTCACCTAACAGTAGGTTAATACACTTCATTGAAAGTCGGACAACTCATTGAATTGAGTCTTTTCTAATTGATTCCAGCAGATGTTTGAATATTGATTGATTGAAGAAGTTATGTTATGCAAACGGTCTCTGTTGTCATTTCTCCCTTGTAAGACATCACGTGATATCCAGCCAATTATGGAATTCTCCAACTGTCACCAGATGAGCCAACTAATCCATTTAATTTCATCAAACAATCTGTCAAACTTTCGCCTTTTTGCTCCGTGTCAACGCCTATGTCTAGTTAGAACTACCTACTATCAACTATTCTTGCGAACATCTGGTGGCGTGAGACTTGTTGTCAGTTAAGAATTGATGCTATTGTCGAACGGGAGTTATAGCAATACCAGATCAATTCTCACAGGGTGGTAACCAGAGTGTTGCGCACTGTGCTTAGGCATGCAATCGGGAGCTCTTATTTATAGCTATCTGAGTATCTAGCTAGGTAATCTTCACGTCCAGCAATATGTTCTCATTTTCGTACCTTCTAATCATCACGGTCATAAATAGTGGTGGCGCACTATCAGCTCTCCTAACCTTAAGCCCATACCAATAAGAATTTCTCATCGAACTGCTCATGCAACATCTTGAAGGCCTGGTACACGTTTACCAAAGACTTGCTGTCGTTTGCTGACCAACTGGGAGCCGCCGATTTAGGACTGTTAGCACTAGTTGACTGTTGCGTCTTGGTTGGTGAGCTTCCCGTGTTATCCGATTCGCTATCCGAGACCTCAGCATCCCAGGATTCGGCAACCACCTTCTTCTTGCCTTTCTTCTTAGTCGGTACTGGGGCATCATTTGTTCGTAGGCTAGCAATACCACTGGCCAAAGCTTCGATATCCCCTTTCTCCTCGTTGGCGTCGGCCCCCTTGCCTTCCTCAATGATGTCCCCAGCGTCTTGTACGTTGATCATGGCAGCATCGTCAACTTCGGCACCGGGATTGAGGAAGTTGGCAAGGCTTGTGGTGATAGTGGCGAGGATAAGTGAGAAGTCTTTTAGGAGGAACCAGACATCTCCACCTTTGATTCTATTATCCCGTACCAAAGTACTCATGTCGCCATGCTTGAAGAAGTCGTAGAGGTAAGCGTTCCATGGGACTCCGTTCGTCTCGCGTGGCGCTATGCGAATGTACGGAACGGCAGATTCTTCGAGGAAAACTCCCGCTCGGGCCGTATCGCATAGCTCGCTGATTGTGTCGAAATTATCCGTGAAGCCAGACAGGGCTACGAATGGAGAGCGTACTGTCGTTTCACCAAGGGAAGGCAAGATGTTTCGCATATCGTATGGCTCACTTGGCTCCACCTTGTGCTCGGTAAAGGGGAGTTGGATATCAGGCGTATCGGACAGATGCTGACATGAGTATGTGCTCACGTAGTTTTGGAAGATTTCGAGGGTCTCCTGATTGTGCTTTTCCAAAACTTGCGCAGCTCCCTGTGGGAGTTCAGGAAGGAGAACAAGTGACGGGGATCGGTGGACGACCTTCTCTAGCCACGCCTTATCTTGGTATTGGAAGCATGGAATGCGACCGAAGAGGTGCGACAGAACGAGTACGATCTCAAGAAGGATATCCGCCTGCTGGCTGGGGTCAGATATCATTGAGCACAAATTGTGGAAATATCCCCCTTTCAATAGCGAATGGAACGCAAACACGGCATTCTCAGTGAAGTAAAGGTGTCCGATGAGTCCAGAAAAGTTAAGCGGAGTTCCGTTTTCTGAAAGGAGGTGTTGCCTTCGTAGGTAGTCAATCGAGAACCGTAGATGATGTTCTATGGACATCTGTGCAGCAGGACCACCAAGGTACAAGCGAGTCTGAGTCAGCAAGGACCTCACGGCATTTCTGGCATATTCTGAACCGTTCGTGCCGTGTAGAAGACCAAACAGTCGCAATACGAGAGTCACCGATGTTGGGAATTGCCCTCGTAAGTCCGGCAATCTTGCCGACATTATTTCGAGGGCGCGTCTAGGCGGTATTCCGTGGAAGACAACATTACCAAGAACATCAAAGCCCCGACGTCCGGCACGACCCGAAGCTTGCCGATAGTTGAGAGCAGTCAAGTACACCGTATCCCCGGTGAAAACAACGGTCTTGCAAGGCATATTCAGACCGAGAGCTAGCGTTCCAGTCGCTACCACAATTGTCAGGTAACCCTTGCGGAATAATATTTCGACACTGACCACGATTAGCACGGCTCGCGGATCAGGCTTTCGCGACGATAAAAGATAGGCACGTAAGAAACGAAGTTCAACTTACACCTGGCGGTATTGCCGATTCATGCCCGCATGGTGAACGCCCAACCCTCTTCGGAGCGCTTCGATGAAGTGTGGGCGGATATTGTGAGGCTTGAGGGTGTTGAGTCGCTCCTCTAACTCACTCTTGGAGATTTTAGTAGAGTCCGCGAAGCTGAATTGCAGTATCGGTGCATCTGGATCAAACCCCTTCCAGGGGCTTTCTTCCTGGCTGGCATCCTCTCGAATCATGTCGAGTTTGCTCACGCCCTCATCATCCTTCCCCTGACGACCACGGACTGGCTTTTTGGCCTTGCTGAGCCCTTTCTTCCATTTCTCGAATTCGACAATCTTATTCTTCCATTCCAAACTGCTGTCTTGATACTCGGTTTCCGCCGATTTCAAGGTCGCGAGGAGAGAAGCGAGTACCTTCTCGCAACCCACGCGGTCGTAGTTGAAAAAGATAGCCGGTAACGCACCGCAGGCTCGGAGGTCAAGAGCCAGCGTGAAGGTCGATTTAGGAACTGGCCAGCTGTGATTTTCGATCATTTTAGTAGGTTTTCGTTGGGCATGAGAAAATACTAGATTCCCATAGCGCTCTCCTCGTAGTTCCTCCTGAACGGCCTCAAACGGCGAGTCGGGGTCGACCATCCAAGCACCCAGTTCTTTCTTCAAAGCAGCTTCCCACCGTACAATATCCGACTTCTTGACTGGGGAGGAGAAAAAGCTCTCTGGGCTCAGGGACTTATCGAATTTGTAACGGTCATTCTCGTGTTTCGTCACAATTCCCCAAAGAGTTAGGCAATCTCGTGGTTCAAGGTTTGCATCGGTTAAAGTGTCCAGATTCCTGTCACTGAGAGTTAGTGAATCTTCAGAACATTCGGGCACAGCATAAGTAGGTACCTTCCGATAAGTGCTCCAATGGGATGTACAAAGGCGAACCGGTGCGATATATCGGCATCAGATTCTAAACCTGGGAAGGGCAGTCGATCGACAGGTTTGAGTCCATCAAATTCCGAGGGCGGTGGCGCGGCATAGATATATTTCCGCAAGTCAGAGTATCGAGACCCGTGGACAATCATTTCAAGATCGAACCCCTTCACCTTTTGTGTTCCCTCTAGCCATGCTCTGAACTCAAGGGGGTTTCCAACAGTAGCTGAAAGTGCAATGATGGGGCACGGAGCTAGTAGTAATAGCTGCTCCCAGACGATTCCATCTTCAGCCTGGCCAATGCAATGTACTTCATCAAATATGATGCGCTTGACCCGACGGGACCACGAGCTGGGTGTCTTCGCATTCGAGGGCGCCAGCAACATGATTTGAAGTATGTGAGGGACAGTAACCAGTATCTGGCAACCCTGAGGGTTATTGACGCGATAGTCACGGGTGTGGATAGCCCAGACAGACCGACCCTCGAAATTATGGTACGACTTGGAAAACCGCGCCTGGATCTCGGCAGCGATCTGGTTGACTAGTGCCTTGGTAGGAGCGACGTACACAATAACATCCTCGTCATTCGCCACCAAGACTTTCTTCATGGCGTAGAATGAGATGAAAGTCTTTCCAGCAGAAGTTGGCGCGACGACGAACAGACTCTTGTCGGCGTCAATCGCGTCAAGAACATCCCGCTGCCAAGCGTCCGGATAGAAAGGAACTCTGCTATCAGGGGCCGAGTCGAAACTTCGCTCCATGTAAGGACCGCAATGGGTGAGTTGGAAATCTACCGCATCGGAACGTGTTTGAAGTTTCAGCTCTGTGTTGTCCATCGTGAAAGGTAATTTCCTCTTGGGCAGAGAAGAAAGTTGGCCAAGGTTCAACGGAATTCCTAGATTGTTCGATAGGGGACCCAGGTGAAGCGCAATCTCCTGCGTGAATGACAAGCCGTTCATTGCCAGAACCTTGGACCAGAGAATGGCTTCAATATTGGGCACTGGTATTGTAGTCAGCTAACCTCATAATCCCAAATACCTGCGGGATCAGGATACTTACCATTCTGCTTTGGAAACTTTCCAGAGCGACGCAAAAGCATCAGAATGTAGCAGATGTATAAGGAGACCTCTGCATTGACGGTGGAGTCCTGCGTCGATGGAAGGCCTAATAGATGTTTCTCAGTCTTGAGGAAACGCTTGATCAAGGACCTTTCATTCTCCAATTCCGTCAATCTATCTCTCCAAGATTTCATAGCTGCCAGGGCCTTTTCCTCGTTCTTAGCTATTCGTTTAGTCTCGGCCGCCTCCAGAGCCTTTTGTCTTCCTGTTTGGGGGCCGCCTTTGGGGGTTTGCTTCCGATTCTTTACGGGAGGCTGTTCCTTCGAAACGGGCTTCTTTTCATGCTTAGGTCCGCCCCTAGACTTCGTATCCTTCCCTTCGGTAGGTTTGCTTACAACAATGACTTCAGGATCGATATTCTTTCCAGATGCGCCGGTCAAACTAGCGGAGTAGGAAATGGTATCTGCCATGAACCGTTGATTTCTTCTCCGAGCGAAGAACCCGGGACGCTTCGGGATATGTTTGGGATCCACGCGCTTTCTAGCATTGTGCCAGTGAGTTAGCTCCTGGAAAATTTGGTTTTGTTGTGGCTCTGAGTCATCTTCGGTTTCCAATTGTACATGCTGTAAGTACTGATCGATAACAGGATGACTGAACGAGAGAACGGTGGGCACGAATCGGCTCTTGGGATCACTCGATCGCTCAGGGGAGCATTGTGCAATGTCTAGAAGGCAACCGGGAAGCATGTCTGAAACATCCACTCCACTCAGAGCCGCGAGGGACTTAGCCAAGGCTATCGCCTCTATCCTTAGAGACTCAGGTAAGAGCAGGTCTGAGGCAGTGCTGCATATTGTCAGATATAGCCTTCCGTCGACCAAATCAAACAAATCCCACTCGGCCGCTGCGACTTGCTCGCCTATTCCTCTGTCGATGATATCTATGGCTACTTGACAGAACTCCTTGAAGATCTCATAGTATGGTGCTTCCAAGACGGCCTCGTTTCGCGGAAGGGAACGCTGCGAGAGGCGGCTGTGGCGTAGCATGACGAGTTGAATGAGGATATACATGGCTCCCTTCCTTTCGGCATCTGTTGCAGTAGGATCCAAGATATGGGAAAGGGTTTGGAGAGTCAGGATCTCCCGAGAAGTTAGACCTTCGCGTTGACATGTTGTCAGATCGGCCAGTAAGCCATCCTTGGGGAGTCTGTGTAGGGTATCATTACCATACACAGTCGGTTGGCCAGTGTCAAGGGGTGACATCCTTCCCGGAGGGGTTGCAACGGAAATCATAACCTAGGAGGCAGTCAGAAAATGCGAAGTAATCACACGGAGTTCCTACACACCTTTGAACTCGCGAAGTTGATTTCGTCAATGAAAGCCACGCAGTAGCCAGACTGGGACAAGCGGTACCCTATACTCAGATGGGCGAGAGTAGTAGGATCATTGTTCGAATGGCTAGCTCGGCCGTCCGAGCACATGAAGAAATACTGTGGAGTGCAGACTAGGTATTGGCGAAACGCGTCACTGTCGATCGCGTCAAAACGATGGCTGAAGTCTGATGGAGATTGACGAGCAAAGTGCTGGATGAGAATTGCTCTAGTGAGGATATATTTGTAACCATGCTCATCGGCGACACCAAAAGGAATAGAGAGATGCTTCTGGCTGTCGAACCAGACGATGTCAAAGTTACAACCGCGGTCCGTCAACTTCTTCAAGAAGGATTCGACAGCATGGACAGCATGAAGCAGCTGGAACCCACGTTCATAGTCGACTCGTGCCGCGGGGATGCAGTGGGCAATGAGTGCCTCGCCATGGATTGCGAATGATTCCTTGCCAGCAAAGTCGCTGACGATGTCGACGGTGACGGGACTCAAAGAGGCGTGCCAGATTTGGATCAACGAACGAGTCGCTTTATCCCATGAGGCTTCTGGAGATGCCATGTTGAGTCGCAGGCGTGTTGGTGCGTGCGGATGTCGTCTTGCGTATTCCACTATGGTGGAATTTGGTCAGTGTTGATAAATCAGGATGGGCTGATGCGAGAACATAAATATCGCATCTGATGTTGGGTGTACAGCTATCAGATTGGGCAGGAAACACGGAAGAAAAGTGAGATGTGAGAGATGAAAATTGCAAGTAGGTAGCCGTGACGATCTTGCAGGTTGTAGCAAATCATCAGATTGCAGCTCGGATGCACAAACTGTTTATTTGTGTGAAGTAGAATGTTGGATGAGGGGAGGCTGCACCTTAGGTTATTGTACCGCTTCGACGTTGCAGTGTCAACAGAGCCTGACTGATAGGTAGACACCCAGCAATGAAGTTTCGAATTAGAAGGCTTTGATCGCTACAGAGAGCTGTAACTGTACAGTAACACACCTGGAGAATCCAATTGACCTTGGATTAAACGCACGCCAGTACATGTGAGGCTGTCTTTAGCGACAACGTTCCACTTTATATCCTTGCCCCTGCGGCTTCATAAACTCTCCAGGGCTTTCAGTTGATATAGATTAGGTACCTAGCTACCTCTACAGATTTCGCATTCTTTACTCAAATATGTCTGTTAATATGACCTCACTCTTGACTTCTCCAATTCTATAGATCGTCTTCTATAATAGTATTACAAGAGGCAACGGCGCATCGCGCGGCACTAGCACGATAACTTGAGGTTTCTAGAATTTCTCAAAGTCTCTTTATCATCCTTCGACTTTCCTATTTGGGAAATCCTGAGGAAACCTCAGGTGTTTTTGTTTTATTTTTTCTCAATACTCACAATCAAACCCCTTTGCCTCTTGTTTCCCTTTATCTACGAGAGTTGAACAAGACACTTATATTTCATAACACGAAGACCATCTCTCAAGTAGCCACCTAAGAAAGAAATCCCGTAGCACCAAGGCTCCCACAGCACTTACCATATCTCGATGAACCCTTGGAGAGCCCGCTGATATTTGTGGAGAGGCTTGGATTGTTTCTTGAGGGATGTCGATAACGGCCGTTTGATTTTGTACGATGCGCACAAAGCCTTGAGTAGCCAGAGACCATTGTTCCATCATATCCTCAACGTCAGGGTTAAGGTCAAGGTCAGAAACCTCGACACGTCACCGTCCAGTCGGGGCGGTGTATGTTCTTTATGTACCTGGACACGGACCCAAATTATAGGGTATCTCGACGCCCGACACGGATCTCGCTTAGGTTAGCAAGACTTCCGCCCGAAATCAACCCGAAAATCTGGTTATGAATGTACCAGTTCTCAGCATCTCGATATAGATGTCTCAATATCGAGCAACTCCAGTGAATCTGGTAGCATTTCACCTAGGTTGTTACCTAGGCATGCCCTCATTTCCTACTACCCCCGAGCGCACGTGCACATGTGTCCCGACGAAGTCTTCCAGTTTTACGTAGAGTCTTCTTAGGTTTTTGAGCTGTCGCAAAGAACCGATTCTATAGTCCGGCATTCCACTGCGACCTCGACTGCACGAGGCGCTTGCGTCTCTATAAGTAATTCCCGAAGGTTAGGAGCTCGATTCTCAATGCGTCTCCTATCTCTTCTAAACAAGCCTGGTCCATATTCAACCCAGAATACCCATATCTAACTTTAAGGCTATTGAGGTTCTGACACTTAGACAGCAGACGTAGCAAGGCTTCGCCACTCAACTCTGTGTTGTTGAGAGTTAAGTGCTGAAGGCTTAGAGTATCGGAGATATTATCAAGTGTTGCATCCTCCCAAACGCTCCAGCTACGATCGCGTTCGAAAACGTTAAGGTTCGGGAGCTTGAGCACCGAAGATGGCAGTGGTTCATCTAAATAAAATGGATATCCGTAGCCATATTGTATTTGTATTGGAGAAATGGTTTGATAGTAGAAGAGTAGCTGGCGCTTCGTCTCAGGAGCATCGCAGCTGTTTTGACGCAGAGTCAATCGACTCTGTAGCTACGTCAAATATCTTAGATAGTAGTTCCCCAGTCAACGGTAACGACATGTATAATCGTTCCATATTCGGGAGGAATGCGAGCATCATTGCAATCTCCAACTCAATATCGTATTCGTCAAGGCCATTCAGAACTTCTTGTCTCAATTTGGGTGGCACGTCGAGACTCCACTACACCTTGCGAAATACACTCTATCCATACCTAAGTATCATCTGCGGATGAAGTTCGGGGCAAAGTTTCATGACGGTGACCTGTACGCAAAAGTTACGGACATGCTGTCCAAGGACTGGGTGTGCTCAGATAATGTTCGTATCAGGCGCCAACAATAGGGGTTGCGCAATCCATGCGACAGAACTATTTTGTGCAGCGGGTGATGGTTGATAGGTTGCTAAGAGATGCGTTTTGCGTCTTGTGGAGGGGTGTGTTGCCGATGTCGGGAGGCAGCTCAAAATACGAGAAGATCTACTCCCAAATCTCCTCTAAAAGATGTTGAACCATGGCAACGGACGATCCTCGTTTGTATAAACTTCTGACGGAACGCTTCTAAGGTTGTGAGTTGCTGTGTTTTTGATTGTCGCGTTACGTTAACAGGGATGAAGTTGTTGAAACTCCGACGTGTGAGAAATGGCAACTTCCATAGTGGGGTAGCTGTTGAGGGCTTGACAGCTGCATGGCCAGCGTTCGCAGGTGAACACCACGTCTGACTAAGCAGCGGTTACTCAGGGGTGATCAGGGGTAGTCGGGGCGACTTTAAGAGATTATCAGCGCCACACGCAGAATTGAAAAGTCCTAAGGTCATGACTCCAAGCAATCCTCAAAAGGAGGAGTATCACAAGATGTAGGCACCTAGTCTAGTGCAGGTATTATAGTGGTATATATAACCTGCGGCGAGCCTAGGTAAAGAGACATATGATGATAGCAATGCCTATTGGGATTTTCGTGGTCATATCAAAGATATGTTACCTTGGGTATCAAGCCTGGCAGAAAGCCTGTTGCACTGCCCACAGCCTTCTAGTATTATCAAGTAACTACTGTCAGGTACAGTACAAGACCTCTTAACACTCTTACCGTCAGACAAGTAGATCAATATATATCACACAAGCCCCATATACCCGTATCTTTCTGTAGATATATGAGCTGAAGCGCGCCTTAGCACCAGGACAGGAGCGACGTTAGGTATTCAATAATTACTTCATCCTATCCTATGGATACTATAAGCGGCTTAAAATTCTTACTTGCAATAAGATTCATATCTGGTGGGCGCATTATCTTCTAGGATATTAAAACTTACTACCTAGGTGCCAAGGAAATAACAAACGTAATAGAACAATTATTCAAGTGCGCCTATCTTTCTAACTGATTTCTGTGTTGGGACGAACTGTTGATGACATGAAAGCAATATCGAACATGCGGCACGACCGTGTCAGACACTCGCTCCGTGGCTTTAGGCGTACCGTCTTCAAGGAAGAGGAAACAGTTATTCCTTTCAAAGCTTCCCGGAGCAACTTAGTGGTTTTTAAGATCATGCTGATCCTTCAGTGAAAAGGCAGGGAGCTCGTGTGGCAGACCATCAATAATTTGTGAGAGCTCCAATATACTCCAAAACTTTTAGTTATGGTGAGAGAGTGGCTGCGCTGTTGAGTTCCGTGCCGTGGCCCTTGAGCTTGGATTGCACGCTGAGTCGTTCTGCGGCAAAGGAAGGACCCAAGGACAAAATCAAGAAGGCGACCGAAGAGGAGGGAAGTTCAGCTCTTATACATTTATAAGTAGCTTAGCAGAATATTCATGGCGAGAAACATGAAAAACCCTAAGTCAGACATCGGTGAAGCCAATCCTCAAAGTAATTGACGTGTATTCCACTACATTTTCGATTCACGTATGACGGTTATTATGACTTATCCTTGTCAGGGGTTCTACAGGATTATACAGGCACGAAGTGAGTAAGAGATGGATGTTTGCTCGTGAGCTAGTTCATCCAGGTACCGCTTATTGGTTTTCTCAAAGAACTATTTGAATTCCAAGGCCCTCAAGCAACTTCGAAAATATATTCTTGGAGCCAGCCTAAAACATACAGCCAATTCTTATCTGTCAAACACACCTGCCATTAAACGCCCAGAGGCCAGAATCGAAAGATAATGGCCGGCTCCAGATCGTCTAGCAGCAGCTCATCCAGCAGCAGCAGCTCGTCCAGTTCGAATCAACCCAACGCGACACATGGATCTAGCGGAGCGGAACATGATGGCCAACCCGCACACTTGGATACGGGTGTACTAGAGCGGCTCCCGTCCCTACGACGCTACGTGCAGACTGAAAGGTCTTATGAGACTGAGACGAACCATGGTGATGGAAACGAAAACGAGGACAGCGCCCTTACTCGCGGCAACACCTGGCACCCCTGCTTCCGTCCACCGTCCCCTGCGCCATCCCCTCGGCGTTCTAGATGGATGGGTTTCACCCGACGATCTCCGAGTGCGCAACCGCTTATCAGAAACAACCCTGGCGCAACGGACGCTCAAGACAATCCGGACACTGCGACTCAAACGTTCGCGAAGGCGTTGAGGAACTGCCAAGCTCAGCTGAGGAGTTGCTGGGCTGGTCTGTTGGTGTGCCTCCACTTCAAGGGCAAGAATAACGGGGATTAAATGATGGTGGATTCGGTATCACCATAGGCCAGGAGGCTCCTACTGTACGGCAGTGGTGATATAAGAAGGGAGTATGGAACTTAGCGGGAGTAATCCGAGTTCTCTCTGCGGCGAGGTCGATAGATAGTACCGAAAACAATACCAACCTCACAATACAATTGTATTATCACAATAACTTGACCTTGAATGCTTAATCGACCTTGGACTGCAGGTTATTTATAATATGGGATATTGTATCCGAGCCTTGAGGGGATAAACAAATTAATCATCGTCTGGCAATGAATCAAGACGCAATTGTAATTGACCGGAGCATTAGACACACTTCTAATGAAATTACATTATCTAGGCACCTACCTCTGGGACATCAAGTTCGATCTCTTTGTAGATAGCCTAGGCTCGCACGTCAACTATTTCGTAGAGGACATCACCGCTGGCGTGACGATGTCTTAATATATACTCCGCACCAATTGCAGGGGCTCGTTTTAGCCAGGGGGACGCTGCCGCATTTAGACAATTATTATTGCCCCCGGTAAGATCTAGAGATCGTTCCGAATGGCGTCGATGGGCTCCTCCACAATTTCCCCCAGAAAATCCCCGTTTGTTATAAATTGCTCGGAACATCATTCTCCATTTTGGGGGTGATCTTCCCAACCCACCGCAATTGCTTTCCGCCTTTGGGTGCTAGTCTTCAATCTCCCCGGACCGTCGGGTTGCATCTTATTAACATGGGGTATAGCTAATTGAGGGTGAACATACATAAAGGCCACGATGCCCACCCATGAGCTGGGGGAACATGGATAACTGCTTAGGTTGAACGACTCAAGCGCAGCTCCACGCGAAGATGATATCCTCAGCCCTCTTCACGAGCCTCCTGCTCGCCACCTCAGCGTCCGCTCGCCCGGCGAAGCGAGGGACGGGCGCGATCACATGCCCCGTAATGCTCAGCGGGTTCGTGCCGGCAGACTCGGCGCCAACGGACTTCGACTCATACGCGACGAGCCCATTCAACCCGGACTACATCCGAGGCTCAGAGAAGTTCTCGCAGATCCTGCAGTTCCCAGACGTTGAGGCCTCGCGCTTCGATAATGAGACTACAAGAGCGGTCGAGGTCACCATCAACGACAAGTCCATCTTCCAGACACAGAACGGCTTCCGCCGCGCCGGGCTGCAAATCCAGGGCGACACTAATGAGGGCGGCCCGGGCACCACTGGCGTTAGGACCCTGCACTTTAGCGTTAAACAGGATCCCCAGCGGACTCTGAATCTCACGCACGAGTACCTGGTATGGAAACTCTAGGATGTGCCAGGAGGAGAGACAGCAAGGAAATTCCGCAATATGCTAACTAGGAGACTATGAATGTAGAACGTCTGGCACGAAACCTCCGACTACAGCGCCAACCAATTCAACTTCCAGACCGGCACCATCATCGGCAAGTCGGGCAGCGACAAGAACTACTTCAAAGTCCTGAACCGGCAAAACACCCAAGTGTGGTCGACCGCCGTCGACGCCACCGCCTGGCAGAACTTTGCCATTACTCTGGATTTTTCGAAGAAGTGAGCTTTGAATTTCCCTTGCGAAGGATGTGAATAGATGGAAGAACAAATGCGCTAAACTCGAGTTCTTTTTAATAGCACCCTCCAAGTGTACTACTCCACAGGCGACGAGCCCCTGAAGGCCGTAACCTCTGCGCTAAGCAACAACAACGCAGGCGGCGGCCAGTACCAAATCGGCATCCTGAAGAAGCCAACAGGCACCTCGGATGTCGTCAACTCGGGCTTCCAGGAGAAGGGCATCAGCGAGGGGCAGATCTACGGAGGTATCTTCCTCGAGGACAGTGCCAACGCCTGCGTGTCGCTGTAGAGTGAGTTTTGAGGGTGATGAAGGTCCTCCACGGCTAAACAACACTTAGCTAGCCTAGAGAAGCTTTATCTTAAGAATATATATCGCGAATACAATATTTACAACATTCTACATCTTCATGTAATCTGAACATCGACGCGGATGCATAAGAATCGCAAAGAAACCAGATCGATAAGCATGCGATGCTCTAACTTAACATAAACAAGTCTATTATGATGTACGTAGGTATGTATGTGACTTATCTAGATACGGCTTTGCCTGATCTAAATATGCGGAGATAGAGAAATACGCCAACAACGAGTACAATCTATCATCGTTGTCGCGCACCAACTTATCCCCCTCCCTCTCCCCCTATCCCTCTCTCTAATAAACAAACTCACCGCAACTGCATCATCCCCTTCCTCCTTTTTAGACTAGGGCGCTTAGGAGCAGCCCGCATCGGCTCAGGAGACGCATACAAAGCCGTAGCCATAATAGGCTGCGGACCAGAACTCTTCGGCCTGCTCTGGCTAGGCAAGCGTTTGCGGTCGTCCATGCGTGGAGCCGAAGGGAGAGCCTTCTCCCCAGACGACTCGGCATGGTGACTGCTGTCAGCATTGCCCCGCCCTTGGTACTGGACACAGTCGCTGACAGCTCGCGGCCGCATTTCGTGGAGCTGTGCGCGGTACGCAGCGGACGATGTGGGCGACAGCGAGGCTACCATCGCCTTCGCCTGGTGGATGACTTCGCGCTGCGACCAGTCGGATGCGAAGAACGAGTCTAACACCGGGCTTGGGATCTTGATGTCGTCTAGAAAAAGTGAATCTTCATGCGAAAGCCTGGTTTCTATTGAATGGGTACTGGTAGTCCCTTGTGAGGACCTGGACGCCTTATGTTGCTGGCGCTGCTGTGGCTGCTCCAGTTGCTGATGCTGACGTCCCCTCTCCCTCTCCTTAAAAAAACTCGCCTCGTCTCTCTGCTGCATCCCCCGACTCCCATTCTCAACCTGTTCCTCATTCTCCCAACCGCCCATTTCATTCTCCGAGAAAGCCATCCTCCTACTCTTCTTTGTCCTCTTCTGATCGTGCCGTTGCATCTCCCCCTCCGTCCCCCTATTCATCTCCACATCCCCCAAATCCTCCTTCCTAACTGGAGCGAATCCCGCTCCCTCTCCCTCCTTCAACAACGTAGCCCAATCGGTCGCTACATCCTTAACAGGCGTCTTGGCCACACGATGTACCTCGAAAGTCGACGGTGGGCGCACTACAACAATGAGAGTCAGCAATTACTTCTTTAAGTATGAGAGGTCTAAGACGCCGAGGTATGTCTCGGGAGTAACAACCCCTAAACCGGCTCGACTAAGAAGTAATTATCAACTTCCGAGACAAGCTAGAAAGGGAAAAAAAAAAAAAAGGAAACTGTCGATGTTACATACCGCCTATCTTCTGCAGCTGCAGGTGCAAGCTCCCGCTAAACCGCTCACGCGCGCGTTCCACAAGCGACGGCTGAGTCTGCCGCGGGGCATCCGAGACCCAGGCTCCGCGCGACGGGCTGCGGTCGGATCGGGATGAGGGCCGCGAGGTGGAGTATGTCGAGGAAGGGGAGGGAGGGGCTGGAGTCTGCTTCCAGCGGCCCTGGACAGAGCCTGTGGAGGCGGAAGGCGCCACTCCGACTTGTGAACTCGAGGTTTCTGTTGACGGGGTGTGGGGGTTGTAGGTTGGCTCCGAGATCTGGCGGTTGTTGTTATATGTGACTGTATTGGTGTTGTAGTTGTAGTCGAGCTGCGACAACTCACCGATACGCGAGGACTGGACGCCGCTTCGCGAAATCGGATTCGCGCTCCGAGGAGCAAAGGAGTATGTAGCGCTGCTGTAATCGCTGCGCAGATCTTCTTCGGTGTTGTGGTAACGCCTTGGAGCCTCGCGCAGGTCCAGGGATGGCGGCCTGGCTTTTATACGGTGGTCACCACGTACAGGTCTCTGTTGTTGCTGCTGGCGTTCCTGCTGGCGTTCCTGCTGGCGTTCCTGCGGCCGGTACGCATCGTACATCGAAAGACGCAATGCAGATGGCCCGGCCCCTTCGCTCTTCGTCTCCCATTCAGCGCTTGGCCGCACATAAACCGGCTCCTGCGGCTTCCAGGTGTTGAAGCTGAGTCGCGTTCCTTGAGGTTCTACTGAGCCGTGCTCGCTCGCCACTTTCGCGAGAGTGGGAATACCAGTGGCTGAGCTAGGACGTAGGATGGCTGGATGCTGCTGTGATCGACCGTAGTCTCTATTCTGTGGTGGCATCTCTCTAGGCGGGTGGGCGGGCTGGACTAGAGTCTCATAGGCGTCAGCCCGGTGAAGTGTGCGCATCAGCTGCTTGTTCTCCGAGCTGGCGTGCTCGCGCGACGAATCCGCAGCTGCCCTGAGCCCTCTCTCCTCAGCAACGACACCACCCGCAAGGTTGCCACGCACTGACCGAAGTCGTAGTCCTGGTCGGGCCGGTAGCTTAAGAGGAAGAGGAATGGCGGCATTGGTGCTGTGGCTCGATTTGCTAGCGACGTCCCAACTGTCAATATCGTCAAAGTCAGACTGAACGCTGCTCGAGCCGTCGCTATTGTATCCCGAAAGCCCTAAAGCCTCCGATCGGAAGGGCTTGCTGCTTTTCATACTCATCTCCGATGGTCTGCTGGACATCCAAGCACAAGTGGTTGGACAAGGTTGAGCGGAAAGAGTAGTCCGTGTGAGGACCGCTTTCAAGAGTCAGCCTCGGCACACGCCCAGTATTGAATATATTAGATACCTGGGTAGACGCCGAAAGATACAATGGTACCGTACCTAGTAAATCAGACAACGGTATTGTTCACCATGAACATAGTTACTTCCACCAAGAAAACAAGTCCCTTGTTTAGATATACTCCTAGACGTGAGGCCGTTGATCACTGCGTAAAATCGCTAGCTAGAAACAAGGGAGACATCAATAACAATGATCATTGTTCTAGAGACACTCTTTGTGGAAAGAACGGTCTTTGTTTTCGGTTGACGACAATTCATGTGGCCTCGCACAGCTTGAGACGAAAGAGTCGCTTGGATCGCGAATACCAATAGCACTCTAAGTAGGATCTGCGCCTTGCTAGTTCAGCGGTTTCCTGCCAACGAATATTGGTAGCTTACCTAGGTAATTTACGGACATAATGTTGGTAAAGAGATAGCAACCTAGATTTCTAGAATGGGAATTTAATTCTGGGGCTTGCAATAATAAGATGTATCATTCAACTGCCCGTCTGGACCTACCTGGAATGTATATGATTTACGAATCAAGTTATGATTTTCATTTAGAAGGGAAACGGTTTAGACTTAAGTCTCTGTTGATCATTGGCGTGATGTCTGCTGTAGAAATCATCGCGAAATTCCTATGTACAGCAAAAGTGCAGCGTGAATGAGCTAAATGCAAAGTGTTCCACCATCTTTCTCGGTTCGCCTTTTCGCCACTGCTATGCAATTGAGAAAACGCGATCTTCAGGACTCCGACTTGTCCCTAAAGTAGAAGAGGGACTTACACATTGTGGCTAATATGGATTCCTCGAAGGAATCGTATCAAATCGATGACATCTGAATAGAAGTGATGTCGTTTCGAACCTTTTGAAGAATGATTGCCGCAGATACAGAGGCAAACGATGCCCAATTAGAGCAACAACCGTCCACCATATTAGGAAAAAGTGCCTAGCTTTGCATGCATGCAATTCACTCTTCCGCGCCTTGTGAACAGAGAGTGCATCTTACCTGGTGGCAAGACTATCACGCCAGGTTTGAGGGGTTAATACCCATGAGGGAGGGGAGTGATTAGGCTACGTATTGGTAGGCTGGAGAGCCATCAGCTAGCTCTGCTCGTTCGAGGTACTCGCGGCCGATCAATGCTTCGATTCGACGCTTGATAAGTGCTACGTCAGGTTTGAACCGACCAGCTAAGACTTGGATAACTTCCGTGATGAGTTGCGAATGTCCTAGGTGCTTACGTTGCCTGGCATGCCATATTAGCTATAATTCCTGACGCGGGAGCTAATGCTTAGACTTACTTCATTATGCGGACCATGGCGGCATCGGTCACATACATCCTCGTCTCTTCGTTCTTCTGGTCTGTCTCTCTACGCTCCTCATCATTTTCGACCTTGTTGGCAGCATTGACCGAAGGAACCTTGATTTTGATAGCCTTGCTAACGAACTCGCGATTGAAGGTGAATCGGTCACCGACTTTAGCGGCGGCTTTCGTCTGCGACTCCTTTAGGAGAACGCGGTAGGTCTTGATTACGGAGAGCGATGTCAATACATTGATCAGATCAGGCTGCGGAATGTTTGTTCTTTCCAGGATATCCTCGAACGACAGCCACTGATCTTCGGCGATGTCGTTGAATAGCATTAGGACAACCATGCCGTAGGTCGACACGTTGATCTCATAACGACGATCCTTACTTAGAGGTCCGGAAGTCTTGCCAGGAATCTTCGGAAAAACACACTTGATATCCGCAGTTCCCGCGCCTCCAAGCCAAGTGAGTACACGGCCGTTGCGGTCGATGGTGTAGAACTTGAAGAAACTATCTTGAAGCCCTTGAATCTCGCGCGGATAGATGAGCTTGCCTTTGGGCCCATCCGCGAAACCTGTGCGGCCCATGATTTCCTTAGGCCAGTTGTTACCCGCAAGAATGCTGATGTTGAGGTCGATCTGCTTGTCGTCGGCGTCACCAAGGCCGCGGATGTGACCCCTGTACTGCTCCGTCGTCTCCTTAGAAGTACGCATGTCTCTGAACATGCCCTCAAACTTCTGGGTGAAGTTGTTACCTAACTCTCGCTTCATACGCGAAATCATTTCTTGCTCAACCTCTTGACTCTCAGACTTGGCATGTAGTAGACGACGAGCTAGATGCTTCTGGTAGTACTGCTCAAACTTATCCTTCTCGCCGAGAAATCGGAGCAGGGTAATCGCCTTGTCGAGGACGGCATCGACCTCGGCTTCAGTCTTGCCCTTGATACCTCGCTTGAGATTGTCGTCGATGAAGAGCGAGACGTACTCCGAGCTTCGGTCAAACAAGGTGATGAAGTCGGCAAAGTTCTTCGTTAATGCCGTGTGTAGGATGAGATCTTCCATGAAGCACGCAGACCACAGACGATCGAACTTGTCTTTGAGGACTAATACATCGTCGACCCACTTGACAGCCGCAGCTGTTTGCTGGGCCGTGACGTTCAAGGTCTTCGGTTTGGACCTTTCCGCTCCTTCTGTCGGCTCCTCTGCATCAGCCTGCTGCGCTATGCTGAAGTCGGTGTTCTTAAGTGCCTTTTCTACATCGGACCCAAGTTCCATGACTCGAGCACCAAGAGCGTTGCGCAAGGCGGTCTTCTTTGGATCGACACGCGCAGCGAGTTGGTAAAGGATGCTAAGATCTTCGATTCTATCGTTGCTAATCATGGACTTAACCCCACTACCCTCGAGATTGAAGAACTCTCCCATTGGGTTGACGATGAGTTCTTCTTCGACCACTTTTGTGATCTTCTGTAGGGACAGTTGAGAAACTGTGGTCTGACATCTATCGATTTCTTCGGCAAGTCGTCGCTGCGTGTGTCGAAGCCACGCACTAGCGTCGCCTGCACGAACCAACTTCTCGCACTCAGCCTTGTAGAAGTTTCGGCTGTTACGAAGGTAGACCGGCTCGAAGATTGTCACATATAGCTGTTCATGCTCGTTCTCCTCGTCCGTCTCGAAGAGATCCTCTAGCATCGAAGTGCAGCTACGCAACAAGGCCTTGTCAATGGCGTCTCCTTCTCTCTCCATATTGATCTGGTCGATGATAGTCGCAGTGAGGATAGCAAACACCTGGTAGTCGGATCCATTCTGCTTGACAGTCGATTTCAAGATGTGGTCGCGGAACAAGCCGATGGTGGTAGCATAGATTGTAGGACGGCTGTGGTCCTGGATGCTGCCTCGTTCCAGGTACATGAGAATGTCCGCAATCATGTTCATGGACATATTATGGGATTCCCAAGAACCACGGATACCCTTCAAGAATTTCTCGCCCATGGCACGACGTTCTACCACGCTCTTTCCAGGGACCTCTTCGAGCGTGATGCTAACAAGATTGGGTGTGATCAGAGCCCAAATGGGGGGCATAACCTCGTCTGCAAACCATTTTTCCTCGAAAGCTTTAACGCGGTCGTAAAGTTTCTGACCCGACTTCTTAAGAACGATCTTGTACGAGTATCGGTAAAGCTGCTCGAAGGAAAGGTTACCGGCGTTGCGCATGTGGATGTCGCGTAGTGCTTCGTTGAGCTTCTCCCAGCATTGTTCGAATTCGTCGACGGTACCGGGTTGGGCCACAGGCTAGCACATCGTTGTTAGCAGGCTACCAGTGCATAGATGGATAATGAAACAGTATATAATCGGTATGGAGAGGACTAGAGAGAAGGTTAAGGTCGAATGATGGGATATAGTATCCAAAGTATAGATATGGTGTTTCACGAATGGCGACATCAGGCATAATAAGTAGGTACCTAGGTACTCAACCCAATGACTGGAGACTTCAACAAAACTCTCGGAACAAAATCTTTGGAATAGGCGAGGCAGAATGAAAGCCGAGTAGAGGTGACGTACCCTTCGAGGAGGCCGGATGCGACCCCCGCGCATCATGGATCCTCCTCGTCCGCTAATCATGATTCATAGTCTTGATGTTGCTGGTCTCACCGGTTGGCGCGGGTGTTATTGGGAAGGTAAAGAGAGTAGTAGGCAGCTGGAGATCTGACAGTCGAAACAGCCTCGAACTCCGAGATGCCAGCGAATTCAAAGGCCGAACAAGTCAAGATATGCCGGCGTTGCGCGACAAGAGCATGGTGGGTGTGGCGCTGAAGAAATGGGAAGAAAGGTATGCGAAGATCGTGAAATACGCGAGGTATGCGAGGTGGGTGGCTATTTAGCTAAGCACGTCTCCGAAAATGGCGAAGATAAAACATGTAAATAAAGGGCATGAGCCTAGTAAGGTGAAATAAGTCGTCACTTTTGGCCTATGTGGCGAAGATGTATGTCTAGGGAGATATAGGCCGGCGTGGATTCACGGATTGATGAAGTGGTAGGTCGGTACCTAGGTTGTGAGGCGTCAAAGGTTGGAGCTGTCTCGGCGTTGTGAAAGGGATTAAGTTCTAGAAGTATCTTAGCGTGCATTTAACGTGGGAACCGGGACTTACAAGGTTGGATCTACTTGGGCCGGGCATCTGCCCCTCCAGCGGGGCAGGATTATCCTGACCACCGGCGCTAGGCTTATCTTATCCGTGCATGTCTTATCAAAATCTTCATCACTGACGTACCACCTATCTGCCCTGTTCTGTCCTGTGTATCTACATAATAATGCATGATATTCTTTCTTTTACCGTATCTTCCGGCAGAACATGGCCTTGAGATCAATCACTAGAATCTTCCTCAATCCAGTCTTCCGTACTACGAGAACAATCTCGCCTTCTATTCTGCGCCCCTTTCCTCGCCTTCCCCGGACTTCGCAGCCGGTCGCCCGTCGGTTTGCCCACGCCATACCCAAACCCTCGAGTCGGACGCCCGAGGTATCAGCATCATCGTCGCCATCCGAACCCGAGGCGAAGCCGCGAAAGCTCCTCGAACCTCATTATGAGTTGACATTCACCTGCGTGCCCTGCGGCGGCCGTTCTACCCACGCGATATCGAAGCAGGGCTATCATAAGGGATCCGTACTCATCACTTGCCCGTCCTGCCGGAATCGCCACGTCATCAGCGACCACTTGGATATCTTCGGCAATCGCAAGATCACGGTAGAAGATCTTATGCGAGAGAAGGGGCAGCTCGTGAAACGAGGAACCCTCGGAGAGGCCGGCGATGTCGAATTCTGGGAAGACGGGACTGTGACCGAGCGAGGCGCCGACGGCGCTAACGGCAGTTCTGATCAGGCAGATGTACGAAGCGAGTTGAACGCACTGCCAGAAGAGGAAGAAGCAACAAGATTACGGGAGGCAAGGGATCCTTCGTCCCAGTCAACAGAGCCAACACCATCGGCTTCTACGCCACTAGGGATTCCAACTACTCGTCCGTCAGTAGATCGCACACGGCAGACAAAGCATGTGCCATCCACACGACGTTCATTTTCGACAACCGCGCAGTCGAATATTCGCTCGAGCCATGCTTTACTGGCGAAAAAAAAGGGGAAACGGCGAGCAGGTCGTCGTGGCGGTGCCAAGCGCAAAACACCGCGTGCGAAGAGCGAATACATCGAAAGGCGACTTATTTTGACTAGGAACCAGCGACCCAAGGACAGCAGTCCCCCTGCCCAGACTGCTCCAGAGCCCGAAAACGCACCGCCTCCCCTTCTCAAAGGCGGTAACAACAAAATCAATTACACCAACGATATCCTACCGCGGATCCGCGTTCTGGCCGATGGACAGTCTTTCGCAGGCGTTCGGTACCATAGAGCCAAGCCGAAGAAGCTCCCGCCAGAGTTCCTGGTTCGGCGTATATTACGAAAAGCTCTAACGCACAAGAACGTTGTCGAATTAAAACCAGCTCCTCGCGTCGTGTCCCGGCGCCGCCGCCATAACGAACCAGTAGACGATCGTCCATGGTATGTCCGGACCGGTCTAGTTAACTTATTTAACGAGACCGACCATCAAAAGGATAACGCTGAAACAAAAGGTTGATTTTGGGAAGTCTGTCGTGTGAGAAGGGTTAGATGCCTGCGGGGAGTAGTTCGCGGAAGCAGTCAAGAGATGTATCCTACTACGCCGAGGAGCCATTCTAGAGCATACCCTGCAGCTTTGAGTAGGTAGCGCCCGTGGATGGCTTGAGGTATTGCCTACCCACCTAGGCTTCAGACTGGTTGAGCCTTCAGGGATCATGAATACGTTGGTGTGAGCGTATTTTTAACCCACCTGGCCTATCAAATGGCCACATAGCAACACAGAAGCTGTCATTCTCTGCCACAGAGGCTAGAATATGTCTCAAATGAGAATCAGTACCAGGTAATATTAGAGAAGAGGATATTAGTTGATTAGAACACACGAGATAGGTCTGTATCAAAGTCTTGTAGTATATATCGCCCATACATTGTACTAAATCAAAACTCAGCATGTTCATATCCAAAAGCGCACTCACACTATTGTTTGCGCTGTGCTTTAGCAAGCAGATGGCTTTTCTCTACAAACTCCCCGATGTACCCTGAATGTAGGGAGTATTAGAGACGGCGTGACGAGGCTCCAAGTAGCCGTAATAACGTTAAAAGTATTAAAGAAGGTAGCAGCACGATACCAAGTATCTCCCAGGATGTCGCGCAGGAGAAGTTTCCCTGTATTGAGAACATTGAAGGAAGCTATACATATCAACTAAACACCTCCCGTCTCAACGCGTTCATCTACCAGAGTAATACGGCGGTTTATTAGTGGCTACCATTCCCTGTACCTTTACCCTACTCGACCACAGAACACAGCGCAAGCAGAAATGCTCACTCATTTAATTCGCAAAATTGGCCAGGTTCATTCTCCGTTATATATACGATGCTAGTTTAACCAGCATATGTTTCCCCCTTTAATTTTCCATTTCTCTAAGCCATTTGCGCCACAAAACTCGCCATGACAAACATACACTCCCTGCCCTAGTACTCCCTCCTCCTATTCCGATTCTGCAGGCCCTTCTCCTTCCTGCGCTTGACCTTCTTATCGAGGCGTCCCTTCTTCCACTTGCCGAAGCGGTCGGGTTGTGTGACGGCCTCAATCTTCCTCTTCCTCGACCTACTTTCACGGCGATTCTTCGCCCGCTCACGGACAGCGAGCAGTTCTTTGGTGTACTCGGCAGTGCCGAACTTCTTCTGGAGTACGTCCATGGTCTCTCCCGCTTTCGTCTTGAGACTCTCGTATCGTGTCTTGAACAGCTCCTCGACGGAGAACGGCGTTGGGATCGAGGGGTCAGTGAGGTGATACAGTGGCGTGAGGAGAATGTTGAGGGAAGGTTGAAGAGATGGCGCGGGTTGCGTCGAGGCGAGTATGGATAGGATGTCTAGCGCTGCCACTTTAGGGACGAGTGCACTGGCCCTAGGAGGCGTCTCCTCAATGAGGGTATCGGAGAGCCAGACGAATAGTGTATGGAGTGTGATGTTGTTGGTATTGTCTTCAGGATCGAACCCTCCCCACTCTTCCTCTTCATCGTCTGCCTCACTATTGGGTGAGTCGGCGTCCGACGAACCAATATCCAGGAACTTGCTCAGCGTTAGAATGACTCGGCCAACTTCAGCAGCCAAGGTCTCATCTAATTCCGCTACGTCCTCAGTAGAAAAAACTGCGTCCTCGTCCATGTTCAAAGGCACGGCGCTGCCTCTCTTCTGCATTCTCTTCTTCCACCTCCGCAGAGTGACAGGACTAAGAACTCCCACAGCATACAGAGCCAATTGCCCCACCATTTGTGGTGTCAATTGAAGGCCGTGCGATCCAATAATCGACTGAGTATTGTCGGCATTCTTATTGTTCTCGTGGAAGTCAGCCAGGTAAATTCTTAGCAGACGCACGCTCGATAGTTTGACGGTAGAATCGGGGTGAGAGAGAGGGGTCGGGATGGATGACCATAGTCTCTCATGTGCCAAAGCTATTAAAGGGTGCTTCTCTATGAGAACCGGCACTGCCCGTAGAACGGTATCCATCAACTCCGAATCTTTCGAGAAAGTCGAGTAATTGGCTAGAATGTTAGCTATGGTCTCAAGTAAGAGATCTACATCTTTACGGTCTCCTGAGGCTGGCTCTCTAGCCTCGAAATAGAGCGCAAATGCCTGGACTGCAAGTTGCAATACGGAAGAGTTGTCATCCTGCTCCGTCCAGGATCTCATCAGTGAGAGAAATTTCGAGGTTCGCTCTTTATCCGCTTTTCGGAAGATCTCCTTGATTAACTCGCCCGCGGCCAAGCGGCACTTCTCGCTATCGTCGTTGACCAAGACGAAGACTAGTGGAATGAAGCACGTTGTTGCAATTTCCTGAACAAAGTCATCGGCAGACTTCATCAGCAGGAGGTGCACAATCTCCATGACTGAGAGCCGACCGCCTTCCCTTTCGTACTTCAGGTTTGCCACAATAAAGCTAAGCTGCTTAGCCCACCTATTCTTCTTTTGAGGATAGTCACGAAGGAACTGAAAGAAAGCGCCTCGAGCTAAGTCCCGTGTATCTTTATCGTCGTTGGTGATCATAATAGTCCCGACGTAGTCGAGAATGTCGTAAACAGTAGCCGTCTCGACTTTCCGATCAAGAACTGATCGCAAGAAGTTGAACGTGACGTGGCGATAGAGAGGCTCTGTCAAGTCATCCTTGATCTTGCCGAGAAGCATGTCGACGGCTGCATCCTTGACCATTACATCGCGACGGTCTCGTATGATGACAGACATGAGCTTGAGAGCACTCTGCGCAAGGTCGGTTGCAGTTGACGTGGAGGTTGAGACACATTTCGATGCTTCCTTCGACGCTACCTTATATAGCTTCGTAGCATCATCAGTCTTGAACGGAACCTTGACTAGAACGGTGAGAAGCTTGAATGTTGCTATCTTAACTTCTTCCTCGCCTCCAACAAGCGCATCGCCTAGGATTGGTATGAATCCAGTAATATTGGCCGCGTTGCGAATGTTGTCATATTTTCTCAGCACGGATCGCAAAACGTCGACGGCAAATCGCACGAGTTTGTACGTGTACTTGCTAGTTGTGCTGCGATCACCACTTTTGTTGGCGCCCTTCTGGATAAGGTACCGTCTGAGCTTTGGGTCAAGCCTAGACTCTGCTCGAGGCTTCTCGCTCTCATATACTCGTTGAATAACCTCGTAGCAGAACACCAACGTATCACGGCTATCCGCTGCAGCATTTCCCAGTAAGCCAGAAGTAATCCTAGACAAGAGGTCGTCGATCTTTCGAACCATGCGGAGGTCGAGTTTCTCAAGTAGTAGTGATTGAAGGGGGCGGACGAGGTCGACCAGGTGATCAATTGAGGCAGTCCGTGCGATGAGCTCCATCGAGTCTTGGCTTTTGCTACTCTTGATCTCCTTCATTTGACTCACGTACTCCTCCGCGTCTTTCTCTTGGCCTACGACACCGAAGATGTCATCCATAATGACGCTGACTATTTTTTCGAGGCAATAGTCAAGGTCACCGGGTTGGAATTGGGGGATGGCGTGAACTAAGATGGTATGCATCGTATAAGATAAAATGTGAAGTTGATACCCCTTTGTGAGAGCACCTCTGAGCTCATTGAGGACGAATCCAAAATAAGACGACCCTAGAAGCGATGTCATGGTTGAGAGTGTACCCCTTGCCATCTCTCGAGATTCCCAAGCCTTACTTCGCAGGATGTGGCAGATATCGGTAAGCACTCCGGGGAGTTTCTGGTTAAGTGACTCTTTTGGGAGTAACTTCAGAATCTTCACGATGATGATGCCGACGGGAACACGAGAGCTGACCGTGGTTTCGTCTTTCTCATGGATGTATTCTAGGAGGGGCGGTAAGATGTTGGTCAGGACATCCTCATTTAACTTTTCATGACTAGGCATTGTAGCTGCTAGTCTACATTTCCTCTGCGGTTCCACGGAGGCTGCAGAGTCAATGTCCATCGCATCTTGATTCTTTTCCGAAGCTGCCGCCGCAAGTGTATCAACAAATTTGCCAAGAAGTCTAATCAACTGTTTTTGAAGCTCCGGCTTCGACTCGATGTAGCTGATATATCTCCGGAGCGTAGCGCGATATTGTGGCCACTCCAGGGAGGAAGCTATATCAGCAATCGTCGTCGCGGCTTGAGCACCCACACCATGGTCGTCGCTTCCTTCTTCTCGATTAAAGATAAAATGTTCGAGAAGGGGCACGAAGAAGTGAGTTAAGTTCTTGCTGTTCAGAGGCGTGTGATAATTGGCCTTAGATAAAAGTTGGAGGGCGCGCATCTGTCTCGCCGCAGCAGGGCTGAGAATATTGTTGAAGAAGCTCGGGTCTGGATCATTTTCATCTGGCTCAGGAGTGATCACCACGAGATCGACAACGGGGCCCCAAGAAGGCATCCGTGACACCAAATATCCAAATACTTTCACGGTCTCCCTTCTCACTGTCTCTGATGGCTCACGTGCATTGGAATGCAGAGAGGGTATCAAGATGTTTGCGAGCATGTCGTAGAGTCTGACTTGCTCGTCTCCCTTTGAGCTTGCAGCAGCTTCTACAAACTTGCACAAGGCATCAGCAGAGTTTGCAGACAGGATCCCATATTCTTCATCATGTTTGATGTAGAAGGTCATGTTATAGATCAATGGCTCCCAATCCCGTGACGTGAAAGGTACATCTCTCGGCTGCAAGATGGCATTAAATGCTGTCAATCGTTTCTCATAATCTGGTTCGTCGACGCGATTGCTATGATAGGAGTTAAGATCTGCACATAGCGTAGATAATTCGGAGCACAACGGGTCGTCTGGGGTTAATACTGCTAAGACGTTTGATAGCGCTTGTCGGTTAACACGATCCCTGAAGAAGCCAAAGAGGGTCGCTATCGTCGAATAGATACGATTTTTCAGCTCAGCAGGAAGATCGACTCCAGCAAGCCTAATGAAATTTTCAAGCATGGAGAGGACAAGTCCCTTCGCTTTCGGATTGACACGTCGCGACGGCTGGTTGAGAAGGGAAACCGAAATATCAACGAGATCTGTAACATGAGCCGACTTTTGAATAATCGGGGACAATTCCACCACGGTCTCAACGCATGCCATGAGTAGATCTCTACCGACTTCTGCTTGGGACGTAAGGACGACACCAATGCTCTCCAGGATAGAATTGACACTAGGATCTAGTATTTCTTCTTGAATCAGTTCGTTGAATTCGGACTGTTCGGCCGGTTGCTGTGAGAGGTCCACTAGACTGCGTACAATTCCAAGCGCAAAGATCTTGACCTCGTCCTTAGTCTTCTCGAGTTTGAGGCATTCCATCAACTTGCCGACGATCCGCTTATCGATGGAGAGAAATAACGCAGTCCTTGGAAGCTGGGATAATGTTCCAAGGAACTGAAGGGTGCCAGAGATGCCTTGAGTTGTTTCGGCCGGAAGTTTCTCAAGGCGCGGGCTAATAACCTCTTTAATGAACACATCTTTGTAGGGAATCCATTCAAAGGTGGGAGCATTTCGGAGAAGCGCAATCAGGCATTTCAGCGATGTAGTCCTGACAACGCGAAGCAGAGAGTTATGTGTAGGTAATTCTTCCGTAACTTCGTTGTTTTGATTCAGTCTCCGGGAAGACAATACAAGGCAGTAGAGTACTGCATTGAGAATCGTGTCGGCATAAGAGAAGACGCTAGTGCCGAGCTCATTGATCACAGCTTCCATCATATTGAGAAATCCAACTTGCTTTCGCACGGTTAGTATTTCATCCTTGAAAACATCATCTTGCAGCTGAGCGTCTTTGACGACCTTAAGTCCATGAAGATCACCAAGAGCGATATCTAAGAATTCACCCGTGTCCTCAACACTGAGTTGCCTTAAGACAGCAAGTCGAGTAGCTTGAAGGCCATGCCGCCCACTTGCGGCGCCCTTTTTGGATATCGTCCTTCCGTAGAGCAATCTGAGCAATACTGGCATCATCTCAATACGATGTTCTGGCTGGATCTGATGATCGCCTTGGAACAATACGGTGAGCTCGTTCTTGAACCTAGCTTCATCGAGAAGGTACTCCAGATTCTCTTGGTAAGGCTTGACACCTTCCTGTTTCCAAGTAAGGATAGCCTTGAGAGCGGACTTCTGGACATCCACGTCGCCATTGGCAAGCAATCCGAGGAGAGCATCGTACACCTGTTGGCTCTGATATAATACCTTGGGGTTGGTAAATTGTGCGAATACCCCAAGGAGGGACTTCTTGTCAAAGAGAGACCACGATCCGCCAGAAAGCTGTTCAGGCAATTCGACCTCATCGTCCTCCTGGTCATCCGCGTCCTTGGTCCACGACAATAAGTAAGGCACTAGTCTGCGAGATCTTCTCTCTGCTATACTAGGTGCAGCTGAGAAAATTTTGAGCGCTTGAGATCTTCCGTTGGAAGGTGTCACAGGCACTAAACTCTGGCTTCCCTCAAAATTCTCTAGCATGATATCTGGAGAGCAGCTCAGCACGTGCTCTAGCTCTCCAGCTCGCCTATACAAGCCCAACAAGTTTCGACATTCGAAATCCGTAGCACCAGGATTTGATGATATTGCTTGCTTCTGCGGACCTTCCCATCGTTTAGATGGAATATCAATCCAACTAAATGCAATGTCGCATGTGACATCTTCACCAGACTTAACTTCACTGATTTGTTGCAATGCTTCTACCGCGGTATCCCAAACTGGCGTTAAGCGTACCGTCATTTGTCCGAAGAGGAACGCGGGGATCGCTTGTCGAAGCCAGGAATCCTCGCTGAGTTGAGAATAATTCGCCGCTAGCTTCCGGATATGAACGGAAATAAGGCGAACGTTCTGTAATTCTAACGGAGTGTCCTCTGTCTGAACCATGGTGGCTAGTGAGTCCAGCTCGTCGGGAGCGGCCTCAAGTCGGCTAAGCAACTGTAAGGATGCCGAGCGGTGAAAATGTGAAGGGCTAGATAGATTGTCAATGAGACTCTTGATAAATGGATCTTCCTCTGCTTCGCCATTAGAACCACCCCCGCTTTGTGACTGAGGACTCCTCTTGTGGTTTAGCTGGTCCTCATAGTTAATCATGGCTTCGAGGAATCCAGTGAGCCGGCGGTACCGAGGAGTGGCTGCTTTGAGTAAGGGTGCGAGTGAACCGTCGACTTGCCCAGCGGCTTTGCTCATTCGCAAGTATGCAGAGAATCCCTGGCTTACAATGAAGTGAGCTTCCTCGCTCGCTAAGGATTGGGATGGCTTCAGCGCAAGCTTGAGTTTTCTCAGCAGCAGTTCTGCAATGGGTCCATTCGTTGAAGGTCGAACTGCTGTCGCTTCCAAGACGCGAAGAAGAGCCGAGTATTTAGGTAAACATCTATCATGCCATGTTTTGGGGTCCTTATCGTATCCACTCGAAGTCCCTTGCTCAGGAAAAGGGGAAACCTCCAGTCGCTCAAACTTGGCGACAATCTGATCCTGCCAGGACTGTGGTAATGAAAAACCGTCGGCATCTGTCGCTGAAGGCAGCGCGCGGGTTTCTACCATATGAGGCAAAAAGACACAGAGCAAATCCTCGTTGGAACCCTCGGACCAATGCGTTACAACAAATCTGCCTCAAGATTAGTAACCAAACATGACTGACTAGAAATGCCTTACTTTTGAAATTGCTTTAGCAGGAGACTGCGGAATCTAGCAGGATCGAGATCGGAAAAGTAGGAGCAAAACGGTATGAACCATCTCATCAGAGGCTCTCGTGTCATAACGTTCATGAAATCGTTGATGCGCGGAATGATGGAATCCATTGGGGAATACTTCCACACAATAGCTATATTTGCCATGAGCTGTTGCCAGATAGCTGATGAGTCGAGTTTCTCAAGCTCATTCGGGTTTTGAGAGAGGCCCTTGAGAGATTCCAGCAGGCATTCGAGAACCATCGACCAGTCTACTATTCGACTACCTTTTCGGACTCCAGATATTGTCCCCAAGGCCCTGACATACAGACAATTCCGCAGCGGATGCTTCGTACGTTCTTCGTCTTCGGACGCTATCTCGACTATAGTTTTCGGAATGAGCTCGAACGTTTCGGCGGTGGTGTGGTGAACAGCGCTCACGAACACGCCACAAACGAGGTCTGTCCATGTTACAGGTTCCGAAGAAATACACTCGTCATTCGGAACGGATATAATCAACGCCTTGATGATTTCGGGTCCGCTCGTATGTATTCCATGTCCTTGTCCTTTCATCGCCTCCGCAAACATGGTCATCAGCCCGTGATGATACAGTCCAAATTGCCGGCTTTCCCTACTGGCTTCTATATCCGACCTGACATGCTCGATTAATAGGGGTAGAGCCTTTTCTCGGTGAGCGGGTGCCGCAGCTTTCTTGACGAGGAAGCTTAACGCTTCGGCAGCGAATCGAGCAATGTGGGGAGGGTTCCGGGCCTTGCCTAGTAAAGGTGCTAGAGCATCAAAAGTCGGTCGAATATCCGGGACCAGTAGCTTCGACAGATACTTGAAGAGGAAAGCCAAACAGGCAAAAGTCCATTCAATGACTGCAGCATCCTGAGGTCGACTCGCGATTCCAGTGATCAGGGATAAGGCGGTAGGATAGTGCTTCTCAAAACGTGTGCCCAGATCATGCGCTAGGGCAGTGAGGAGGTCAAGTAGAGGTTCTAATGATTCCTTCTCATGCGCCGAGATGTATTTGGCCAGCAACTCTACAATCTTGTCCTCAAAGTGCAGGATCTGAGGTAGACTATCGCAGTAGGGTCGCACATCTCGGCGGAAAAAGGTGAAGGCTTTAGAGATATTGACATCTACCCATTTCTCCATGCCATTTCGGAAGTAGGAGGCGGTCGTTTCGAGGCTCTCGGTTTCGAGGTCATGTCGTCGTACTCGTCGGAGAGGGTCGAGGGAATGAAGCTTGGAGATCTTGTTCGTGAAAGACTCCCATCTATGGTTTTTCTGGTGAGGAGTCGACTTAATTCCCTTCCGGGATTTGACTATACGTCCCGACTGTGTTGAACGCATCTTGACCGCTGATATCCCTGTTGCGACGGGGAAATCGCTTGTTGGTCTTGCAGTTGTTGAATCTTTTAAGATCTTTCTTGCCCCACTGCAGGTTGCGATAATGGAATTGGTTGTGACGACCCTTCCTTCCAACTTTTTTTTGGTACCGGGGCTAAGATAAGCGATAAGATTACCTAGCGATAAGCTTATTTGCTTAGCTCTACGGATCCGTAGTTAGCGCAACTTCTACAACACTGAACATCAACCATCGTCACACCTACCGTTACATTTCGTTAGAGCTCAGTGCTCAGACAGCTTCAGCTTCTTTACGCCCTCTTTCTCTTTGCATGTGGCTTGAATCCTGCCCATCATGGCGTCTAAAATGTAAGCAATTGATTCTAACTAAGGTGAGTGAGTTAACGTCTAACTAAGACCTGAAAGCATCGTGCTGGGCAGTGTCAATGGCAAGTTGGAACTTGTCTTCCAGAAGCTCGCGGCTCTGCACCAGAAGCAAAACTTCGCTTTCGGCATCGTCACCGGCGACCTCTTCAGCGCAGACCAAGACGACGATACTATTACGCGACTCCTCAATGGCGACATTCAGGTACCATTCTCTACCTATTTCACCCTGGGTGTAAACCCACTCCCTGATCGACTTGTCGCGCGGGTCAGAAAAGGCGAAGATGTATGTTCACAGCTATCTCTCCCAAACCCCCAGGCGTCCAAACCGGTATTGGCTGACTTTCGCCTTTAGGTCTGCGAGAATCTTCACTTCCTCGGCATACGCAGCATTGTCAAAACTACAGACGGGTTCCGTATCGTCACATTGGGTGGTGCTCCCGACAAGTCCCCTGTTGGTAGTATGTCTCAAGACTTGCACCTGCCAGTCCACACGGCCGACGATGCCAAGATGTTGCGAGGCGCTAATACCGCCGATATCCTGGTTACAACTTGCTGGCCCTCTGGTGTATGGGGAAACTCAAGCAAGGCGTTGACAACCGAGCAACAAAGTGCGATCGCAAGCACCGACGAGATAGCCCATCTTTGCGCTACTCTCAAGCCGCGTTATCACCTCTCGGCATCTCCAGCCGACTTCTTCTATGAACGCGAGCCATTCTTCCATGCGCCGAGAAGTCCCGACTCCGACCTGAAGCCTGTGACACGATTCATCTCGCTCGCTCCTTTTGGAAATGCGGCTAAAGCAAAGGCCATGTATGCATTCAACCTAGTCCCCGGAGAGATGCCTCCTTTTATACCTCCTGGTAGTACTGCTTCTCCATTCCTTGCCAGGGCCAATCCGAGAAAGCGACTTGCTCCTACTGATGACGAGGCCGGCTACTCCGCTAATGGCCGTGACCACCACAGCAGTGGCCGTCGCGTGCGCCGTCGAAGGAATCGATCCCCCCCTCCTGGACCTGACCGATGTTACTTCTGTCTGGGTAGCAATGACGCAGGCAATCACATGATCTGCAGTGTCGGAGATGACGCCTATGTTACTACAGCCAAGGGTCCATTGTCGAATTCCGAGACGTTCGCTTCGTCAGGTCTTTCTTTTCCAGGACATCAGCTTATCATAGCTATGAACCACGAACCCACCATTCGCTCAATGGGTGCAGACGCGGACAAGACTTATAAGGAGATGGTACGCTTCAGAGAAGGCATGCAAGCCATGGTGGCAACGAAGTCGCAGTTCAAGCTAGGAGCAGTGACATTTGAAATTAGTCGACAATCTGGCATACACCTTCACTGGCAATTCATCCCTGTCTCTTCAGATCTAATTCGAAAGGGTCTTATTGAGGCTGGTTTCAAGGTCGAAGCTGAGAACCGCCAATACCCCCCTTTGGAGGAAGTGGCATTAGAGTCCGGTGTTGATGAAGCTTCCGACTTCTTCCGACTCTGGATATGGTCCGATGATAGCGACACCTGTATCCAAAGCAAGGAACTAGTGATGCGCCTCGACGACAGCATCCGCTTCGACCTTCAGTTCGGCCGCAAGGTCGTGGCGAAGCTTCTCGGACTTGAGGACCGAGTTTATTGGCAAGATTGTGTTCAGTCTGTCGAGGAAGAAGCTAAGGATGTCCAGAAGTTTATGGATGCATTTGGGCCCTGGGATTTCACCTTAAGACAGGCTGCATGAACATATTCAGAATCGGCGTTGGTTCATAAAAGGATGATACCCATTTGCTTTACAGGTCGGATACCGGCATCAGACGTTGTAGAAGAGTTGAGATATTTAAATCAAGGCCATAAGTCCTATGATCATTCATAGCAGGGAGGTATACCTCAGGTTTGAGGTTATCTGGAATACCTCATTTGCATTGCGCCATCACGCATCACCGCAAAGCATATGCCTACCTTGTTTTCTAGTGGCCAAATGCCAGTATTGATGCTTTCACACTCCTAGGTATCGTTGACTTCGCGGGTACTTTACCCTAGGTGATGTAAGCAGTAGTTCCTCTTCTGGCTTGAAAGGGGCTTCCAGCTTCAGTATGCACTCAATATGAACGCAATGACTTTTTCGTTTAATAGCCGACTAAATATGAATCGCTGTGATACATATAGAAACTACTAACTCGTATGTCGTACCGCTGCTTCGCTTACCATATAGTTGCCATCTAGCTTGTCAGCTTCGTCGCGAAACACTTTCCTTAGTCGCCGCTGATGCCACCATGCAAGTGTACACACGATCCCAACGACGCCTACAGCTGTGCTACCCGTAACCGTCCACCAGCGCTGCGCAGCTTCGATGTCTTCGGCTGTGTTATCGCTCAGCACAATATACGCGTCCGGATCGCTAAGTCGTGGCCAGTATTTTACCGGCACCTTTCAATAATCAGCCGAGTACTTAAACGGATAGGGCTACTATTCCTCTTCAATATGATCGATGTCATTCTCACCTTACAAGCGCAACTCCGATAAACACCTAGGAGTTGCATGAGAGTACCACCTCCTGCAGCAAATATGGCGAAGAATCCCACGAACACCTGTCCCCACCAGCAGATCCTCTTCGCGATGGGAACCGCTTCCGACCAACGCACGCCGTACTTGATCTTCAGTCTCGCAGCGCACGTCCACAGGGCCATCTCACAGACCTGGCTGATGGCGTAGACAAGGTACGTCAAACTCCGACAAGAGAGCCCAGCCTGTGGTGTGTTATACGAAGTGAGGAACGCCAGGCAACAGGGGGCGAGGACAGCGAACAGAGACCCGACGAAGACGTAGAAGCAATCTTGCCGATTTAGCGTGAGGGACTGGCGCAGCTCATCGGGTGTTATTTCGTTAGCTCCTCGACCTCCGCCAGCGGCAGCATACTCGGCGATCGCCTCCTGTACCCATTCACGCTTGTTGAGGCCGCGCTTCCAAAGCTTGACCGTCTGGAATCGACCCTCGAAGGCAGTCTCGATTAGACTGTAGCCTTCGAGTTGCTTAAGGATTAAGCCAATGCCCCTATATGGCTTGAATTTCCTAAGGTGCTGTTTCCAGAAGCTTAACTCGTATCTGTCCTCACGAGCCATGGCGCCGTCGTCGTATACGATACCGTCGAGTGCGCTGGGGCTATTAGATGCCAGCATTGCGCAGGACTAAAGCATACAAAATCAGTAACTAAAATGCATAACTGTTGAGCCCTAGCTCAAGGGCCTCAGCCCCTGAACAGGCTTAAATACAATATTTATGTGACGAAAAGTGGCAATCGATGTCTCGGTATATACGTACGATTATAGCAAGATACGGGACTATCATCCACCCTACGAGAACTTTCAGTATTTGGGAGTTTTCCAAGCTTAGAGCTGAGGGACGTAGCAAGCACTCACATATACCAAACGCAAGCGCGTGAGCCGTATCGTTGTCGCCGAGGTTGTTCTCAACGTCCAATACAGTGTATACGAAACCACCCACAAAGAATAGTATTGGTGCCCCTATTGTCGAGCCAAAGCTAGATTCATAGTCAGCTCCAAACACTTGATTCTAATGGGCAGCTTACCTCGCTTGGGAGTTAAGCAGTGCTTTGAGCTTAGTCGACAAAGACACGGCCTCCTCTTGTTGTTGACGGCCAGTCAGCTTAGACGCCTCGTATTCATCCACCATCACCATAATCTTCTTCCAGACGCTGTTATGCACTAGTCTGCTCATCCTACGACCTCTCATAGACATCTTCCCCTCCAGATCGCCGGAGCTCCCGCTATCCTGCCGTCTACCACCCTCAAAATCCCGGCTCTCGAGCGTAGCCATGCGGATATTTCCCACGACGACCGCAAGCAAGAGCTGCGCCCTCAAGCGCCCCGGCATATCCGGCGGTTTGCCATTCGGCGGGGCCATGAACTCAAGCACCTTTCTATCTAGCGCATACTCGTAGACCGCACTCAATAGCATCGGACCGGCAAACGCAAAGCATATCGCCAGCCAGACGACCGTGTCCAGCGTCATGAGCACCAGCGCGCCCAACAAGCGTATCCAGTACGTCATCAGACCAACCAGAGTCCTCGGATGCGCCTTGAAGACGACGTCCGGGATGCGCACCTTGCGCGTGCGCGGGACGTTGGTGCAGAAAGCCAAGCTGGGCACGATGAACTGCACCAGCGGCCCGATCCACTGCTGCATAGCGGCGGCGTGCGAGATCTCCCACCCGGGGCAGCGCGCCACGCACCAGTCGTACGGCACGCTGACGGCAGGCGCGCCGCCCACGTCCCCGTTGAACGTCGCGCCGCACGGGAACTCGTCGCCCGCGATCGCCGCCTCGAGCTCGCCGATCGAGAGCCCGGGTGCTACGAACGAGGTCGGCGCGTACGAGAGGTTCCCGTCGGGCCGCACGACTAGGGAGTCGTTTAGCGCTAGCAGGCAGCAGTGCGTGAAGTTCTGGCCGCCGAGGTTCATGGGCCGCGCGCCCGGCGGGTTGTATGTGAGGCCCGCTAGCTGCGGGATCAGGGCCCCTAGACTCATTTTGAGGGCCTTGCAAATTCAATTTACCGGACTCACGGAAGAGCGAGCATCTCTGTCTAATAAAATTGGAAAGGGGGTGGTCCGAAGAATTTAGTTGTAGAGACCGGACATCTATAGAACGTCGAGGGGCTGGGGAGGTTGGATCGTCTTCGACATCATGCATATCTTGGGCTATCGGTAAGGGTGAGACCTCGACGTATATTGAAATGTAGATCTGGGGAGCGGTGTATGTGGGTGTGTGTGCTTTCTGCATAGCGGCCACGAAACTCCCCGACCTCGGGATACAGCATTGCGTTGAGTGGCGTTGTGCATGTCTCATGATACTCCAATTCTCATAGAGGGCCAGAGAAGGAAAAGCAAAGTACCTACCTCCTAGGAGGTAGTTTAGACGGAGCTGTTATCTTACCCAATGATATTTTCCAAGGTAGCGCCTATCGTGATGCAGGCAACTATTATAGTGTGAATCTTCGACGGTGTCTCAGCCCAGATACCCGAGACATATCGGTAGAGTCGATAACTTGCTCGCCCAGGTCATTATAATGGCAGTAAACTGTACTAATATAAGACATGCCAAACCAACAGCATATTATTACTTGCTGTTTGTCTCTACGGCTGCTCGTTTAGTAAGAAATAACTATTACTTTGTAGTGAGCTCGTTGGACATCATTCAACTAATTATGATGTTTAAACTAGACCTACCTAATCATGACTAAGGGGCCTTCTCCTTCTAATCACCCATGCTGATACTACTATTACGATAGCTGGTGATATAACTAGATTTATACCGGCAGTTACGGTTAGGTATCTGGTATGTAAGAATCTGATTTTGCGACGCAATAGCCCAAGAAAATTCTCGGACAAACCGCTGGATTGCTTTGCCACCATGCCTGGACTTCTGCAACTACAACTTAAGCACCGAAAGCCAGCCGCTAACCTTCAATAGAGCTACTAGGTCTTGTCTGAAGTAGCTATTTAGGACGAGGCCTCCAAGACTGAATATCAACCCCCCATCCGTCTTCTCGAGTTCTGAATGAACTTCATAGCTATGAGCTTGATTGATCAAGTTTATTCTCATATTACTCGATTTCTTGGCCTTGACCTGAGAGACATCGATCAATGTACTTTTGAACCTAGCTCGGTTATTACTAAACATACGAGCCAATTAGAATCATCTATTCAGCTGCTTATGTAATATCTCGAAGAGCGCGGGAGAGTTGATTTATGGCTTGCAACGTTGGAGGTCACGAATTGCCATCCACTATTACTACCTCCTTAATCAACATGTGAAGCTAGACTTTTGAGAACACAACTAAATACAATGTCCTCCTCTTCCTCCTTTCTATACCAGAACTGTCCCGTTGCGCTCGACGCCAACCCCCCTCAATTTCGCCTTGTTGAGCTCTTTCCAACCTCAGAAGGCGGTGATATCAATATTCGTTTTCATGCTTACTCGCTAGACACCGCTCCGCCATTCGAAGCATTGTCGTATATATGGGGTAACCCTGATCCTAGACCTGAGGCTTATTGCGATGGCCATCCTATTCGCGTGACAAGGAATCTACATAACTTCCTCCTGGCACTAGCTGGCGAAGGAGCCCGGCTCTGGCTTTGGATTGATGAGTTATGTATAAACCAGGAGGATTCCGAGGAGAAAATGAAAACAATCCAAATGATACCGTCAATGTTCAGACATGCCCGGCGTACCATGTGCTGGACGGGAACCCCGCTCGGCACTGAGGGCTCAAGGTTACTTGGTCAGCTTAACAAATTATGGTGGGAGATGCCAAAGGAAGCAAAGATGCCACCGACATGCGACCCTTACCACTCAGGATCAAAATTATCTGAAAATGTCCTCGGGTTCTTAGAGCATCGGATAGCGGGTTTCAGCCGTGAAGGTTGGCAGGATCTAGACAACTTCCTTTCCGACCGATACTTCCAAAGGTAATACATGTCCTTCATCTAACTCGATCAACATATCGCTAGCTTTATTAAAGCACTTCATACGCTGACATTATCGCTTATTTAGGGTCTGGGTACTCCCCGACTTCGTTCATTCGAGCCAGCTCAGAGTGCGACACGAGTTTGGCGAGCTATCCTGGGAGCAGCTTTGGGCGGCCTTAGAAGTATGCCTATTATACTCGCCGCAAATGCTCCAGTCATCCCAAAGCTACGTGAACATTTTAGCAGCCAACTATATGAGGCTGGTCTTTCAAAGGCTGCTGCCGGGGACACTTACCTTTAACCGGGTTCTACTAACAACCCACGCCTGCGGATTACAAGCTACCAACTTGATCGATCACATACACGTCATACATACCATTCGGATGTTTGAAGACGATGATCTTGACGATACGGAACTTGACTATAGGATCCCAGTCCAGGCTTTCTTCAGACGTGCAGCTTCAAGGCTAGGATTACTTTCTTTATCGTTGACAGATGCCTCTTCTCCTTCGCTACCAGAACTGGAATCATGGGTTCCTACCTGGGGTGTCGCCCGGAAAAGCTTCCTGTTAAATGACTCAGAAAGTCGGTTCAGTGCCTCTCCGCTGCAAAGTATACACCCACAACCCATACCGACAGACTCTGGAAAGACGATCATGCAGGTTAAGGGACTATTGTTAGATACTGTTAAGCAGTTCAGTGGTTATCTGCCTCCAAGGCGACACTGCGATCACTATAGACTAAGCGGGGAGCTTGGTTTTCTCTTCAGTGAATGGTTTGAATTCGCAAAGGAAAACTCCAGGAGCAGTTCTACTATCGGGCAATGCCACGATCAAGAGATTCTGATAAGATTTGCCGAGACTCTACATGCACGAGGATGTAACAGTATCTGGGAGCCGAGTGAGCCGTCTGACCCGGTTCATCTCGCCGAGCAGATGAGAAGATTTCTCGAATATCTTGAAGTTGAAGGACAAGAGGAGACAGTGGAAATCCGCTGGTTCTATGGCGCGTGCTATCCCGCGCACAACAGGAAGTTCGGCGTTACCAGCCGCAATCAGTTTTGTCTACTTCCCCAAACGGCTCTCCCGGGCGACCTGATATGCATACCTCACGGCAGCAAGGTTCCCTATGTGTTCAGAAGATTACACGATTCATACCAAAATCAGGGCGAGTGTTATGTGCACGGATTCATGCAAGGAGAGATCACGACTCTGGAAAACACGCAGGAGCTTATGTTTGATTTGGCATAGATATGACTTAACTACTGTGTATGTGTGGGACATTGGGAGATAGTTATGGGGGGCAGACAATTAACTCCTTAGCAAGTCCTTACACCTGCAATAAACGTTAATAAGACCAACGGAACTTATTTGAGAACAGATATATGCTATTTATTCGTTCTTTATCCGATACTCTAGTTCTTGCCTTCAATTTTTCAACTTGTCCCAGACCCTCTTCAAGCGAGTTCTACGGATTTGGGGGACTTCCACCTTCGCATGGTCGCCTCCTGAAACCTTTGCCTGGTCACTATCTGAAGTTTCTGGTTCTGCGGTTTGCTCCTTTATGTCTACCCTGCCAAATCGAGTATCTCGAAGGCTCAGTAACCTATGAATCTCATCAAACAGTTGGCTAGAGTCAGTCCCCGAGAGCGCTGAATGGCGAATAAACGCGCGATACAGTGTCTCGACGGGCCCATTCTCAATCCAATAAGCTTGATCGGTAGGTGAAGATTTGAGGAGAGCCAATAGAGCCTTGCAGATTGTCTCGTGTGGATCGAAGTTCTCGGAACACCATTTCCGTAGAAGGGCTTGGGTGTCATCGAGTATCAAATAGTCCCTCACAGTACGGTGAAGAAATATCACTTTCCTATAGAATAAAATGTCCGATGGTAAAGCGTACTGCCGGCCACGTGGGGCCAAATATTTGGCTTCGAGCAGGCCTTTACACGTGTTCAACCTCTTCTTCGCCGCCTGGAGACGTTGATTTACTCGCTGAGGCGGAGGCTAGCTTGTTTCCATCTTCAGTGCAAAGTCGGGATCTCCCTGTTGCCCAACAAAGTAGTAGGCCATGAGTGGTAGGTCTTCGGATGCCTGTATACTCACTAGGAACATCTCTGCTGATTGGCCACGGTAGAACTCGGTTATATCTGAGAGAAGTATTCGCTCAAAATACTGGTTGAGGTCTCGAGGAATGCTGTTCAGTCTCTCCCGTAGCTTGAAAACGCTATCGCCATACATGAATCCTTCCTGGAATGATTTAACAACCAGGAAGACCCATAAGAAAACGCCGTTTGCTCCCTCCACAATCTCTTGGATGAGGTCGTCGCCGTGTTGATCTTTATCTTCCATTGCCTGGTAGTTTGCGTCCTGCTCAAAGGTAGTCTGGACGTACGAACGTATGTCTTCACTGTTATGTTCCTCCATATACATCTTTCGACTATTACTTTTGCCCAGTTCTTGCTCAAACTCCTCCCATAGGCGACTTGAAACACAAAGCTTGACACTAGGAAGATCCCTTAACGATCTGATGAGGGCGATCATATCGGCTGGTTTCCCTTTGTACTCGTCGAGGCCGTCGATGAAAAAGCAGAATGCTACCCCGCCGCTTTCAGCCAGAGAGCATACGGTTCGAAGTGCTTGGAGAAGCCCCTCAACCGTTAAAGGGATTCCATCGCTGGGGCCAAAAGAACGGGTTGCACTGTTAAGTACCATATTGTTATTCTCATAGTCGAGTAATTTCCAAGTCGTAGGATAGGCGTGCGCGATCATATCAGGGCATTGCCGAAGAATTTGATACATGAGGGATCGTAGGAGGCCAACTTGAGACTTCTGTAACTCCGACTTGCCAGAAATCCAGAAGAAATACTTCGCGATAACCAGCCGTCTTCCCTCGTGCCAATGTCGAAGCCTTCCCACTGTATGGGGTTGGCTCTGCAAGAACTTCATCAGCGTTGATTTCCCCGACCCAGGCTTCCCGGCGATCCAATAAACGGTGTCATTCGAAGAGAGCCAGTCGTCAAATGCTGTAGGGCTTCTCTGTTCGCCGATATTAAACATCCACCCGAACGTGTTTTGGTGAGCGTCGGCGATGATCTCATAGCGATCATTAATCCCCGGAAACCACAAGTGCTCGAGAATGACCTGCTCGGTCGAGTACTGAGATCCTTTTTCCGTAGCCGTAAGCAAAGCGATGGTCTTTCTATTACTAAAATGCCCCTCTTCTAGTTTGCCTTGCATGCCTTCGAACATACTCCGGAATTCCTCCATGAGATCTTTTATTTCCTGTGAGCGGCGTGCTTCTAATTGTGCATTTGTGCTTGCTAGGATGCCAAGCTGGTATAATACTTTCTTGATGTTGTACGACGTTAGGTGTTGGTGTATCTGGGTGCTGACTCTGTCTAGGTGCACTTGTAGTTCGTCAAGTTCCTCGGCGCCGTAGATGGCCCGCAGAGCCCTGTAGAAAGTCTCGACATGTCGCAGGTTGCTCTCTGGGTGTTTAACTTTCAGCTTGTTGATTTTGTCGAGAAGCTTCTGAGCAATCTGAGCGCATACGTCTCCTAATTCTCGGATAGCTTGGTCTTCCTCAGACAACTTGGGTATGGTGTCTTGTGATAATATCTTGGGCGGCGTGATGCGGCGAAGCCAGTCTTGGAGGTTTCTGGTGACGATATTGATCTCCATGTGCTGCTCTTGCTCTCCATAGTTGTTACGTAATTCTCGAGCCGCGGCTATGATCTTGGCAGTGTTTTCAACAAACTGTGCGATATTTCCAGCTAGGCTGACAATCGCCAGTGGGGTGAACGGATCCATTGATGGACAAGGGGCAGAAAGGTCTGCAAGTCTGTCTGTGCTGACGAATATATCTGTTCAATCATATTTATGGCCTCTATAGGCTTCGGTCCGCGATTCATGTGAGGTTTCATAGACTCGTCGAGGGGGATTGTTACGATAGTGCACTCAGCCTCACATACTACCTTAGGTACCTCCTATGTACCTAGGTTGGAGCAATGGGCCTTGGTGTCAGTCACGTGACAGCAGCGTATATTAGCCAATCAGTGTATCTTAGTAGGAGCATGTGCATATGGATTGGAACATTGATTAATTAGGTAAAGTTGTGTGTACGGATTATACCTGTCTTTGATGTAATTTCTCTCCCCGGAGAAGTCACGTGATGACTAACTATGTAATCCGCTAATTGTAGCCACGGCACGGTGCATAAAACGGAAACCTCACTGTAATTAGATTGTTTCCTCTTCAACATTAATACAATTTTTATCCCTCCAGTGCCCGTGTCTTTGGCGTTACTTATATTCAACATCTCTAACCGGCCAAATTTATATATATCGATATCTTCGGTCTTGCGCCGGCCCCCTTGTCGGTGTTGGTATTATCTGCTGGAAATAGTAATGTGCGTTCGTACATGGATCTTGTCCAGTGCTATCGCAGTCCCTTTGCGACCTTGTCCGTCTGTATCTGAGACAAGTGAGCCTGTGCTGCTGATAAGCCGCTCAAAGCCCTCACGGTTACCATTGAGAGACTGGGTTCCATGGACACCTGCCGAGACGCTGTAATTCGTAGATATCGGATCCGTGCGTCTATTGCTACTCTTTTTGTCGGCACCGGGCCAGCGTGGTTCCAAAAGTACTTTGACGAGCCCGACTACATTAGGCACGCTGATACTGATAAGCGAGATGGCGCCCTCAAAGCACGCCCAGTAGAGGTAGGGAGGCAGGTTCCAGGTCAGGTCCGCGTTGAGGTTAGGAATGAGGTTGATCGTCATGATCATCCGGCCGATAGAGAGAACAATGACGGAGTAAGCTAGAAAGAAAGCCGCCAGCAAGCAGATACGGCGCTTCAAGCTTAATTGCAGAGCCCAGATCATAGGCACCGGGAGTAGCAGGATGTAGAAGTCGATCAATACGGAGAGGGCGGCCGTGCTTAAGTACCATGCAAAGGTGTTGATACAGGTGCCTTTCAGCGTCGGGTTCCATGCCCTCTCGATTGGGGAGCACTGAAAAATAGTCGACACGAGTGCGGCAGTTAGCCAACCCACCACAAGAGAGCCGACTAACCAAAGGTTGATTCTGAAGGATCTATTGTTGGAGCGAAAGATACGAGCGTAGAAGAAAATGGCAGATAATTTCGGGAAAGATATGGAGCTATCGAAGAAGAAGATGGCGATGTAAAGATATTTTGCACCCTGCATAAGATATAGTGGGTTCTCCGCCGCTACCACGTCGGCGTGAAGTCCCAACCCAATGTTCCTCCAGGACAATATGATTCCAAATAGAGTGAGCTGGATAGGCTGTTTCCATTGTCAGGACAGGACAAGGCGGCATCTCGGGGCTGTGCTCCCTATGCCGCGTTGGGCTTTGACTCACCAGCGAGAGAAGGGCGAAGAAGTCATCCCACCACCAGTACTGCTTCACGACGAATTTCGAGGCAATGCGAGTAATAGTGGCGATATTTACAAGAACTATTAAGAGCACGCACAATGTCACCAGGCCTGGCCCGCGGTCTGGAGTTCCTGGAGGCACATCTAACGCCATGGTAATGATATCAAGGCTTTAGAGAGAGGATCTGCTGGTAAACTGACGCTCGAATAGAAAGAAGTGCTATGGCGCTCCATAGTAACGAAATAAACGAGAGGTTAAGGAGAAGAACGGCCGACATTCAGTACGTATAAGCTGAGCCTGCCTACCTACCTTCTGATTAAGCGCTCACATCTCGGCGTGCTGGGGTGGGAGGTGGCGTGTCTTCAAACATCAAAATATATTAATTACCGGCTAGGTACCTACCTGTTACACAAAAAACATTTTCTCGCATGTTCGTCCCATTCCGAATATACCTAGAACGATACCGGCTTTGGGTAAGCGTAAGGATCCTAATAACAACATAAAACAGGTGGAGTCGCTCTTCAACGTCATGTTATTAATATTAGCTGAAGAGATAAGGATGGAACATAACGTGGTGATGAGTAAAAGTTGTGAGTCGTACAAATATGCAGCTAGGACTCCTGCAGATGATTATTGATGCAGTGTAACTCCAGTGCGTGTTCGTGTATTCCCTTGATTGTGTTTCTTTGATTGTATCCCTTTGGCTGTATCGCTACTGGTGCCGAGGTAGTTCAGGATCTTCTTTCTTTGATAAGCTGTCTACCCTAGTTGACCTCCCTCCACTTCACACTACGATTAAACCAGATATTTCTAGACTCTGCATTTTGAGGTAGCTTTAGTTGGTTAAATCTCACTGATTTTATCGAAAATATAATCGAACAGCTCGTTCTTCTACTACCACAGCGAGTCGCAAACATGGTATGGATTAAAGTGTCAGATAAACGCTGGGAGCGTCCGGTTGATGGCCTGGAGGGCTACTTTGTCGTCATGGAGAACATTTCCGCCGGATTGTGTGATGGGCGCGAACACTATTTACTATTCTCCAAGCTCAAGCTAGGGATGGTTTCCACGGATGTGACACCGGCCCTTAAGCATGCGTGGAAGCAGATCCGGCACGAGCAGCCACAGATCGCTACCACGACCGAAGGAATGAAGATGGTGTACGAGATTCCGGATGAGACTGCGTTAGAAGAATGGCTGGCGTCGACGTTTATTGTCTCCCCGGCATCCGACGCCGAGGATCTTTACCAGTCCGTGAAGCCCATCAAGCAGGCCACGCTGTACTATCTGCCCAAGTCCTCGGAACTACTCTTTCGCGGCCACCATCATACGCTTGACGGCACCGGCGCCTTGCTATTCTGGCATGTCTACCTGAGCGCGCTGGCCTCACCGATCAAGGATATTGAGTTCGGCGACGAGCCGGCTAGGCTCGCCCCCATCATGGAGGAGGTACTAGGCTATCCGGAGCAAGCGACCCAGGCACAAAACGAGAAAGCAACAGCGCTGTTCCTAAGTTGGGCCGGCAGCATTCCCGGCATCGGGCCAGTCTCGCAGCTCGGTGCGGCTCCCTCAGGACGATGCCAGAACGCCGAGCTGGTGTTTTCCAACAAGACCACCGAGGCGTTAGTAGCAGCGTGCAAGGACAGAGGCGTCAGCGTGACTGCCGCCGTACACGCCGCGTACATCAGAACCATAGCCAAGTACGCAGATCCCAAGTCTAAGCTCGCGGAGTACGTTACAGCAACCCAGTTCAACCTGCGCCGGTATTTGCCGGAACCGTATAGCTCGAGCAAGCACGCAGTGTCAGTGTATTATACCCCTCTACCCTACAAAGTCAACCTCCCGGCTTCGTACTGGGACATTGCCAATTCGCTGCACGAATACTACCAGACCTCGTTCAGAGACAACGCCGAGGCGCTCGAACTTAAGGGTCACTTCACGCGAATTTTGTGCGGCGCGGTCCAGACGCCCGAGTTCCTCGCCAACCCAATATCCAAAGACGCCCTAGTCAGCAGCCTGGGCATTGCAGAGCGCTACGTGCAGCGGGAGTACGGTAGTGGAATCAAGGTCAAGGACCTCAAGATAGGCGTTGATGTCGTTATGGGCATGAGCATGTTCTTCTTCTACACTTTCCGGGACCAGCTGAGACTAGTATATAGCTTCAACGATGGGTTCGAGAAGCCGGAAAATATCCAGATGTACTTAGAAGAGGTGCAGGCGATTATTATCGAAGAATTGCTGGCATAGGATACCCGTAATGCACTCGTTTTATTAAGGCGGCCTCTATAAAGGAATAGGGACCTTCAAATATAAACAATAGGGGCATCTGACAGAACTACAACCACATCGAGTCCGTCTCATTGCTAACCAAAGAGGTTAATATTGAGAGTCTCATTAGACAAGGGAAGAAACCTTTGAAGTCAGCGAATGCGCCCACGCAAGCTAGACCATCAATATAGCTACTCTACTCAGTGAAGAACGGCCTAATAAGCATAGACATAGCGGCATAGAACGCAAAACTCATTCAAGGTCACAAACAGGTTCACTTCCCTATTGGCCACGCTAAGTACCAGAGAGTAACAGTACCCTTGCACGGTGATCTCTCCATTGCAATTCCACGAGATACAAAGAACATAAAGAACTGCATAATGGTTAACTACCTACCTAAGCTAGGCTACATGTTCGTGACAGTCGCTAAACAAAGGAAAAAAATGCGTAAATGACAATCGTAATAGCAAGGAAACGAACGCCTCAACCTCGTAATCAATAGGTCTATGCAATTATTCCAAGGTTATCCCTTCAAACCCCCTTCCTAACCAAGCGCCACGTTAGCCAGGCCTGGCAGCCACTCCACGAAGACTCCCGTGGGAGTGGACTGAGAAGATGGCACGTATCTCTATTAGGCACGTGCACGCGGGGCACCGCCTGACGTTAACCAGGCAAAATTAATCTTCAGGAACACCTGAACCTTCGTCCGTTGTATGCCAAACCAATAATCAACTAAAAACCACTCTAGATTAACGGCGACGTCCTGGCGGATGGTATGGAAACTCGTAAGGATTGTAAACAGTAGTTGGGGGTGAAGAGATCGGGGTATGTCCGCTGTCGAAGGTCTGAGTTGTGGGATTATTGAACGGGGAAGTCATGGCGTGGTTGGTTGGGTCTGCGGCCCGGGTCGCATAGAACGTAGGGGGAGAAAATCTATGTTGTGGGGGCGGGACGAATTGCTGGGGCTGGGGCTGGAACGGAGCTCCGTATCCGGCCCCTTGGGGCGTAGTGTAATGGTTGTGAGTAGGATGCGTCTGGTTTAGGTTAAGTTGTGACGGGTTGCCCGGGCTGTGGCTCAATACTCTGTCGTGAGATTGTAGCCGCGACAAAGCCGGGCTGCTCGGGATTTGGCTCATTAGGCCGATGTCCATGTCAGAGGGCTCCGGTCCCCTTGTTAAATCAAGACCTAGCATGCGTTGCCAACCCGGGTGTATTTTCGCCAAATGGTTCTGAAGATTCCCAGATTTGTTATACCATGTGGTGCAGAGAGGGCAACAAATGCAGATCTTCCCAGGCTTCGCCGCCATCTTTACTAAGACATAGAGCTCATTGGATGACATTGCGACGTATAGTTCCTCCCAGGACGGTGGTGAAAAAGAGAATGGTGATTAATGGTGATTTTTGAAGGGTGGTAAAGGGGCCGTGATTTTCAGAGAATCTTGGTGATTACTACTGCGAGAGTCGATAGGAAGGCGGAGTCTAGCTTATGAGTGTGATCTATCTCCAGCTCCTTCGTCTTCAACTTCGCGGGAACGTATTTGTAGTTCAGTACATCGTTTGATACATCGTCCTCAATGAATACCCTCAGGTTCGAGTTGGTCCCTGCGTCGCTGTCACGAGGATGAGGCTCATCTTGAGAAAAGCTTTGAACAATAATAGACTGAAAGATAGAGTTGATGAACGTCAAACTAAACATGCTCTGAACTTGATGATTTAGCCAGAGGGAACTGGTAAGCGAAGGTACATATCGCTGACACAAGCTCAACATAAGGCTTGTATCTGTAGCATGTAAAGCACAAAAGCGGAAAACAGAAAGTCGAAAGAAGAAACAAGAAACTGGCATTACTCGCACCAGCAAGCTATAAGTGTCAACCATTGCGGGGAGAGCTCCTAATACTTCAGTCTCATAGGGCCAACGGGAAACGAGAGATGAAGAAGCTTTTTCTCACGGGAGTATGATTTGGCTGTTGTCCGCCAGATAAGAAGGTGACGTGTTGACGCGAAAGGTGTTATTGCCCAACAATTCAGCTCTTAGGCGTTGAAGGACTGCAAGATCTCTTCGAAGCCTGTAGGTCTGTCTCCGTAGGCTAGTCCATTAGAAAGTACCACTCTTACATGTAACTTTGGAGAATTCTCTCGTCTGCCTACCTTTTGAGATGAACATTCGAAGAATCGACCACCTCAGCTAATTAGTACCTAGGTACTTGCATTGGGTACCTGTGCGCCGTAGCGTACATAAAGCTCTAGAGTTCCGCTTCATGATCGTACCTCCTGACTTATAACATCCAAACTCCCAAGTTATGACTATCAAGTTATAAATCTTAAGAATAGGTGATTTACACGTCATGAACTACTAACTTTCAATTATGAAGTTATCGGCGCTATCGTGGCTATATACCTTATACCCAACCCAGGCCCCAAATACACTACCTATCTCCTAGCAGCCTAGGTACCTATCGCTGGCTATCACCGGCTTGCGAAACGCGATTTGCAGTTTCTGTGTCAAGGCCCCTGGAAACGCACGTCCATCAATCACGAATAGAATCTCCCGCATTTAGATGCTGTACCCATCGCCCACCCTTTTTTCGGTTTCGTCGGGACTGGGGCGTGGCACGGGTAGAGCAGATGAAACCCATATCTATCAGCAAAATGATGCTAGAAAAGGTACCCAAGCAGATATATGTACCTATGCTACCCCCACGTCCAATCAATTGACTACTATTGAAAACATGTAAACTAGCAGGCCTGATCTTGTATCAGTTGCTTTATGAATGATGGAGGCCCATGTATACCTCTCTCGAATGTCATCTGAAAACACCAATTTCAAGTAAAGAGCGGTCAGGTTGAAGTACGTACCTATAATCTCATTGGTGTCGTGCGCGCCCAACGCCCTGATTGTCAGTAAGCGCATCCCCTGACTGGTAGAAAGGCGACTGGGGCCGAAGCTTTCTAGAATGATCTCGCACATCTCATACTAGAATCCAATGAAACATTGGGGGGTAGATGTGAAATCTTTTGATTGGCTAGCAGTAGGTGAGGCATGAGATCTTTTATCACGTCCATATATATAGAGCGTGTAGCTCTACTGGCCGCCTTATGTGTTGCTAGCCACGTTAGCCGTGGCCAAGTACCTACCCCTATGCAACCTCTATCGAACCAGCAAATCTCTCATCATCATGCAGCCGTAAGGACCAGAGTATGCTTACCTAGGTTAGGTTAGGTTAGGTTAGGTTAGTTTATCCAATCTATCTATGTTAGTTTATTTAGGTCAGTTTAACTAATCTATTAGAAATATCGAATCAATTGAGTTAAATTAGTTTAGATAGAGATTATAATTAAGGACTTTTTAAATAAATTAAGGTATATAACGCTTATTTTGAGAGAAACGCTTACTTTAAGAGCAACGTAGATATTTGATCGTATCGTAGTTAGGTATATAGCACCTGCGTTACTCGGCAAAGTAACGGTTACTTACGACCAGCCAGTCCCGCTGTGGTATTAATGAGTCACCTCATGCTAACAACGCTTGAATCCATCCAATTAAAGCTGCGTCACGTTTAAGCTCAGAGCCTCACCTGAGAAACCCGGCTTGTTACAATGATAGACAGGCGGCTAAATCGAGAGTCATTCTATACATAAAATACAGTATGTCTTCATTTTATATCGATCTCATCGTCGAAGTCTATATCCGCATACGACCACCTAAGACCCTTCGCTCCTTAATGCGTGTGAGAGGAATATATGCCATCTTGCTCCTAACAACCTATCTCTACCTAGCCTCCAAGCCCAACTGGTTCCCGACTTTAGCTCTTAGCCCCGTCCTCAGCTGCCTTCTTGATTTTGGGCAACCACTCAGTCGTGTACAGGCTATCCGCGAACTCCATCACATCATCGATATTCTTGCCATCCTGGCTCATCGTCAAAACCCAAACATACTCATTCTCGTACAGCCCCACGGTCGTGTCGGAGTGTGACTTCAGGTATAGCACGACCTTCCGGGTGACCTCGTCGATCACCGGCTCCTGTCCGTCGGCAAGCCGGAGCCGGAAGCCCGGCATGATGGGTTGCAGCACCGCGACGAAGTTTGCGTAGTCGGCGTTGGTCTGTGGCGGCGTTTTCATCGTGGCGGGTAGCAGGTGGTGCATGCAGGAGGGGCTGCGGTATCGCACGACTGATTCGGGCGTGAACTCATTGAAGGCCTCTAGGAAGAGCTTGCTGGTCTGTGAAAGCTGCTCTCGGAGTGGAGACATCGTGCCTCTTAAAAAAAATTTCAATACTCGGTTATGCTCGAGTCTAATTCTGAGTATAGAGTCTTTCGCGACTTTGTTGTTTCTTCGTTCCCCTATTTAGGTACCTATGATACGAAACTCTGCTCGCTGCGCATCGCTAGACTCAAAGGTTGGGTTATATATACTGCGTCTTCCTGAGTCATAGTGTCGGATACGGCGGTGAACTGAGCCATGTCGACTCCACTATAAGCCTCAAGGAGAACGACGATGTGACATTGACTATATCATGCGGCGCTGCAATTGGCTTACTCGTAAGGACCCATGCGGGTAGGACCGGCTCTTTCAGATCCATCTCCAGGTCTCCTCCGTGTTAAGTCCTAAGTCCCTGGCAATGACAAGCGATAACTTTGAGGTTCGTTCAGCTCATCCTGTATTAGAACTAGATAGGGCATCTGACCCGTTGGAGGTAAGCCGGAGATGTGAAAGTATTCTCCATTTTGAAATACGAGCCGCAATTGGAACATGAGCGTCCTCATGATCGCGAATAACTTGCTCCACTCTGCTGTCAGTGGAGTCGTGATGGCTTACCTTAGTCGAGTATAGTGTAGACTTTAAAGTAACATCACTAATCTCTTGGCTTTGCAGTAGTCTCCCATTGGATGTGATTAGGACCGTAGAGATAGGAAGAATTCGAATTGCCTCTCTTCAGTATCGAAATCATACTAACACATACGTAATCATTTCGAGTAAAATAATGTAATGAAGCGGTTGACTAGAGAAATGTGGCCTCGCTGGAGTTGGTTAACCCCTGGTCTGACCAAGTCTAATAAGGAGTGAAGTATTATATCCCACTTAGGAGTGAGGTATCTTATTTATATCGTCCGATTTATATCAGCAAAAGCTGTAAAGTTCGCCCGATGGTCTTGCAAATGTCCAGACATGCCTTGAGGGACATCAAAGGAAGGCAAGAGTGCAAACACCAAGGGAAGAGCAGTACTATGTGCAGAGTATCATATATATCATATAATTGCTTTATTAGAATCGGACAAAAAGCCGTCACAATTGCGGGAGACTGTTGGCTGTAAGGTCATGTGGTCATTGCAAGGGTAATCATGTGACGCCCCTTGCTTACACAAATTACACGATAGCAGCAGCAGGCAGCGCTACTTCAGCGACGAGAGAGGACGAGCTCGCCACGAACCCTGTGGCATAGGATCATGACGCATATCATAGCTAGATTGCTGAATCGGGACAAGATAGACAAAGGCTGACCATAGGTATCCATACTTCGTCAGATATACCTAGTACGTCGCAGCTCGGGTAGAATACTGGGGCTGAGATTGTATTAGGGAATTAGAAGGCCTTGACCAGCAGCGTGAGACGTTGTAGGATATTACCATTACTATCACATTAGCTCAGAAAAAGTCACAACCAAAACAGAAGGGTAGGTGTGCGACAACACCAGCTGAATGACAAGCACAAACCCCAGCGCAGACGCGATCTCCTCAACTTATCAATTTGCATCAAATACCTCTAGCTAGCTAGGTACCTAGCAGAGCCAATATATACCCCCTCGTAGCACTCACAACACCGCCTGCTGCGGCACATTAGCAGCATGGCCCATGCCCCAATTAACCCAGTCGGTAAAGAAGAAGCCCTGCATCTTGATCTTGCGCTTCTGGCAGTCGGCGAACGTCTGGGCGTAGAGCGCATTGATAGCGTCGATATTGTCCTTGTCGGCGAGCAGGCTGGACGCGACGAGCAGGCTAGCCGCCGACGCCGCCCTGGCGTACGCGTGCGACATGTCCTTTGCGGCCTCGACGTGGATCTCCTTCATGCGCGCGAACTGCTCTTCGGTGTTTAACTTGGCATCGCTGTCTGTGGCGGCGCGTGCTTTCTTGAAGGCCTTTGCGAAGTTTTCGATGGCTACGGCTGCCTTGTTCGCGAGCGGCTTGGCCGTCGTGGTGCGTACGACTTGCAGCAGCGGCAGTAGTGATTTAAAAGCTAGCGGGTTCGTCGCCTCCTGCTTGAGGTAGAGAGCGATGAGGTCGATGACGCGGTGCTTGAAGGCGATGACCGATTCCTTGGCGTCCCTTTTCTCCTTCTTAGTGCCGGTGTTCTTCACCCTCTGCTTGAAGACCTCGACGAGCTTCTCGTCTAATGCCATCATCTCCGAATCACTCATGTCTGAATCATTATCTGACGATTCGGCATCTTTATCCTTGTCTAATCGGTGGCTCCTCAAGACTTTGGAGAGGGCGTCGTCGAGGTCGGCGAGCTCCTGCGCGTCAGCTTCCTTTTGTTCTTTATCGTTGTCCTCGCCCTCATCCTCTTCTTCGTCTTCGTCTTCGTCTTCGCCATCGGCCGTTGCCCCATTCAGGGTAACGAATTCGACGTCTGAGCCGATTTCTGAAATTTCTTCTTCTTCAATGACTTCGACTTCATCTTCGGAGCCAGACTCTTCAGCGTCCTCCATTTCCACATCTTCATCCTCGAGGTTCTCAAATAGAGCTTGATATCCCTTCTCGTTTTCCTCCGCGACAAGTGGGTCTGTCAGAAGTAAGAGAGCTTCGTTAGATAATTGTGATGTGAACGCTTCGAAAACCTGTTCACTAATTTGCCGCATCATAGGTGATTGTCGGGAGACTAGCGCAAGTAATATCTCCACAAGAAGTTCTGACCTGCCCAGCTCGTTGTTCTTAGAACATCGCTCCAGGTCCTGAAGGATGCTGATAGCGTCCGGTGCTCCGTCATATAGCTGCAATACGGTGATGGCGTAAAGTAGAGCGAGTCCAGCCGACGCCCCAGCATTCTTGCTATTTGAACTCTTGCTAGCCTTAAGCAACTTTCGCATAGCCTCCAGTGCGCTGCCTTGTTCCGCTTTGATTTCATCGCTCATGTTCACTGCTGTAGGCTCGATTGAGATAACTGCATTGCACAGATACTCAGCGTCGTCTCGCCGCCTCATGACTTTTCCAATGGTTGACGCCAGGAGTCTACGGAAGACCTCTCTGGATTTCTCTGAAAGGTCTGGCTTGAATTGCGGCTGTACTGAATATGCACATGCCGCCAGCTCCCTGACGCCAAGTTCCGCAACGTTCGTAACCTCCTTACCATCACTGGAGGCTTCGGGTGCTGGTGTCGCTTGCGTGGCCAATTTAGACACATAACCGGCGTAGACCTGTCTGAACTTCTCAACTTCACCAGGCACAGTCCTGCTAGGGCGTTAATGAACCAAGTTAGCTGTAGGGGGATAGAGCAGCTTACTCTTTCATGATGACAATAGGATCTCGAAGAAGTTTGAGGACACTTTTCGCATTATCCGGAGTAGCATACTGGAGTAGATTCTCCACAGTTTTAGTACTTGTTCGTTGATCGAAGTCATACGCTCCATGTTTCCCGAGAAGCTCTTTCAAGACAGGCAATAGAAGCCCTGGGGAGGCCTGCACAGTTTTCTCAATCGATTGTAAACATTTCAGCGCAGCGCGGTGAAGATACCGATCCTCTTTCGCGGCCTGATTTATCAGGCACTTCATAAAATTTCGAGTGAAAAGTTCCTTGATCAAGTTGGCATTTTCCGTTCCGAGCCCTTGAAGAAACTTTTGAAAAATCACGAACCCCCGAAACTTCTGCGCGTCAGAAGCGCTCTTGGAGAAGAGGCCATCTGTATGATCTGTTAGGATATCTGAGATCCCACGACGGAGTGTACTTACCATCAATGACAGTAGTCCAAAACAGCTTCAGCTTATCTTTGCCCTGTTTTCCACCTGCCTCTTGGCCAATGAACGTCGCAAGAATAAGATCCCAGACGAAGTGTAACTGAGCGCTCCAACCGCCTTGCTTAGACTTCGCGATTGCCGTATCCACGCCGTTGTCCTGTGCCACATTATCCTTCAAAACTCGAGCGACTTCAGATAGGACGCCATGGCTCATGGGATCATGCCATGGTTTCGCGGGCGTTTTCAAGTTGGGATAGCAGCTTTTCGCCCTCATCCAGATTCCAATACCCTCTGCAGTCTTGCCTAGCCCGATGTCAGACAGTTTCTGAAGGGTTTCCTCTGCTCTGTCCTGTCCCATCTGAGGTAGCGACTCCACGATGACCCATCCACAATGTGACCGCATCCAGACCTTCTTATCAGCCATCTTCAACAGCAAGTCCAAGACTTCCGGCCATCGTAACTTTTCGTCGAAGAGAATCTTGGACTCCACGAAGCACTGCAAACCGAAGAGCCTACCAAAGTAGCAGTCTCGCTCCTCCTGCCCGGGGATGTGGCCACTTGACGTCGTCTTCTCTACTAGGATGTTGAGAACTTTGTCGAATGTTAGGTTAGGATATTTCGACGTAGCAAGGTCCTTCGATCCAAACAGCTGGCTCAATATTTCGGCTAGCACAAGACTAAAGCCTAATCGAGAGGCATTACGCGAACTTGCAAGGCCGCGGAATAAGCGATTTTCAAGATGTCTTTCGAGGGCGGCTTCGGAAGATGCCAGAAGCCCGGTCACAAGAGCATCAGCAGCGGCAATCCGCTCGTCGCTATCAGCACTTCCGAGCAATTCATACACCTTTGCTTCCCGCCTGCGAGCAGCGCTTGACAAAGTTTCGGTGAACGGGGACTTGTCAAGATCAGCGTGCGCTGCTTCATCATCGTTTGAGGGGGGATGCTCTGTTTTCGCGCGCTTTTGTGTGGGCTGAGTGCCATTTTGGCCAGTCTTGTTGGCACCGCGCTTTCGTTTGGTCATTGAGAAGGAGTCGTCAGGCTAGACTTATAAGTTATGAAGGCAGTCTAATAAGCTTATATGTGAGATTGAACGTAGGAACAATCAACAGCGAGGTTTTGAATTGACGTTGTTAAGCTAAACTTGCTTTCATGGCAGCAGTGACATGTGCTGTGGATATTTCACAATAATCGACAGCTGAAATCCTGAACTTTTTTGCGATAACCATATTCTGCAACATCCCACCGCCCTGTAAATTCCGAAGAAAGCAGGCGGTCAACGCGACTGCCCCACATCCTCGGGTCGCATATCTTATCTTATCTTATCTCACTCACACGCGTCGCGTATTTTATCATTAAACACGATTCACGAAGCAAATATCCATATTCATATTATCATATGCTAATCAATGAGAAATGAGAAGAGAATCGCTGTTGAGAAATTAAACCTCAACCCATTCTTCAAGGTTTTCGTCATCGACCAACTCTGAGGGATTCTCTGCGGCGTCCATAATCATATTCTGTCTCAGTTTCTCTATGCCATCTGCCGAAAGCAATCCCAATTTAATAACACACTTCTCAATCGAACCGTACATCGTGCGTATCGCTTGCAATGTTCCCAACATGGTCTCCTTCCTACATACAGGTTAGCTCTGGAAGTCCCTTCTTCTTCATTCATATTCGGCCATATATTACGAGCAGAGAAACGGGCAGGCACTTACTGGGCTAGAATCATCTTCCTTGCACCTTCGGGGTTCTTATGAAATGATTCATCATTCATGAGGTTAGTTACAATGGTCTCGTGCAGCGGCTTTAGTCCTATGTCTGTGAGATTGTACTCAAGTGCGACGTCTTCGTCGGTTACGCCGCACAGGGAGAGGATCAATGCGCAGATGATACCAGTCCTATCTTTGCCGGCCGAGCAATGGATTAGCAACGGCGTAGGGGTGTCGTCGGAGGTGAGATGTGAGAGAATCTTGGCATATGGCCTGGCTTCGTTGGACGGAGATGAGGCGGAAGCCAAGATGTTCAGGTAGGCTTGTACAAATCCCTACATGCGTTTAGATCAGCAAACAATTCGCGGCACGGATTGTAGACAAAGCATCAAATCCCCCTAGCAATGAGATTATCCAAGCGTAAGTGGTCATCCTACCTCTGGGCCGCTACCATAGTTCTGGTTGCGTATGGCTATGGCTTCGGGCGAATAATCTTCTGTGAGGAAAACTGGAGCGAATATCCGTTCAATGCCCTCCAATTCTCTGACCGACGCGCTTCGACCCGGCCTTATAGTAAACTCGCGTAGTGAGCGAAGGTCGTAGATATGCTTTATTCCAAGCTGCTGGATCCTCGAGATCCCGTCATCGGTGACTTTCGAGGGCTCGCTAGAACGAAATACCATCCCTCGCCGCACCGTCTTGCCGGATAGGGTAGATACAGCATACCCGCCAATATCGCGGAAATTCAACACACCCGGAACATCAACAAAGGGCTCAGCCTGAGGAGTTGGCGCCGCCATAGCGATAGCAGCTCAACGGCAATGAAGTTTTCCGCTTCGGAGAATAGTGCAGAAATCAAGACGTTGGCATGTACCTAATGAGGCTAGCAACAGCTGATCAACAGTATCACTTTAAAGATAGATGATCATCTCACTGCGCCTCGTTAGGCTGATCCAATTGCCAACAAAGGCCTCCCATACAAAGAGTAACAGAACGGAGCTCACAAGCAACTAGGATCTTTTCGTTAACTTGGAACACCTTTGAGAAGCTGATTCAGTATCGTTAGGTACAGTAGGTCTTTAACGCCCAAGTGTTGCTTTAGAAAGGGGGAATGCGGGGCAATTAAGCCATCGTGCACTGCAGCTTTGTCCGGGTGTCTTACAAGCTCCGAACCCTCGTCATACCCGAGTTCCCAGCACAAAGTCCATATCAATTATTACAATAGCCTTATTCATATTTCTATGATATCATATTCATTCTTTTCATCTTCTACTCTCTTCATGTGTCAGTATTGAGCCCTCAACGTGAAGATTGATTCATGTCGTTGAGCAAGAAGCTCTGGAACCCACCTACCTACCTAGGGGTACCTAACCACCCAAGTCCCTGCCGCATTTCGACATAGGCAGTCTTTCGATCGATTGTAAGAAGGCAACAGCCATAAGATATTTCCCTGTAATTGTGTCGAACTGTATTCGGGACAGTACTGAAGGCAAGAAGGCCAACACGAGGCCCCGCCTTTTATTTGGTACATGATGCCTGTCCGCTCCTCAGGCCCTACAAGAGACCGAAGGTAAGGTTCTAGAGGTGTCGTTCGGCGTCTTGGTTCCAATGTGCTGAATCAGAGGAACCTCACGTTCATCACAACGCAGCTAGCGAGTGTTTGCCATAGAGGATCCTCCAGAGGCGATGACACCGATGCCTTCTAGCTGCCGTCCTTGTGTGTCGCGTCTTCCGCATTCAGTTAGCCCAGGTGTTGTACGCTGAGTTATAGGAATATATGATGCCAGACGGTTAGGATTTGAAAATTAAATTAACATTACCCTTGTAAAAGTCCAGCGAAGAAGTCCAAGTTGTCAACATTATCATGACCGCCTGGAAAGCTCTCAAGAAAATTATGCAGGATGCGACGCCATGCCGTAGGTTCCAGGTATTGGGGCTCTCTACACCACTGGCATCGAGACATCTTAATCCGAGCACGTGTTTGGGATGCTGATGGCGGAGCGAGACTTATTATTGTGCGGCACTAAATCCGTGGCGCTGAGGGTCGCTAGGCTTCTTACCACTAGATTATATGGCATCAATCGTTAGTCTATGAATTGTTGTGCGTATGCTGGCGAGTTCTTGAAATTCACAGTGCCACATTGTACACTTTCAGCCCTCTTAGAGACACAATGGCCATTCTCTCCCGATGCTTTGTAGCAACCTGCAATTGGTGTAAAAATGCCGATGCACCTACAATGATGATGAACCTCTTTCCCTTTATTGTAGATATAACATCCTCTTATAGACGGGAAACGGAAAGGTCGAGTAGTGATTGATTGGATCTTTCGCCGAGTTAATATCTATGCGTTGTAAGGATATAGTATAGCGTACCAGAAGTCCTCCACTGAGCATGTATGGTCTGCCCTTCGTAGAATAATAGTAATAGCTTCACAATTAGCCAAAAGAGGGCGGGGATGAAGGATGCGATTATATATGGTAAAATTGGCGAGGAAGTCTAAAGGAGATCCAGGTTTTAATATGCAGTGGGAATGTTGAGGGAGGGTTTGTCTTTGGGAATTGAATGGGGAGGAGGTAGAAGTATGAAAGTTATAGGAATGATAACACAATCCGAATAATAGCAAGACACTATATATCGATACCTACGCTTACCCCATCGACTATAAGTAAAGTTAATTATTCGGAACTAAAGTGGATGCCTTATGCAGTCAATTTTGGTACTTATCAGGTCACTGTAGTGGGCGAAGATAAATATCGCGAAGTTTATAAGTCGAAACATACAAGGTACGTAGGTACATAATGTATTCATGAGAACAAGCGAAGTATAATTTCATATCAGACTCAGATGATTTCGTGATACTAGTTTATAATTACATCTAATGTATCCTCTAGATATAATATATATAGTACTGTAGGCCCAACTGTATAAAAGATTAGCTGACGTCTGATCTCCGTGTCGATGATTAAGAGGAGGAACGGTAATAGAATGAGCTCAATAGAATATGACTTTAGGATGGTTTATTCGTATTCTACTGGTTGAGCCTTTCCAACTAACGAAAGAACTTGCGTACCTGTCTAAGTTCCTAGGTACCTAGTTTCCGAACTTCGTCTCAAGGTTTATGTCTAATTTGTGGGATGCTACTTGGTGTGATATGGAAAGTATTAAAGCACATGTAGGTATGTAGTTAAGGATACTTCGGATATTTTGAGGATGATAAAAGAGAGATGTAGGCTGGCTAGGATACAATTTCATCGCTGCTAGATTCCTCATAATAACTGCGAAGTGTATCGCCGAGTTTGAAGTGGTACTAATGTTTTCAAGGCATAATCGTACGAACACAGTGTGCTTCATAACAAATTGCATAGACTTCAATCTTACTAGAGTGGAGGAGCTATATTCTTCTAAGTCGAATGTAGTAGGGAATATGCCTACCTATACCTACCAGTAAAAGACTTGGATAATTACCTTGATAGCTAGCTATGGCAACTGCTTCGACTTCACGGGAGTGTAATGCGTTCCTCAATGAGTTGATGTTCCACTTTTATGAAAGGACTAATTTGATCGGCCGAAATCTAACAAGGCACAAGCAACTCTGCTGAAGTCTTCAGGTTGTTACAGTTTGGAGGCTTCGTTTCTTCTAGATGCGAGACTAGAATGACCAGGTAACTAAAATCTTTTGACATGCGAATCCCTTTTTAGGAAACTGTTCGCTAGGTAACTGGTGGTGAGAATGTCTATTTAACATGATAGCTTCAATCATATCCTATCCCTATATTTCTTTGTTTGACTCCCCCATGGCAATTGATTGATGTGTCTAATCATGGCTAGAAATCTGGTGATGGTCGTGGGGGTCGAGCTCGGTTTGATGTAGTACCGACGGCGTTACAATGCCATACTTACACCATACCTACAATATATATTTTACGCTCAAGTACGGGATTAGTCTAGGAGCGATCTGTCGTGGCTTGCTTATTACAGTCTCGAACATCTAATCATATCATAGTGATCGACGAATCAACGAGCATATACACCATTTCAGCAGAGCTAGGAAGTGAAGAGCAAGCGTTTGCGGAGTAGCGTATTCTACTTCAGGATAGTCTAAGGAATCGCCGACTTAGCCTTGTTCATAGCTCCAAGGCTACTCGATGTTTTGCATGGCATGGCTTCGTGGAATCATACCATTAGGACAACTACATCATGTAAGATCTCAGGGAACCCCGCTGACATGCATCTGTGCCTCACATGAAGAACACTAGCATGACTAGCTTCCTGTCGCAGAGTGGACCAACGTCTAGCTCGTCAGCTGCCCATCTGGCCGAATAGGGTACCCGATCAGGAATTCTATCAGTATCGACCAAGTGGGATGCGTAAGCGTTGGGCTAGGGTCTCTGGCTGAAGATCAAAATTACTCTTGCGGTATCGTTGGCCCTCTGGACTGCATTGTTCTGGATAGGTATCGACATTGAATACATCCGTCGGCCGAGCTAGCCGGCGCCGCAGAAATTCGGGTCTGCCATGTTCGGAAAATAAAGGAAGGACAGTGCATTGAGATCCAACGGTTACGCTTGCGGCTTAAACACAAAGTGCCCGGAGGAATGCGTGTATTTCGTCTTGGGATGATCACCTAAACAGGATTTTCCGATGATCTAAGATCTAATTCGCAGGGACTCGTTTCAGACGTCGTGTCAGTCAGCAGTGCGATCAGGTGAGTTGTGTTGGCTGTGCGAATTGACGAATTGAGGTCCGTAAAGACGGGCCAATAAATGACCCTTGGTCAAGTCGTTGCTGGTTCAGGAGAACGCAATGGTCGATCGCATGGTTTGCCTAGGCGGCCAGGGCTGCAAGGTTGCGTAAGGATTTGGAAAATGCGACTCTGGAGATCCGAGCTTTCCCCCCAAGCTCCCCTCAGCTCCCCTGCTCGTCCTGCAAGCTTTAAGCTCCTTTCAGCTTAGCCGTCTCTCGTGATATCGTGACGGACAAGGGCAAATGTTTACAGTGACACGCGCTCAGGCGCGGTTTTGGTTGTTTACTCCTGTACCTCTTGAACAAACCCCTCTCTTCCAACACTCCGCATCTCGGCCACTGCTTTACGGAGACATTACCCCCTTGCTGGATATCAAACAAGCCCGTGCGATCTGGATCACACGCAATAAATTTGATCACAGTGGTATTGGACCAATACCATTGATGGGTCAATTGAATAACCGCGTACTCTTCCGCCCTCAGCAATCGCTAGCGCCTTGAGGCGTTGTACACGAAGGACTTTCTGCCCAGGGATTGCCTAATCCGGAGATCTGATTTCTTTTGCGGAAGCTGAAGGTCTCACTGGTAGGCGCCCTGAATTCGGGGATAGTAAGCGCGAGACCAGAACGCCATCCGGTCATCTCATTGGACCTCGAGTGGGCTCCCTTTCTGGTCTGTTTGCGACTCGCCTTGTCATGCATGTCATCCGAGGCGGTCAGTACGACTGGGCCCAATTAGGGACAGAATGTAAACAATCAACAGGAACCCGATCTTTTCTGCAGCGAAGGTTGACTTAGAAGTTCTCGCAGCCTACCTACTTGGGTAGTATGCATAATGTTTCCGCGCGGGTTCCTTGGACGGGCTGCGTTGGTGCGAAACCATTCAGAGACTATGACGATGGTTTGTCGCGTGTAGGGCCGACGTACCTTTGCAGCAACGTGTAGATGACGTCTGCCACGAGCTAGAAGATCGGAGGTCTTGATATACGATCGGAAGTGGTCCACATACTATCGATTTCATCTTTCTTATTCCCGTTTAGACTCTAAAAAGCCGTCTAAGGGAGCTGTTAGACAAATCCGGATTGTCCCTGGTTTAAGGGAGTCCTTGGCTTGGAACCGATGTTCTAATTGATTGATTTACCTAGGCATTCTCATATGTCATATCAAAATCCCATCGTGTCAAACCGATATTTCACTAACCGTTAGGAAAATAATTTCAGAGACTCTCCTATGTAGGTTTCATTACCTTATAATTGGCTATGCGACGGAATTTCCCCGAATGAGGCTCAACTTAATCAGGGCCGTCGAGGGCTTTTAAAAGATCTAGAGCTACTTAGTCCTCCACACCGTACAGTATGTCCCCGTCGTCTGCGGGCAGAGAACCGCAAGCGTCGGTGAGGTTCACATTTTGAAATTGACTGATGGGGCTCGCGCTTACGAACTCCAATCAGTGCTGAACACGCCGCAAATGATTTCGGTATTGATAATGAGTGTCAATTTAGATGCCGAAAATGGTGCACTATAGCTAGCCGCCCCGATGTCAAAACTACGCCAATCGAAACAATATTCAAGGGTCGAGGAGCGAAAAATACCGAATGTGTGATACCTAATATCTTTCCGTGCGGCTCGGCACCAAGTTCCTGCATTTTCCCGTTCAACAGGTCCCAACACGTAGCAATAGACGATGGTCATCCATGCCCATAGCTAACGGGGGTGATGCTTATCGCAGCACCACGGCAACCACAGGCTAATAAAGCAAAACGAACCCAGAGAGAATCCTACTGTGCACAGTACGAAGTCACCCTGGCATAAAAAAAAACTTCAACGCAACAGCATCTGTGCACACGTCGAAGTACGGGGCAATTTATTTGAAGCAAGTATCCGCCAGGCAAGCATCAATTTGTTTCGACAAGATATTCTTCAAGGACATACGTCTGGGGTAGTAAATTGCGTCGGTCACAGGTGGATTGGCTACGGTTCGAGAACTCTGGAGACTCGGGTCTAACTGCCGGCAAGTCGTCGCAGAGTCTTGAAGAATCAGCCCTGTCAATATGTATGTTACTTGTACTGTAGAATACAAGGACCATTTGCGCGGTACTGATTTGTGTCGTATTCCAACCTGCCCGGCGGCTGTCTGGTAATCTTATAAAAGGACTGGTAAATACATCAACGGATATAAGACACGAATATACACGTGGATATGAATCAGTCAATTTGGTTCAGACAGTCCATTCCCTTAGCTCAGCGATTTGTCCTGGGCAAACATGATCTCACATTGCAGCGGCCGAGGCTCAGCTAGCATCGACACTGGTCAATTAGGATTAGACTAGACGAGTGAAGCACCGAAATTGCATAGAAAACATCGGCCGGATAGCTGCCGACAGGATTCCGTGGAAGGCTGACCACCACGCCATGCTTGACAGACTTTCGAAACTTCCGCCCGAATAGCTCGTCTCAGCCTCCAAAACCTTGCAACGGTACCAGGGCTGGCAACCAAGCGATGAGGACGGATTGGTGGGCCCTGGACGACAGAAGCTCTTGTCACTAGCCGGGCCATTTCCTAAAATGGACGACGAACATGTTCCTCGGCGGTTTGGAGCTTGTCAGCTCAGCTTGCACGGCTATGCGATATCTGCAAGATGGTCGCCGATACAAGCTATGAAATGCATTATGCATGATGCATGAGCGGTTGGTAACAGACTTGATAGATGAATGAGACCGAGTCTATGTGATTGTTCGAGAGATCTCGTAACTTGTTGGCCTTGGACTAGCAGCAAGTCAAGAGAGCCTCAGAGATGGTAAGATATCTAGGTAATTAACCTCACGTATCTGAAGTTTCGAGAAGAATGGTAATTACGGCTTTATAATATTTAGATATTAGATATTGGTTCGTGAAGAGGATAGCTTAATTCCAAGGTCGCTATTCACTTGGATAAACGTGTCTCTGATGACGGGTGATCTGATGCCCGGGGGGAAGAATTGTCTCAGTCGAGCTCGATCCGGGGATTCTGATTATTAGCATACCTTACCTAGTTATATCTTCAAATTGCCCTGAATAGTCAGGGCGCTCAGCTCGTATACATGTATAGCAATTCAAGTTTTTCGTCTCTCTTCGTGATCTGCGAGCGCCGTGAAGGTGGAATATCAAGTTGTCGTTTGGTGATTTCGCAAGTTCAAACACCAGATGCACCAAGTCCAGGGCATTCAGGTGGGAAATACAGGCTTTCACCGCCTGGGTTCAACTGGTTATGATGTAACCAACATGCACACATTTCCTGCTACAACAGTATGTAGCTCTTAGTATAATATTAGCGCCCCGCCGTCCCACCAATTCTACCAATCCTACCTGGACCCTGGCGTCTTGGCGGCTAAATGGGCAGTGAGGAACGGCGCTAGAGGGGCCTGGTAGCTGCCATTTTCAGCTAACAGAGGACCTGTGAGGAAAGCTTACCTGGGCAACGGCGAGCACCCACCGAATTGCCCTGACGACCAAGGCCTAGTGGGCCACTACAGAACCTTTTCCAGCGCTGGGATTGGATGCGCATGCTGGGACAGACTGTGTTACCTCGCAACCACAGTAGTAACAGCTACTGAACTAGTACTCCCCACCAGCAAACCATTCAGTGAGAGAACAAAAAGCTTCAAAACCCCTTCCATCTTCTTTAGCTCTTCTCTCCTCACCTCTGCACTCGACCTCCAAAAAGTCGTCGTCCTCTCAACAACACCCAGGTGCCACGTTCTTCGACAATTACACACGTCTCTTGGGGTAAGACGTGCCCGGCATAACGAAGTGTCCATCGCGGTGTTATTTCTGAGGACGAGGATTTTGCTTTGCTCTGCTGATCTGATCTGCTTTGCTCTGGCTAACTTGGAGACTGTTCACGCCTTCACTGACTGCCCAGATCCCACGGTCAATTCACCACCACCTGTCGACAATTGGCCCTCGCATGTTGCATAGGAAAGTGGTACACCATTCGCCTACACCTGCTGTATCCAGTCCGACCTTTTCATCTACACAGGTAATTCTAGGTTACAGCTCAATTGCACAAGGTACGTACAAGCAGACATAGAAACCCACCTGCCTTATAGACCGCATATCCAGGTCTGCTTGCACCCACATGTAATTCCTGCCAGCGGGTATTGCCTCGCCTGCCAGCCCGGGCCATTGACTTTACACGACTACTTGTCGTCATTGGTTTTCAAGAGAGCTAAGAACTAAATTTGGAAAGTCTAGGGTCTTCACTGTAAATACTGAATTCGACATCGAGAAGTCTAATTCGTCATAATTCCAACAACTCTTTAATCCTTCCACCACCCGACATCCCCAAGGCGACGAGTACCCCTATTTGTCATAGACTCGAGCAACTATTCAGTACTGTTACATGCGGGCCTGCATTTAGTTGAACGAATAGACGATTCAGAAAGAGATAGACTTGTAAAAAGTTGGGTTCTGAAAGACAGGGCATATTCTCTTATTAGACCACGGGAAACATTCGTTATTCTCGACACCATTTACGATCGTTCAATACGCATTCGGTTATACCCGCAAGTTGGTATTAGAAGAAGGGGCTGCTTTTATACATCCTCTTGTCAAGTCCGTCGTTGAGCACTATGGACTCATCTTCGCCCTTGGCTGCAATGCGCCCTGCCCCGACTCTGGCTTGGGGACAGTCGAATCATCCTTGCTTGCCTTCCCGAAACCCCTTCGGACCGGGCAATTTTGGTATTCGGGACCAGTTGCAGCGATCCAATCCGGACTACTTCAACTTGAAGTCTATTCGTGGCTCATCTCCAGCTGCTAGCCTTGCTGCGGACCTTTCGCAGAACTTCCGAATAGACAGCGAGGATAGGTATGTCAAGAACGTGATATCTAAGAATAACGACATACACGCTAACCTTTTTAATTAGTCCTCGTTTCCCGACTCCACGACGTGCTCTTTTCACGTCTAACATGATGGAATCTATGGCGAATCGTGGTACGTTCGCAAGTATCTTAGTGCAGCGGATCAGCATCATGACTGATATCTTGACAGGTTATATCACGACCCCACCTCTTCCAGCCACGTCTTCTCCCGCGCAGATAGGCGATGCCATGGATATCTCTCCCTTGCCCCAGAAGGAGCCTTTTTTCAGCTCGATCGAGATTACGTCGCCCACTCCTCAGGGAACCCCTGACGATGACATGATGGTTGAGTCTCCTATCGCCATGCCGCGCCAGTCTTCGATGTCCCTTGAACCGCCGAAGATGTTGTTTGAGTAAGCTCGCCGCGTTGCTGCTTAGTAACTTGAATCCTAGGAAAGCTAATAGTTTGGTAGTAGCCGCAAGCGAGTAGGTATGCGTCGACCATCTTTGACGCGGGCCAAGGGTCACTCTACTAGCACTCTGCTCTCCACTCGGCTACACCCAGAAGGCCAGGTCTCGAACTTCCGCTTTGGATCGGAAACTCGCTTCGGGCCCACGTCCTCAGCAATGCCTCCTGGCGATTGCTTCGACGATTCGCCCACTCAAGATCGAAGGCCGCAGACGGCGCATAGCCCTTCTCCCACCAATGTTGGATCAGTGCGTCCGAAGCCTCAATTCGCGAGTCTTACTGGGACTCGGGATATCCGCACCGGCGCGCCTATCCCTAGCCACGTCCGCCGTCTGTCAAACCCGTTCTCTCGACCCCGTCGCCAATACCGCAGGTCGCTCAGCATGTTTGACAACCCGGGTGATGTTATGAAGACCACTACCGAGGACGTGATGCCTCAGAGCACCTTGCAATCTGTGATGGACGTCGAGGAGTCGCAAGACCCCGTTTTGCCTCACTTCTACCCTGACGGTGAGAGTGACAACATTCCGAGAATCTCAAAGTCCACTTTCCTCGATGTGCTTGATGGTAAATTCAATGAGCTTTACACTCAGAAAATGATCATCGACTGCCGCTTCGAGTACGAGTACGATGGCGGCCATGTCACGAGTGCTGTCAACTACAATGACAAGGAGCTCCTGGCCAAGCACCTTTTCGAGAACCCCATGGATGGAAAGACGCTCCTAGTGTTCCACTGCGAATATTCTGCTTGCCGAGCACCCATGATGGCTCGTCACATCCGCGCATCGGATCGTATGGCCAATGCGGAGTATTACCCCAAGCTTACCTACCCGGAAGTCTATATCTTGGACGGGGGATACAGCGAGTTCTTCAATGAGCATCGCGATAGATGCTACCCTCAAGCCTATGTCGCAATGGGTGCCGAGGAGCATGCCAACACGTGTGAGCGCGAGATGGGTAAGCTGCAGCAGAAGCGCAAGGGCTTGGGCAGAGCCAAGACGTTTGCTTTCGGCAACCGGGATTCGATGGCTGAGGCTTCTCCCACTGCCCCTATGAGACGCCATGAGCATCAGTCCCCTATCATGATGATTGGTAACTCTCCAATTCTCGGAAACAACCGATCGCCTGCACGTCGCATGGCCTCCTACTAGGCTTAATGGTCTCCAGAGACCTAACCTAACAGAGATTGCTATCTCTAATCGGCACAGCTTTTTTCGCTGTCTACATCAACCCTTTCGCAACTTTATATCCGCCTCGGTTCTTTGCTTTTTCTCGGTCGTAGAGACCTTGTTGTTACTATACCCATTTTCTTCCTTCAGCATTAGACAGGCATTTGCATAGCATACCGGTCGGTTGCATTGCCCTGAGCTATGTTTGGATCCGGCATCTGATTTGCTCATTGGCCGGAGTTATTTCATTCTCACGATGTCTTAAAAGAGCATGGCGTACGGTTTCGGAATCCTGGCCCTTTTTCTTATGTCTTTGTTTCCTAAATGATCCCGACTTGTCTCTCCGACAGTCAACCTATTGATCTCTCAACGTCGGGAGATCCAATTCCATACCCTGGGTGTTGTGGGGGCCGTTTTACGAATCATACTTCGCTACGAGTCCGACTACACTTTCATACGATTTCGACGTTTTCTCGAGGCCACACGAGAATCTCTATGTCCGATACGATCGCGATCTATTACGATCCGAAACAACCGTCACTACGATTTTCCTAATATTTCATACGAACACCGCACTTCTCGACATCCAGACTCTACGGTACTTCTTCCCGAAATGGAATGGCACCAGTGATGTGCCCAGAAAAGAGGCGAACACTCCATTGATGAAAGGCAATGAGGGTAGAGTGAAAGGAGGTTTGGCGAAGGGTTATGCGCTGCATCGCAGACGTTGAAGACCAGATTGACTGCAGATATGGGGGTTCGCTGTGGAGCCATATTCGAGCAGACGTTACATTCCAGGTGTTGAGGGGCTGGTATTGGGCGTCAAGGCTCATGGTTTCCGACAGTTCTAACCTTCCTCACACTTTTGTCTCTGGCACAGGATTCATTTACTTGACTATCCTGTTGCTTCTCTGTACATTAGTTCCTTCTGCTCTCACGCCTGGTCTCCAGTTGTCCGTTGCTTTCACCGACGCATACATTTATTTGCGCTCTAGGGGTGGACGGGACGGTTATGATACCCACCGAAGCCTCTAGGCTAGGCTAGCTATTGTCACGTAGCTACTTAGTAATATGAAGTGCAAATCACCAATGCATACAGGATCTTGCTTACTACTAATGTATTCGCAGGATGATAAGGGTAAGTTTACTATTCCCGCGTGGTGAGTATGTTTGTCGCCAACGACCAAGTCTTCTACCAAAAACCTTCAATTACAACGACGCTCAAATTAGACTCCGTAAGTAAAGCACGCTCTTAGAATTTCATTTTCTCGTCTTCTCCGTCATTTTCATTTTATCCTATCAAGTGCGGTGTCGGCGAATTCCATTTAAATTATTTAACCGGCCGAATCAAATCCATTTGGTACTAGGTATAAGCTCTCTCACTTATTTTACTACGTGGTAAATATATATATAATCCTAGCTATTATATAAGGATATATTATATTTTTTATATTTAAAAAGGGTTTTTTTTTTAAACTTTTATTATTTAATATTTTATTTAAAATCGTACGTTTTTATAAATAATTAATAAAGTTTATATAAGTTTTATAATCGTTATTTTTACTTTTATAAATAAGGTAATATTAATTAATAAAGATATCGTAAAATTTAATTTCGTTAGTTTTATATTTATTTTTAAATTTAAATTTTCTAAATTTTATAAAAATTAATTTATAAAGTTTTTTACGTTAATTAACCTAATTTATATATCGTTTTTAAGCTAATTAATTATTATAATTTCGTTAAAAAATAAAAATATTTATAAAAATTATATTTAATATAAATTTAAAAAAAAAGAATTTATTTTTAATTTTCTTTAATTAAATAATTTTATATATTATAAAAACGTAATTAATTTATAAAATTAACGGCTTTTTTTTATAAATTATATTCGTTAATAATTATAAATAAAAGTATAATTATTATTTATTTATTTTCTTAATATTAAATAGTTTATTTTATATATAATTTTCGATAAAACTTAAAAATAAAAGGTTTAAAACTTAAATATATTATTAATATAAATAATATTATTATATTATTTTTTTAATAAAATTACTAGATTTTATAATTAATTAAAGCTTTATATTCGAATTAATTTTAAGGGATTTTATTCCTTTTTAAATTATTATTTTTTTTCGTAAAAAATAGTTATTAAATTTTAAAACGTATATTAGTTATAATTATAATTTTTATTTTTAGGAATTTTTATAAATATAAATAAAAATTAATCGACGTAAATAAATTATTATAAAATAAATGATATAATTATTTAAAGAAATTCGTTATTAATTAAATTACCGTTTTTTACGTATCGTTAAATAATTTAAGAATTTATTTTTTAAAATATAAATTTCGTAATATCTTAGTTTTTTTCGTTTTAAAAAAGACCTTTTTTAGATATAAAATTCCAATAAAGTTAATATAATTAAAATATTATAACTAACTTAATACGTAACTTTTAATTATAATAATTTATATTTTAAATCTTTTTAATATTAATTTTATTTTCATTAATATATTAATAATTAACTAATTAATAAATTTAATTATAATTTCGTTAATTATAACTTTTAAAAAGATTATAATATAATTAATAAATATATATATTATATAATTAAATATTTATTAAACTTTAATAAACGTATATAATAAATTAAATTAATTTTCGCGTTTAAGGTTTTAAAACTTTAAATAATTAAATAAAATATTAAATCGGTTTTTTATTATATATCGTAAAAATATATAAGTAAGATTATTTTCGTTTATTAATTAATAATCGTAATAATAATTTTTAAAGTAAATTTTTATATAAATAAATATTTCGAAAAACGTATATAATTTTAATATTAACGTATAATATTAATCGAATTCTTTTAATCGTAACTTTTAAAGGCTTTTTTTATAAGTTAATTTTATATAACTTATTTATTTTTTAAGTAATTAAATAAAGAAAAATGTTTAAAATAGTTTTAAAAAAATATTAAAAAACGGGTTTATTTTTATATTTCGTATAAAAAATTATATAAGTTTAAATATAATAAAGTGATTTTTAATAAATAAAACGTTAAACTTATAAATATTTTAATTAATTTCGAAAACGATAATTTCGTTTTTATAAGTTATTTTAAACGAGAAAAAAAGCATAAATAATAATTATAATTTATATAATCGATTAATATTCGTATTTAAACGAAAACTTATTATATTCGTTATATATATTAAATTTAAAATTAATTAAAAAGGTTAATAATAATATAATTCATTATATACGCGTTAATTTAGGGATATTATAAGGAATTATAGGTCCGGCTAAATTAATTCGCCGATATCGCACTTGATAAGATATGACTTTCCTAAGGTTGTCGTTATTAAAAGTGGGTGTTAAGTGGCGGGAGCGCCGGTGCGCCGGTGCGGTCCGGAGCCGGAGCAGTCCCGCGTCCAATGATATTGTTCCCGGTGCTTCGAGCATTCTTCTTTTGGCAAGTGGGCCCTCCGTTGCGGAGGTAAAGGTTTATCCCAGTTACGCCCCTCTACTTTAAGCAAACACGGCGCTAGTGTGGGTCTCTCCGGTGGACCGGAGACGGCGCAGTTTTATATGTGAGACAACGGGGTTCTCACGGCCATTGAGAGGACATGCGAAAGGCTGAGCTAGGTACTTGAATAGGTGTGTTGGATAGATTGCTTTACGTGCCGTGGCCGATAGTTGGTGAAGGGTACGGTGGCCCGTTGTTGACTCTGTGCCAAAATCGAAAAATCATAATTGACCTGCCCCAAAACGTGAAAGCGCAGAATAGCCACCTACTAGCCACACTTAGATCGGTACATATATAGCTATTCTTTATACGAATAATCAAATAAACGAATAAAATATCTTTATATAAGATATATAATAAAA